>RQTK01000110.1:448879-466513 GCA_003991915.1 Elysia chlorotica | reverse complement strand
GAGAGAGAGAGAGGAGAGAGAGAGAGAGGAGAGAGAGAGAGAAGAGGCAGACAAACAGACAGACAGACAGACAGACAGACAGACAGACAGACAGACAGACAGACAGACAGACAGACAGACAGACAGACAGACAGACAGACAGACAGACAGACAGACAGACAGACAGACAGACAGACAGACAGACAGACAGACAGACAGAGAAAGACAGGCAGACAGAGCGAGAGAGAGGCAGAGAGCTAGAGGCATACAGAGAGAGACAAAGGGAGGCAGACAGAAAGGTAACGAAAGGTATGCAGACATGCAGTCAAAGAGCGTGATAGAAAGAGAGAGAGAGAGAGAGAGAGAGAGAGAGAGAGAGAGTTGTTGTTTGTTTTTTGTTTTGGTTTTTTGTTTTTAATCATATGTTGACTTCTGAATAGATTCCGAACAAGATTTAGCTGTATCAATACACCAGAACATTTGTTGTTGCTTTTTTTTTTAACAAAGATGCAGCCAAAGTGTATCGAAAACAAAATAATATTGCATCAGTTCATTGTTTCACAATCCCTGAAATGTTACACAATTTTCCTGTTTTCCTATTGTCGTAAGATCTTTGTTCCAAAAGGCAATCTTTCCTGCTTGCTTCCGCACGCTTTCTTTTCTGTAAGGCCTCCACCCTTAACCTCTTCTTTGTTTCCTTCACATTCGTCCCTCTTGGACGTGCTTTATCTTGAACCCCCGAAATACTTGCCTTCTCTATTCATCGGCTCATGGATCTGTTACTCTATCCATTTATGTTATCTCGGTGTTTGTCGCTCACCTATGGTTGAATATTTCTCTTGCCCCCCCTCTCTCTCTCTCTCTCTGTCTCTCTCTCTCTCTCTGTCTGTCTCTCTCTCTCTCTCTCTTTCTCTTCTTTTTTTCTCTCTCTCTGTTCCTCCCTCTTTCCCTCTCTATGCCTCTCTCGCTCTCTCTGTCTCTCTCTCACACTCTCTTTCTCTCTCTTTCTCTCTCTCCCTCTCTCTGTCTCTCTCGTTCTCTCTCTCTTTCCCTCTCTCTTTCTCTCATCTCTCGCGTTCTATCTCTCTCTATCTATTTATCTCCTATCTCATGAATTCATAAAATGGTTATTTAAGTTATTCTGTTACTTTTGGTTTTCTTTAATAAGTTGTTTTTCAGCAATGACAAAATTACTAGCAATTTGCCTGGAAATAATTTCACGAGCCAAAAACGATTTTAAAATCGCATGCATCTTTAATTTCAAATAATTTAGAGGAGTGGAACAATTTTATTCACTCTCAAAAAGGCAAATAATAATGTAAGTGTGTAGGATCATAACAAAAGAAGAAGGTCCCCAAACTGTGGGTTAATTCTTTCTCCATCTGCCTCGCTTTTTCTTCAGCTAGAACATGCCTGCGTCTCTTTTATTGGCTTATGTGCAATCATTTTGCTTTTTAACATTGTGTTGTTATTTTTACCTCCGCATCTGTCCATGCCACTAAGGTTGCACATAGAGATTCGATTACGTGTCTTCCTGTTCAAATGAATTAGGAAACATTGTTCGGCATATTCTATGCTTTCGCTCTCGTGTCTGAGTTTAGCAAACCTCATGGAATTAGATTCCCGTGTAGAGATTGTCTTCATGCATTATTTCTCTCATGCTGTGTAGCGAATAAGATTACGGCATCTAAATTTTTACAGATGAAAAGTTGTGTACAGTTGTTGTATTATTTTAGTCTCCAGAAGATGGATAGCTAGCTAGAATACGAGAGTTAGAAAATAATATTATCTTTTTTGTTGTTCTTTTTCTTTTTGATTATCGACAGCCGATTGTTGTTGTTTTATTAATTTAGGGGTTTATTTTTTATTTGGAAGCATGGACAGCCTTTGTATTTCGATAATATTATTGATGTAACTTCTCTAACTTAGCGGGAAGAATAAAGGAAAGAAAACTAAATATCGTTTTAGAATTCTATAGCCATTGTTGTACTGATTGTGCAGATTTCAAAGTACTTGCATTTCCCTGCAATATATTACAACGAAAAGATTTTTAGGATAAAATTTGAAGAAAAAGTGTGGTGTGTTGAAAAGTAAATACGTGTTTATCTATACAACTGAACTTGAAATCTTTTGGGCCTCAGATTGCATCAAACACAATGCCTAAAAGATTATCTGCAATATAACTTTCACTTGTTATCTGTATCATAAAATTAGTGAGTTTCGTTGACTGTCAACATGGATTTCACAGATTAACAACATTACTGTCAACTGCTCACATAGACTTAGTTTTTTTGTTCATTTTTCTACATTATGAACTTCCCCATCTATATTCGTGTAAGGTTAACTGTAAGCAATATAAGCCCTATGACGTCTATAATTACACTATTGAGGTCAAGTGTGGCGACCATTGTATATTGATGATGAGAGAGAACAGAGTCATGGTGATGTAATGTATGGTACCGTAAAATGGTTAGCCGCGGGATTCGTACAGACCAGGTTGAACAGAATAACGTAGCGTAAGCAAGAAAGGTAGGAGAGCAAGTGAGAGAGATAGAGAAAGAGAGGGAGAAAGAGAGAGAGAAAGAGAGAGAGAGAGAGATAGAGAAAGAGAGAGAAAGAGAGAGTGAGGAAATAAAAGAGTGGAAGTGTGAGCTAGAAAATAATTAATTATACGGTACAAGGTCTGGTCCTCATCACAAAAAACCTTTGACATAGATGGCTACTTTATAGCCAGTTGACCCTATGATAGCCTGGGGGTAATTATCCTGACTGTCTTGTTTGTCGCCTGACAAAATAGCATGTTAAAATCCATATATAATTATAAGCGGGTTAGTCGCCAGGGTTAAAGAGAGCAAAAATAAACATAAGCTTATGGAAACAACGTCACGTTGGTAAAATAATGGGCAATCTTAAAATCAGTAGTTTCTAAAAAAAAAAAAACTGTTGATAGCTGTGTTTTTCTTTTTAATGTAGGTGAGTTTATAATTCAATTTTTTACATATTTGGCCGCGCCAATTTTTGTTTGTTATTAAAGAGATAGATGGGGAATTATTTAAATATTCTTATGATTGATAAACGTTACTTTGGTCTATCTGTGAGATTGACCATTCTGTTAGCAAGGTGACGCTATTGCAGAAAATACTCGATTCGCAAAAAGCGTCCGTGAAATTTACCTTCATGTTGGTCGAAACAGTGAAACAAACCCGGTCTTCTTTTCTTGTATTGAAATAATCACAGTCCTTTAGTGATTACTGAAAACACTAACACTTCAATACTCTAACAACACTGACAGTCTCACTCCAGTGGTTACAAACCTACACAGGAACAGCACTGCACTGAAACACAGACAAGTGGAAGTCCATTGTTCACAACACTAGACTCAGCCTAAAAGATAATGATCGAATGCAAACACAGCAAATGATGGCATTAGATCTATAGATCTGTGTGCCGTGTGCCGTTGGACCGTAGCTTACAAGTATGTGAGTATGGATTGAGAACTATCCGATATCCCAAGCTGCTGAGAGATAAACTTCACTGACATAGGCCTAATTACTCTGAAGAGAGTCTCTCATATTCCATTCTTCTTTAGCTGCCACAGTCACTGGATGGTATATATACAAGTTAAACAAAAACACAGTACAGATCAGGTTAGTAGATCGTATTGATCTGACTGAGATAATAATGTATTATCAAATTTTTAATAAGGACATGCGTTATCATAATCTTTAGGTGCATTATCTACAGCAGTTGGTGCAAAGCGGGAAAGGAAGGAAAAATGAAAAAAAAAAATCAAAATTTGCGTTTATTTTATTTGTTTATATAGTTGATCCATTGATAACACATACGTTAATTGAAAAGATTTCGAGATAAGTTTTGTTTCAACTGATGTGACATGGTGAATTTCTTGGTGAAGTTTGTAGCTTCATGTTTTGATAGAACAGAAGCAGCTGCTCCCTGCAGAACCGATGCTTGCGAAATCTATATCTTTATGTAGAATAAATAATTATGTATACAGACCAGAACAAGAAAAAAGTTTAATTTGAATCGATTAGTTAAGGAGTGAAAAGTGGAGACAATAGAGGATAGAGGAGTAGGCTTGGTAAATGCTGGCACACTGCATCTCAGTGGTTAGTTTTTGTCTAGTGTGGAACGTGGTGAGGTGTGGAGATAGATTAAAATGGTTTGTACTTAAACACATTTTTATTAAAAATAGTATAATTTGGTTTAATCCTTGGGTTTCTTAGAGTGCAAAAAAACTTTTGGATGTATTTCAGTTACCTGTATCAGCCAAAACAAATGATGGATAATGTGAGTTAGAAAAGCCTATCGCTTGTAAAATGGAACAAAAAATTTCTTGAATAAATCACGAATGTTTTCCATTTTATCATTTTCAACTTTAAAAAGTGAGGCCTACAATGTATTGAATGGAAACCACAATTACAAAATAGTATGACATTTTTGCATGCAAATATCATTAATTTTGCTATTCGATAGCGTGACACGCACAAAAATAATGCTTTGTAATAACACAAATATCTCTATTTGCCCGCATGGGTCATGGGTAATTTCTGCTAATTGCTAGGATTGACATTTCAGTTTGAGTTTTGGCAGACTGAGATTTTCCTTGTTAGGCAGAGATGTGAAAATAGAAGAAAATATGAACTAATAGGAAACGGAATAGAGGGAATCTAAAAGGAAGTGGAGAAAAGCGAATGGAAAAGAAAGACAGGAATAGAGAGGAAAGAAAGGTATGACAGATAAAGACAGAGTGTGCGTGTTTGTGTAGCTACTACTACTACTACTACTACTACTACTACTACTACTACTACTACTACTACTACTACTACTACTACTACTACTACTACTACTACTACTACTACTACTACTACTACTACTGCTGCTGCTGCTGCTGCTGCTGCTGCTGCTGCTGCTGCTGCTGCTGCTGCTGCTGCTGCTGCTGCTGCTGCTGCTACTACTACTACTACTACTACTACTACTACTACTACTACTACTACTACTACTACTACTACTACTACTACTACTACTACTACTACTACTACTACTACTACTACTACTACTACTACTACTACTACTACTACTACTACTACTACTACTACTACTACTACTACTACTACTACTACTACTACTACTACTACTACTGCTACCACTGCTTCTTCTACTACAACAATATCAACTACTGCTACTACTTCTATTTCTACAGCTTCGCCTACTGCTGCAGATTTTTACTATACTACTAAAATTACGAATACACTTACTAGCACTGCTGAAATTAAGGCTACCTGACTCTCACAATTCTTAACAAATGGACATACTAGATTTTTATTCGCTTCGTATTGCCCAAACCTACAGCATCAGTAAAGAGACTATTATGTAGGCCTACACATTCACCGTATGTAGATTATAGATGCACTCAGTAATAGGTTTATATGCACCTACCTGCTTTACGAGGGACGTAATCAGATAATATTCTCTCAACACTGAATGAAAAAAATGCTTTTTTATCCCCTAGATCTTTAGAGCGTGTCCTTAGAAATTCTGCCTGTATTAAAACCTTAAGAGAGTTTTTGACATCAGGTAAGAGAATAACCGCTTTCGAATTTTCTATGTGCTCTGATAAACAAAATATTACAAGAACATGCTTGAAGTTTAAAACCACAGTCCTAAAATTCAGCGATGCATTGAAATGAATGAGGACTTGTGAGGTTTGATCTAGGGTTTTATCGATGTTGCCAGAATACACAGCTACTGCGGTAACCACAGGCTGTTCATGATGCATGACAAAAATAGCTCCTAAATGGTAATTATTGGTTGTATAGTGCTGACGCTGTAGAAGAGAAGGACAAGTCTATTTTCAGTTTTTAAGAACGTATTTGCTGCATTTGAACAAATCATGTGGACTTGAGTTGTCAGTTCTTGTCACACGGTGATAATTCTATAGTTGTGGTACCGAAATTTTAGAAAGCACTGGCTGACTGATATACGGTACACCTAAATGACGTAAACTGTTCTGCAAAAAGCAATGACGTGCTGTATGCACTAATTGTTCATGTAAATTGTCTTAGAATAAGGCTATGAAGTTCTGTATCTACCTATTGCCGATATAAACTGTTCTGCAAAAAGCAATGACGTGCTGTTTGCACGAATCCCCATTTAAACTGTAATCAAGCGATGAAGTTATGTAGGTACCTATCTTTGATGTAAACTGTATTGTAAACAAGTTATGAAGTTCTGTATGTACCTATCTTTGATGTAAACTGTCTTGCAATCAAGCAATGAAGTTCTGTATGTACCTATCTTTGGTGTAACTGTCTTGCAATCAAGCAATGAAGTTCTGTATATACCAATCGCCGATGCAAACTGTCTTGGAATCAAGCAATGAAGTTATGAAGGTACCTATCTTTGGTGTAAACTGTTTTGTAATCAAGTTAAGAAGCTATGTATGTACCCATCAGTGATGTAAACTGTTTTGTAATCAGGCTATATGTTTTATATATTATATACAGAAAATGATTGTTTTGGAAAGATGCGTCTTTTCTTGATATTTCGAGTAGTGCCTTTTCTATACAAGATAATTGCGTTACGACACATGAGAAAAATATCAACGTTTATGAAGGATTTAACATGAAATGGGCCTTGATTAGATATATTCAAAAATACCCATCATATAAATAGTAAATGGATATTTTATATAATCTCGAATTTCTTGCTACCTTTTACACAGCCACAGTCTTTTTAAGGAAACAAAAATAATATCATGTAGACGAAATAGGTTGACACTGTGAGTTATACCTACGTCGAAGTTGACCGTAAAGCGGATGGGTTCAATACAAGACAATATGTAAACATGTAAGGAAGCAGTAGCCTATATGAATGGATTAAACGAAGTAGAAATTTGTAAGAATTGAATGAATGGATGATTAGAGACGTGAATTGATGGATTAGGCGGAAATGTGTGGGAGTATGGGATACGATCATAGGAATATGGAAAAACCAGGCCTATTATCGTGGGAGTGGTAAGGGGTCTAGATCTAGTCATTCAAGCGAAATCCTCATACATGTACAGACACGATAAATATCCAAGAATATTCAGGATGCATCACAGCACTATGGATTCCGGACTTCCCCATTATTATAGGAAACCTGCTAGGGAACCTGGGAGACTTTAACTCGCTAGGAATTTGGTATCCTCGGCTGCACCTCGTTACAGGTGCGTCGATTGAAAGAAATGTCGCAATGCACTAGATTGCTAGCTTCCCCGACAAAAGATTCAGTGGCGCGAATAACTGGAGTGCACTTAGGCGCATTGTTGGTTAAGTTCGGGTTTAAAAATAACACCTAGGGTAGTAGATACAAAGGGGAAGCAGATTAGACGTCCGAAGTACCATGTATATAGATGGCATTGTAAAGCGTCTTAGTCTATTCTCTCCTCTTGATCACTACATGTACCTCGAATGTGTTTGTATGTTCCAGATCAACATGACCTTGGTTTTGAGCATCATATAAACGACGCATAGTATTAAACCTGTTAGAAATTCTCTGACTTTAACATTCACTATTAAATCGCCTGTAATATCTTTCTTTCACATAGCTATATCAGGTTAGTGACATCTACATTTGGCACAATGGTTTATATTGACGTCCTTACGAGCTCCTGTCGTTGTTTTGTGCCTACAGTTACTGGTACCAGTATCCGGAGTGGGGGCTCGTGAAACCTCTCATGCATGCATAAATTGTGTTAAGTTAAGGTCTTAATGGAGTCCTTCAGCTTGTGTAAATGATAATAATAAGCTTATAACAAAGACATTAATACATGTCGCTTGACTGCACACTGTTCAGCCTGTTAACACTACCTACATAATGATTGAGCCTTTATTTTGCTGTAGAAAGTGTATTAGTTGTCGTTTAAAAATCATTTTATTAACCAGCAAACCACGAAGTTCTTTTAAATTTTACATCTATCCATTTCCCTTGTAGAAGGAATTGCTGAGTATATATGTTATGTCTAAGTATTTAAAATCACAGATTGAAAAGTTTCATTAAACGGACAATAAGCAACTCAGATTCCAATCCTTGTCACAAAACACCGTAGCATCTAAAACATGTCATTGTAAAATTTCCATTCACGTTTAAGTTACATGCTGCACGTATAATTTGTCAAAACTGTCTTGTCTATGTCAAAAAATCAATGACATTCAGATAAATGAAACACAAATGAAAGATCCAGAAAATTATGATTAAAATAAAAGAGTTGATTAAAAAAACTAATCAAGCTCGTATAAAATCAAGCAAAGTCGCTTTAGTTTTGCTTCTGTGTTTCTGACTTTCCGTTAAAGAGAGACCTTTAAAAAGGACAACTTCATGCACAAGGAGAATATTAATTCACAAATGTCACTTCAGTTAATGTCTGTGCAAATTAGAATCTTATTCTCTGCTTATGGTACATGGGATTACATTAAACAGGCTCTTTCTGTATTTTTTTTTTATTAAATTAGAGATGATACCATAACAATGTTCTATCTGAACAAAAGAATCATATCAACACAATAACTCTAGAGATGGGCAGCCGGGTTATAAAATAAAATAAATGTTATGGTTGCTGTCCTATTTATAAATTCGTAATTATTTTCAAACCTTATGCGTTTTGAATATCACCTCGCGCCTAGCTTCTTAATTTTTTTGCGATTTTTTACGACAGTGAACACTTATTAACATTTGAAAAGTAGAAACTATTGAAAAAAACATTTCCCAATGATATGCAGGATGGAAAAAAATCCGCCATTGAAATAAATCGCATCTTTAATTCCTTCGCGAGTCGTAAAAGCAATATTATTAACATAATTTTTGCTACGAATTGAGAAAACATCTCTTGAAAACGGTTATATTTCTATGAGTTTTGGACAGGTACGATTGAACCAGAAAGGTATTTTTTGTTAATGTCAGGATTCCCTGCGATAATAAAAAAAACTGAATAGAACTATATTTACACAGAAAACTTAATGGACAGTTTTGGTACTTATTTACTTAATTACTTACTTACTTTGTAGCCATCCTATTTAAATTGCATTTTAGGGAGGACAACGCAAATACACTTCGGTTTAGTTCTACCTGTCTGATCAGATAAAGAACCTGTTTCATATTTCCATATTTTCTATATTCCGAAGGTGTCCTATACATTTACCTGGCATGCTTAAAATACAGAATACCCGCAATCATCCGATTAAAAGCCTCGCACCCAAAACTTGAACCACATCGCCTATAGTTAAACAGGTTATCAGTTTTGAACTTTTTGTAGGTTTTATAATATTATATTTTTCAAATAAGGCATGCATTTTTAATATCATGTACGTAACTGTTCCATCTTTATAATACGAGATGAGGTTTTGCGGGACAAGGACTTAGAAAGCGACAGAAATAAAAGCTAATGTAGGCGGTTGTGGTGAAAATTTCAACACGCACACTATTGATGTAACAATTGGTCTATTTGTCAAACAAAGATGGAAATAGTATAAAATTGCTTTATGAAATATTTTGCGTGAACCATTAAAGGAAAATATTTCGATTTTTTTTACGCCTCGAATCATCTTTTCTGGCATAGTTTTTTTTTTTTTTAATAATCATAATTATAATTGGTTGCCATCTTTGAAAAAGTGATGCTATTTGAGTGAAAGCCGTTGGGTGAAAGATTAAAGTCTTGGTTAAACTTACTGTCGAGAATATTGTTTACATAGGACTGTGAACGATTTCCATCTTTTACATGTACGTGAAATATTCGTGACTCTGTAATGGAAATTTCTATTTTTTTTTTAAACTGGAGAGATTTCGCCCCGCTATAGATCTACGCTAAGGTTTTTCTGTTCATACTGACTTGCTAAAATTGAGCTCAGAAAGATTATTCAAATAAAAATGCACTGGTAGAAAGGCTAAAAACCATACAGATTTTATCGTGACCTTTGTTCAAACCTTTTAAGTTCCCATTAAAAACTCGAAAACCTTAAAGAGCACTTTAATCTAGTCCGGTACAAGACCCGTATGTAAAATACTTCATTGAGGGACTTTGTAAGAGTTCAGATATTAATAAAGAAAAAGAAAGGATGCGCTACTTTATATCCTTGTTCTTTCGGCGTTTATTTTTTTTTCTTCTAATAAAACTTTGATCTATGGTAGATGAATGGGTCACTGCTGCCAGTGGATTTTAACTCCTAGTCCTGTTTCTTTTAAAGTGGTAGAGCCTTGATCTCCCAATCAGAGGTCTCTGGTTCGAATCCCACGACTAGTCAAAATGTATTTGTCTGATTTCGACCGTTACTGGTTGGATCGCTGTCAGTATATTGTAAACGACTGAGATAGGAGGCATCATATCCCCGCACTATCTCTGTGTACCAGTACTTAAAATTGTCAGACGCTATTCTTGGGACCGTCCGCAACATAGCATTTTTTTGAATAGTTCCGACGTTGGAAACTAAGCAACACAAAAACAAAAAACAAACTAGAGAATTGCAATTTAAACGATCGTGCCCAAGTATTCCGTGCCCAACACACTATCTAACCTAATATAAACAAAGACGCGGCCAGAGTGTAACAAAACTAGGGTACAGTGTATTTTCAATTGAAATGTCACCGTTGTATGCCTTCCTTTTTAGATATTTTATTTCGATTATCCAAAAGTGCCGCGCTTTCCTGATTATTTTCTCACGAATTCTTATAACAATGGATTGCGCAACAGGGATTTCCTTTAGATAGTTTTTTTGTGTTTGGGTTTTTATTTCATCATGCTTTTTCTTCCCTTTTCGAACCATTTTATTTCATCATGCTTTTTCTTCCTTGTCGAACCCTTTTCTCCTGGGATAAAAAAAAACAACCCACTAGATAAAGGCATCAAGGATTATTATTATCTCACTTTATCCACACAAGTACGTGTTAAAGCAGCTTGTAACAAAATAAATACGAACATAACTCAAAGATTGCCCAATTTCGTATCTTTTCTAAACAATTAAAAAAAAAACATTATCAAATTAATCCGGTCTACTTACGATCAATTTTACATCAATCATGAGATCTCTTTTGCCATATTAGTTTCTACACAAAAACAAAAAAAAGATCAACATACTGAGACCTCAGTACCGTTCAAAACATGTTTTTGTCCAGAGTAACATGTTTACCACATTTGAAGCGCTCTCTCGGAATAATATGAAGACATAACAACGGAGAAACATTATTGAAAAGATTGTAGACCAATGTGCAAAAACATGTGAAGCCCTTCGTCAAAAGCAGAAAACCACAAGAGAGAGAGAGAGAGAGAGAGAGAGAGAGAGAGAGAGGGGGGAGAATAAGAGACAGAGAGAGAGAGAGAGAGAGAGAGAGAGAGAGAGAGAGAGAGAGAGAGAAAGTACCAAAACAACAAGACGAGACGCAACAAAAACAGTTTTTCTGGTCCATTCATGCGAATTTTACCGCCAAATCTTGTGTAGGGCTTCAGATAGCGAGGTGAAGAGGAGCAAAACAGCAGCCATAATTATAGTTTAAAGTAAAAGCATGCATTAAAAATTGTTTACACAGAGTTTCGTTTGATTTTCGGAGACGCTCGCTCTGGGAGCGATTGATTAAAAAAAAAAGACTTTAACTTTCTCTCTCTCTCTCCTTCTCTCTNTAACTTTCTCTCTCTCATTGATTGGTCCCCTTGTCAAGAGGACCTGGTGTCCATTACGAAGGTTAAAACAGATTGATAGTAGGCGTGATCGATCAGGCTATTGTTTTTTCTTTATAGAATAGTAGTTTTTATGCCAAATTGGTCAGGTTTCATAAATAGGAAATTTCATGCGAGAGAAAAACATTGAAACCCATACGATGTATGGGATCTATTAGCAAGTATCAAGATAGAAAGAAAGAGAGAGAGAAAGTGTTGTGGTGGTGTGAGAGAGAGAGAGGAAGAGAGAGAGAGAGAGAGAGAGAGAGAGAGAGAGAGAACGAAACAGATTGACAGAGAGAACGATAGACATAAGAAAGATAAACAGACAAACTGTTAACCAGTTACGTTATTTCCACAATTGTCTTGTTACACTAAATTTGTATGGAAATTTCACTGCAATAGAAACACATAAAAATGCGTACGAGGTTCTGGATTTATCAGTAACTCTACAGTGCAATATGATTACTATACACACAACAAAGTTTGTAAATACATTGGAGTAGAATGTGGGAATGAGAATAAAGCACCAAAGGGATCGTTTCATTTTCGCAAGCTCGGCGACAGATTACGTAGCGAAAGTAAACGTAATAGACCATACAATACATTATTATTTATCCATTACTAAGGCGGGGTTAGAGTAGAAAGGCTGAAAAGAGAATTGGTACGGAAGCCATGATGTTTCATGAAGAAGGATATGATAGATTTTATATTATGGAGGAAGACTAGCAAGGGAGTTGAAGTTCTTAATATGAAGAGCTAGATCATCAACGGCGCCAAAGGGAACTAAAAGTTAAATAAAGTGGATTTAGAGAGATGTGGTACAGGGAGCTCAAAAGCTCTTTAAATAAAGGGGATAAAGGGGTGTTGGTGGTATGGTAACAACTTTCACGCAGCCATTTAAGGCTAATGATACGTGAGGGAAAACAATCGCTACGAAAAGTGTCACCAAAATTGAAAAATCAGTGTTATAATAATAATAATAATAATAATTTTTTGTATCCCTTTCTATATCTCTATCTCTCTCTTTCTACCTACCTATCTAAAGCATATTTCTCTCTTCCTCCTTTCTCATTCTCTCTCTCTCTTTCTATCTCTCTCTCTCTCTCTCTCACTCTCTAACTATCTCGATCTAAATATAAGTAAATAAAGTTACAAGGTGGTGTTGCCATGACATTCTCCAGGTAAATAATAGGACGGGACGACACGAGTACACACTGTACTGATTTGACTTGTGATTTGACCACAATAACTATAATTAGAAAACGTAAATCTCTTGAGTAACGGTGCTGATAAGCTACTGACGTAACCAGATAATGTTATCGTAGTTTGCCCTGGTGTTTTGGTTGCTTTGTTTTGTTTTTTATTGTTTTTGGGTTTTGTTGTCGTTTTTCTTGTACAGTGCCAATGCTATGCTAGGCGCACTGACATTCTGGTTTTGAACAATGCTGTGACAAAAGCAGACAGAAAGTGAAAAAATAAAGGATGCAATTATGTTGGGTGGTTACAGACACAACGTTTCTATTAAACGGGGAGAGAGAGACAGAGAGAGAGAAAGAGAGAGAGAGAGGGAGAGAGAGAGAGAGAGAGAGAGAAAGAGAGAGAGAGAGGAAGAGAGAGAGAGAGAGAGAGAGAGAGAGAGAGAACAAGAGGTTTAGAAAACATACATAATACATAAAAGGATATGAAGAAAAAGGGAGACATATGGACATATAAAGTGAGGAGAGAGAAAGAGATATATAGACAGAGAGAAAGCGAGAGAGAGCGAGAAAGAGAGAGAGGGTGTGAAAGAGAGAAAAAGAGAAGACAGAGAGAGACATAAATAGAGAGAGAGAGAAAGATAGAAGTGAAGTGTTGTTCTAGAGGACACCGACAATAATTTCTAAGCTTGGAACGGACCCATTAAGAGAAAAATCATGAACACAGCAATTTTCATATTATTTTTTTTAAGTAATTACATGTACTTTATAGAAAGATGTCAAGGTCTCAGTCTGCTAGTTTTCTATGCTGGATGAAGTAAACATGCAAAGTGGGGGTGGTTTCAGATTCGATCCCATGATGGGGCAAGTTTGTTTATTCATTTATATATTTATTTATTTTTTATTTATTTATTTATTTATTTATTTATATATTTTTTTCTCCGCCGATCCCACGATGGGGCAAATTTATTTATTTATCTGTTTTGTATTTCATTCTCCGCCAGTTTTAAAACAGCTGCTGGACATAATAAAACACATTTCTGGCCAATTTACACGAAAAATCCAACATGATAGACTGATTCTAAAAATAGTCACTTCTAAAGAGAACACTTTCAAAAAAAATTATTGATGAACTGCGTTTTAGCGTAAAGTCTATCTATGGGTGGTAAATAAAATATTAATCCGATTTCATCCTTTACTGGTCAGTATAATGTGGTCGACTGAAACAGGAGTCCAGGTCTCCCCACCCTGAACTATTTGTGGCAGCACATGAAAAAATTTAGACGGTAGTATTACGGCCCTACCACAATATATAGCCTGAATAGTGGCAAACCCAATCGAACCCAACCCGTTCCAAGAGCGTTGTCTATCCCATGATCCTCCAGCCTAGAGCTATAACCCACACAGCGTACTCTTCGCTCAAAGTAAAGGCCTTGTGATCTGCTCGACGAGAACGAGTAACGTAATCAAGCCCTTTAAGTATGGGATACTCTCATCGCTCATTGGCTCTGACAGTCTTGGATAGAGCTTTTATTGGGCGCCCTAATCAAGCCGCTTAGGCATGGGCTATTCTAATCGCTCATTGGCTCCGACATTCTAGAATAGAGCTTTGATTGGACGCGGGTTCAGATTCCTTCACCTATCGTCTTCGTTTTCGCCGTGGGCTTCGAAATCGCAAGGACTCTTGTCTCTGAACAAGACGAACTAAAACCGAGGAAAGCAATTTCCGTACCCGACTGTTTGTTTCTTCGGTGAAGAAAAAAAATTAGAAAAGAAGGGGAAAAAATTAAATGGAACAAAGAGTCTGTCGCCGGCAGCTGTCATTTAATTTGCCTGCTTCTGTACTGTTTACAGTGACAGGCCCAATATAACGTGACAGGACACAGAAAAGGAAAAAAAGGCATTTATGTGGTCAATAAAATTTAAAAATGGGGAAAGTACGGGAAATTGGGCAAGCTGGGAAAAGTTGAGTGTTTGCTTGACGCCCAACGGTTAAGTTTATTGTGGACGGGAATCAAGAATAACGTCTAACAACTTTATGTGCGTCCACACACGAGACAGGGTGGGGAGACTTAACTCCTGTCACATTATACTGAATGACGCGGACCGAACCAGTATCGACCTGGGACAAGTCGATGGATATCGGGTTTCTATATGGGAAGTCTACAAAAGTAGTCGGCAAAAGTATGTGTCGGAATTTGTCACTTACTTTCTTGGTGGACCTATGTCAGTATTACTATTATGTGGCCCATTGAGACAAAAGTCTTGTTAACCCCCATGCTGTCTCTGTGAGGCAGAGCATATTTTGTCAGACATTGGCATTGGACCTTGTCACCGCATAAGATCCTTCTTGGAGATTTAGGGGAGACTTTATGAGGGACGAGGTGGTCAGAGATATATAGTCTCACTTTATTATATCATTTTCTTGCACTGGTCTGAGAATGTGTGGTGCACGGTTTAAATCTTAGCTATCTCCCTCGCCACATAAGATTCCATGAGACGTCAAGCTTGTCAATTCTAACAGCGGTATGCTTACTTTGACATTAATTTTGTAAGTCTTTAAATCATAGTTATATTACTCTTTATCATCATTGAAATGGAACAAAATTCAGGACATGGCCGTAAATATACAGTCTGTTTTGGTATGAAGTATAGGAATCTTTTATATATAATTAGATTTGTTTACAATAATTATTCTCTAAACCTCAAATCTTTATTATCCCCAAAAAGAACGATAATCAACCTTTAAAAATTATTATTCTCTTGGAGAAACTCAGAAGAGACCAATAAAGTAAACTACATCATTCCACTAAGACATTACTTTAAAACTATAAAAATTGTTCGCCATTCAAACTTATGCCGGCTTAAAGAATCTTAATTCTAATTTGTTAATGCTTTGAAAAGGAAACAAAGGAAGAAACACTACTTAATACATTTACAGCCACTCCCTCACATAATTATTGCTCGCAGGGGTTTAAGAAAGAAAGCAAAGTGGCAAAGAATCAATCGATAACCTCTTTAAGTGTTCCCTCCGAGACGAACCTAGGTGAACTTAGCTATCGAATAAAGCTGTCATTTCCCACAGCCTTGGCAGCTAGATTCTAGTCGTTCCAACGATCGTCAAGATCTACAAAGAGTCTTGACAAAGCAAAACAAAAAAACACAAAAAAGCGAAAGATTAAAAAGTGTCTTTTGTCCTGCTCTGCTTTCCAAAGACTTTCTTGAAGAATCAAGGCGCATTCATAAAACACAGTAACCGTAAACAGGTTGAACAGTGGTTAATGCAGGAACGTAGTGAATTTTCAGATTACACGCTAACAGGTGTTGGAGAAAGAGTAACATGCAAATAGGAAATGCATTTGCAGTGGGAGAAAGAGAGAGAGAGAGAGAGAGAGAGAGAGAGAGAGAGAGAAAGAGAGAGGGAGGATACAGTGAAAAAAACAAGACCAGGCGATAGAGAAAGAGAGAGGGAGAGAGAGAGAGAAAGAGAGAGAGAGAGAGAGAGAAAGAGAGAGAGAAAGAAAGAAAGAGAGAGAGAGAGGGAGGGAGAAGAGAGAGAGAGAGAGAGAAAGAGAAAGAGAGAAAATAAAGAAAGAGAAGCACAGATAGACCTACTACAGACAGACGGACAGGCTGGTATTTTAAGGGCAGTTATTTAATTTCTTTTGTAAAAAAAAAAAAATCAACATTCTATTCTTTAATTATAGCAGTTCTAAGAGAATAATTTTTGTATTTTTTATAGTTTTAGTTCATTTTATTTTTATTTTTAAACTATAAAACATTGCTCCCTTTGGATACTCTCGGAGAAAAATCAGATCTGGGCGATTAAAAAAAATATCAATAATTATTATCATTACTATAATTAATTTGAAAGCCACGTACATGAAAGGCCCAGCTCACAACGAACCTGTTTTGGATATTTTTTTTAGATCTGTCGAAGTTTTTTCATAAAAGTCGTCAATATGCTTATAGATCATCGTACAATACCACGCAAACAATAAGCTAGTTTTGTTTTGCTTTTGTTTTGGTCAATAGTAACTCACAATGGTTCACCTGCACTTTAAGAGAGTACATTAATATGCCAAACAGTTTGTATTCTCCGTCATGGCAACTAAATTAGATTATCCTTGAACTAATTTCGATGCCTTATTTTTCTAAAGAGTTAAACATCTTGTTCAATACCTTTAATAATTCTCATTTTGTTTCAGTGTTAAAGATCTTTAAACATCTTGCTTTGTCTGAAGAAATTCCTTTGTTTTTAGAGAACATTATTTTGTGTGAAAGCTTTAGCATTATTAATAAAACTATTGAGGGGTTCTAAATTCACTGAATTGACTATTAGAAAACTCACTGTAAAAATATTCCAAAAAAATATTCATTTAGTTTGTAAGGCAGAATCCCAGCATCAAAATTTGACAAAGTGGTTGAGCGAATATTTTAGTGAAAGAGACATGCAAAGGTACAGATTGAGGCAGAGTAGAGAGTAAATACAGGCAGACAGATAGACAGACAAAGAGGAAAAGAGTGATAGAAAGTCGATTTTTCTATTAGGACATATTAATTATCGTCTCCCCCTTTCTGATAATAATAACAATAATAAAAAATTTTAATAATAATAATAATAATAATAATAATAATAATAATAATAATAATAATAATAATAATAATAATAATGATGATGATGATGATGATGATGATGATGATGATGATGATGATGATGATGATGATGATGATGATGATGATGATGATGAT
>RQTK01000110.1:424722-447882 GCA_003991915.1 Elysia chlorotica | reverse complement strand
AATAATAATGATGATGATGATGATAATAATAGAGATCTTCAATCTTAAACAACTTAGCATGAGACTGTGTAGAGTTGACAGGCACCAGATGGTGTTCTTCCTCCTGTTAAACCAAATCAAATATGTGTGCACTAACAGCGGATATTGGTTATCAATAATTATCAAGATGCCCGTTCACGGTAAACGCTCCAGTGTGGCGGGCTTGGAGTGGCAAGTTCCCGTCCGCTAATGTAGGCGGGCTATGGTTGTAATCTATGATTGTATCATTATCACATCCGAGACTCAGCCATCATAGTAATGGGGGAAGGCTGTCGATGAACGCCTCACGTACTTTGAAAGGCACTCAAGATACTCCTTCAGACCGGCTCAAGTTCTCAGGCAAATAAGTAGAGAGGGAGGGGGGTATGAGTGTGAGAGAGAGATCGAAAAGATAAATAGATAAAGAGAAGGAGAAAGTGGATACACCACCGATAGACAGTCAGACGCACTAAATGTCGAGTTATGTCATAGTGTCTGGATCGTGATTGCTCTGTAAATTTTAGAGACAAATATGATTATTATAGAACCCCCTACGCGTGTTTACCTCTTAGATAGTTATTCGATTAGAGCAAGAGGAATAGTCTAACTAGGATAATTGTATTTTTTCTATCGATTAGATTTCTTCCACGTGAAATATCAGATCGAATTAATAGTCTTCGAATGGCAAAAATAGGGAGGCGGTGTGTTCTTTGTTTTGTTGTTGTTGTTGTTGTTATTGCTGTTGTTGCTGGGTTTTTTTATTGTTTGTTTTGTTGCTGTTGTTGTCGTTATTGTTGTAATTGTTGTTCTTGTCGTTGTTGTTGGTGTTGTTGTTTGTGTTGTTGTTGTTGTTTTTGTTGTTGCTGTTGTTATTGTTGTTGTCGTTGTTGTTGAAATTCCTGCCACCGATTTCTTTATCATAAATTTGGTGTCGTAGATTTCTATTCTGTTCGACTAACACCACTTTGTCGTTTTTTTAATTTGAAACACCTTTTCTATTCAGGTTGCCTAAGTTTTTAAATTTTCGACTCTTTCGGATCAGTGTTGGGTGTCGGGCAATGTACTGAAATTTAAGAACGTATGATTAAGCGACACAATTAAAGCTAATAATAATTATGGAATTAAAGTTATCAACTTACATGTACCAAGTCCCTTACAGATCCATTTGCTCTCTCTCTCTCTCTCTCTCTCTCTCTCTCTCTCTCTCTCTCTCTCTCTCTCTCTCTCTCTCTCTCACGTACTCATATGCACTCACGTGCACTCACCCCGCCTCAGGCTGTCGAGGCACGAAAACTACTAGTAAGCCAACAAAGCAAATAAAACTACAACAGCATTATTTTTGTTACCAATTACGGACAACGCTAATTACCATCATTGTTCTGCACAGAGGTTGTTGATGTCCACCTCAGTTTAGAATTTCTTTCAGCCAAACATTTTTATCAAACTAAGCGATAAATAACATAACTATGTAATATAGCGTATGTGGGTTTCGAGCTAGCGCGGTTGACCTTGCGGTCCGTCGTCAGGCATGCCGTTGGACCTGAGCTCTGAGCTGAGCAAACACGTTAGAGTAGGAAACGTGATACGGCGTGGGAGTACTAACGTCCTGGCATCGATCACTTGACGTCATTGTCGTTGGGAAGCTGTTAGGTGCTCTGGACTGTGATACTGGTTTACAAGGACTGATGTATGTGGGAGGCTTGAGTAGCCACTAGCTAGGAGACTGAGACCGAGACAACAGTGGCTGATGACAATGAGATAGGAATCGAACGAGAAAATTTAATGTTAGCGGTGAAGGTGAGGACAAGGGACAAGAATTCAGACAGAGACAATGGATGTTTTGCTTTACGTTTGGGTTTGATGGATGGTGGTGTAGCATGGTGGGAGGAAGGGGAGGTTGTTATGTAGAACGAATTATTGCAGAGAGAAGGAGGGAAATAGACAAACAGACAGACAGACAGGCAGACATATAGACAGACAGACAGACAGACAGGCAGACAGACAGACAGACAGACAGACGAAACAAGACAGACACATTGTATAGAAACACATATACATACATACAAACATACATGTATACGTACATACAGTCAGACAGACAGATAGACAGAGAGACAGAGACACAGGTAGACTGCAGAAAGAAGTGGACAGAGAGAAGAGGATTGAGATTAGAGGCCTAGACGGAATTTGACTCTTTTACTTGGTTGCATCAGTGGTTTAACTGGGGTTTAGACTTAACTTCGGCTCAACCCAGACTTAACATTTATTGTCTGTTGCCCGAGCTTGGTTTAAAATACGTCAGTTTTAAATCGAGCCGAAATCGACGAGATATTTAAACCCGGCAAGGGGGGGGGGGGATTAACTCTCAAATCGGGCTCTTTTTCTCGTCCCTACAGTGCATTGAGTACACAACAGATTAGAAAATGTACATTAAAAGAACTTTGACGAAAATGCAGACGAACAAATGGGGCAAGAAATGGAACAAACGAATTTACAACGGTGACGTATAAAGCATGGAAAAATCATTAATTTTATATAGTTCAGGGACGATGAAATTCGGGTGCGATATCGTTTCAGACATTTGATCTCGTGGTTGGGCAGGCCCGCCACTAAAGGTTTAAACATTTATCTCTTATGTTGGTGCGTGGTCGTTGTTGGATTTTGTTTTTAAAATTTTCCAAAAACTTTTTAAATTTCAGTTATCCCACTTTGAAACCTTTGCACTGCTGTTTCAATCCCTTGTTGTGTGATTCCATGGTTCCTCCATTAATTTTGTTGATGACTGCGTTTGTTTCTTTTGTCCTCGCTAATCGGGTAACGTTTTAGTATTTCAATTAGCAGTTCTTTTTTATAAGCAGGAAAATTCTTACCTCAAATGACTGCGACTAATATATCTTAGAATACAAGTGTGGAAAATCCCGATGGTGTCAAGCACTCACACCAGTTCAAATTATGCACATAGAAACAGAGAGAAAGGAACAGAGAGAAGGGGAGTGAGATAAAGGTCTAGACGTAATCTGACTCTTTCACTCGGTTGCACAAGTGTGGTTTAACTGCAGTTTAGACTAAACTTCGACCCAACCCAGACTTAACATTTATTTCATTCTTGGTTTAAAATAAGTCTGACTTATATCTAGCCGAAATCGACGCGATATCTAAACCAAGCAGGGGGGGGGGGTAGGTTTAACGTCGGCTTTACTCTCAAATCGGTTCTTTTACAGTTCAGTGAGTACACTGCAGATTAGAAAATGGACACTAATCTGAACTTTGACGAAAATGCCGACGAACAAATGATGCAAGAAAGGCAACAAATCAATTTACAACGGTGATATTTAAGTGATAGAACAAATCCTTATACATAGTTCATAGGCGATACATTTTGGATGCGATATCTTTTTAGACATTTGATCCAGTGGTTTAGCTGGCCCGCCACCACTAGTTTTTAAACATCTATCTCTTATGTTGGTGCATGGTCATTTTTTGCTTTCATTTTTAAGATTTTCCAAAAACTCTTCAGATTTCAGATGTCCCACTTTGAAACCTTTTCATTGTAGTTTCTTGTTGCGTAATCCCATGGTTCCTGCTTTTTGTTGATGATGACGTCCGTTTCTTTTGTCCTTGATAATCGAATAACGTTTTATTATTTCAATTAGCAGTTATTTTATAAGCAGAGCAATTCTAGAACAAATCCTCATACATAGTTCAGGGACGATGAATTTTGGATGCGATATCGTTTTAGACATTAATTTTGATCTAGTTGTTTGGCTGGCCCGCCACCACTAGTTTTTAAACATATATCTCTTCTGTTTGTGCGTGGTCATTTTTGGCTTTTGCTTTTAAAATTTTCCAAAAACTTTTTAAATTTCAGATATCCCGCTTTGAAACTTTTCATTGCTGTTGTATGTAATCCTTTGTTGCGTGATCCCATGGTTCCTGCTTTTTGTTGATGATGACGTTCGTTTCGTTTGTCCTTGATAATCGGATAATGTTTTATTATTTCAATTAGCAGTTTTTTTTATAAGCAGAGCAACTCTTACGTCACAGCTACTCATATCACTGAGACTACTAGATCTGAGCACACAAGTGTGGGAAATCCCTATTGTGTCAAGCACTCACAGCAGTTCAAACGTCACACATCGACGTAACCTGGGTTTAACTAAACCACACTTGACGCAACAGAAATTAATTAACTTAACCCTCGAGAGCGATTTAGTTACGTCCGACTTATTAAACTACGTTGGTGCAACTCAGTATTTGTATATATTGTAATTATTTGTTGTCATTGATATTGGTGTTAGGCTCTGGTTCTGAGTTCACGTATTTTAGTTGTAAAAAAGAATTGGATACATTAATTCTTTTTTTATAATTGTGAAGAAACTAGAATTGTGTGAGGAACCCGCAGATCGTGCAACTGCGTGCTTTAATGTGCGGATTGCAGGCACAGTCCGTAGGAGATGTTGTATGTCCTTCCAATAAATACTGCTATTCTGTCTCAGTAACTCTATGACAATGGTACTCTTTGTTGTTATCCTATTCACTAACCCCATCGCCTTGCCAACCAGAGAGACATATGATATAGTCTTTTAAGATGTACAAGCACCCTTTCTTGCTTAAGAGACTTTAAAACAGTTTTTTTTTTGCGTCTATCTATAATTTTTGTACTAGTTTTACATTCGTCTAATTTGAGTATCTTTAGATAGAGCTATAGATCAAAGAATCTGTTATGAATATGGTGCCAAAGACAAGAATACTATCTTCTTATTGGCTGCAGATGCTCTAATAAGCCAATAATATTTACCTGTTATTAGAGACTTTTGCCTTTACCCTTGAAATAAAAGTGCCCGCTTGGCTGGTGCAACGTGAACTCAAAATGATGTATACAGATCTGATAGTAAACACCGCCTACCCATCAGCCCTGAGATCTACCATTATAATTACAGACTAAGCAATCTGGCACCCAAATGACCTACGTTTAACTATAACATCCAATTTCCTCCTGCTCACTGAGTTTACATACTTAAATAACGTACATAAGCCAATTTTGTTTAATAACATGTCCATAATCATAATTATAATGTTATGTCCCTCTCTCTCTCTCTCTCTCTCTCTCTCTCTCTCTCTCTCTCTCTCTCTCTCTCTCTCTCTCTCTCTTTCTCTCTCTATCTCTCTCTCTATCTATCTATCTATCTATCTATCTATCTATCTATCTATCTATCTATCTATCTATCTATCTATCTATCTATCTATCTATCTATCTATCTATCTATCTATCTATCTATCTATCTATCTATCTATCTATCTATCTATCTATCTATCCCTATCTCAATCTCTCTTTCTCTGTCTGTCACTTTCTCTCTCTTTCACTCTTACATTCTGTTTTTCTTGCTATCTTTCTCTCTCCTTTTCTCTCTCCCTCTGCTTCTTTATCTCTCGTTCTCTCTCTGCAATCCCATGTCTCTCTGTGTTTCTCCTTAGCAGATAAATTAGGGGATTCATAAAGTTATTAGAAACCAAATTCTCGAAGTTGTTATCTCTAAAATTTACTCTCTTGGCGTAACGTCTCCTAGTTTGCCCTGGGGAGAACTTCTTTCAAACCTACAAAAGCAGCTAGCTATTTATACCCTGGTATTTTTTCAAGACTATTACATGTTTAATGATCAATAAAGCTGTGTGTATTGATTTTACACTCAAATATCTATCTGCATCATACTCAACTTCTTACTGGAAAATGACTTAGATCTACGTACACAGATGTAAACAATTCCACCTTTCCTCTTTTTATCAAGATCAGAACCACTCACAGTTATAATTATGAATCTGATAGATGTTCGTTGTTGTCGAACAGACGAGCTTCATCAATATTTCTCTTATAGAAAGTCTAATTAACGCGGACAAAATTATTTAATACTGCTTCAATATTGTTTCAGTGCTCTATGATATTCTTATTAGCGCTTGTAAATTAGATATTAGCGGGTGCGCCTTGAACACTGGGGAAATGTTCGTAAATAGCACTATTTCTGGGTTGCTACAGGAAGCTCTGATAATGACCACTATTAAAACACTCGAGGGGCGGATCGTGAGGGTGTTCAAAGTAACTCGATATTCGGAGTCTGTCTGGTTTAGTTTCCACTGTAAATCGCAGGATGTCCCGGTAGAGCGTTGGCCTCATCATCGAGAGGTCCCCGGTTTGAAGCCCACGATATGTCAAAGATTGGTTGGTCCGATTTCTTCGTCTACTGGGCGGGGCGGGATCAGTATAATATGACCGGACTGAGACAGGAGTCCAGGTATCATTACACTGTTTCTGTGTGGCAGTAAAATTGTCAGACGTTAGTCTTGGGACCCTTCTACAGTATAGTTTATATTTAGAGTGCTGTTGTTATGCGATACGTAATAACTCAGCTTATTTCAACTTAGGCTGCGCTCAAATTTTATAAATTATGACCGTCAAACCAAGCCCAGAGGTGGATAAAACTGCCTCATTTGCACTTTACATACTTAAATAACGTACATAAGCCAATTTTGTTTAATAACATGTCCATAATCATAATTATAATGTTATGTCCCTCTCTCCCTTTCTCTCTCTCTCTCTCTCTCTCTCTCTCTCTCTCTCTCTCTCTCTCTGTGTTTCTCTTTGTCTATTTATATCTATCAATCTATCTATCTATCTATCTATCTATCTATCTATCTATCTATCTATCTATCTATCTATCTATCTATCCCTATCTCAATCTCTCTTTCTCTGTCTGTCACTTTCTCTCTCTTTCACTCTTACATTCTGTTTTTCTTGCTATCTTTCTCTCTCCTTTTCTCTCTCCCTCTATTTCTTTATCCCTCGTTCTCTCTCTGCAATCCCATGTCTCTCTGTGTTTCTCCTTAGCAGATAAATTAGGGGATTCATAACGTTATTGGAAACCGAAGTCTCAAAGTTGTTTTCTCTAAAAAAAAGTTTCTCTCATGGCGTAACGTCTCCTAGTTTGCCCTGGGGAGAACTTCTTTCAAACCTACAAAAGCAGCTAGCTATTTATACCCTGGTATTTTTTCAAGACTATTACATGTTTAATGATCAATAAAGCTGGGTATATTGATTTTACTCTCATACTCAACTTCTTACTGAAAAATGACTTAGATCTACGTACACAGATGTAAACAATTCCACATTTCCTCTTTTTATCAAGATCAGAACCACCGGCAGTTGTAATTATGAAGCTGATAGATGTTGTTGTTGTTGAACAGGCGAACTTCATCAATATTTCTCTGATAGAAAGTCTAATTAACGCGGACAAAATTATTTAACACTGCCTCAATATTGTTTCAGAGCCCTATGATATTCTTATTAGCGCTTGCAAATTAGATATTAGCGGGTGCGCCTACAACACTGGGAAAATGTTCGGAAATAGCACTATTTCTGGGTTGCTACAGGAAGCTCTGATAATGACCACTATTAAAACACTCGAGGGGCGGATCGTGAGGGTGTTCAAAGTAACTCGATACTCGGAGCCTGTCTGGTTTAGCGTCCACTGTAAATCGCAGGATGTCCCGGTAGAGCGTTTGTCTCCTCATTGTGAGGTCCCCGGTTTGAAACGCACGATATGTCAACGATTGGTTTGTCCTCTTTCTTCCCCTACTGGGCGGGGCGGGATCAGTATAATATGACCGGCCGAGACAGGAGTCCAGGTATCATTACACTGTTTCTGTGTGGCAGCGGTAAAATTGTCAGAGGTTCGTCTTGGGATCCGTCAACAGTATAGCTTATAATTAAAGTGCTGACGTTATGCGATACGCAACAACTCAGCTTATTTCAACTTAGGCTGCGCTCAAATTTTATAAATTATGACCGTCAAACCAAGCCCAGAGGTGGATAAAACTGCCTAATTTTCACGGAGGTTCAGTCTGCAATACGTAAAAATCTTTAAAACGAATAAGGGGAAAAAACGCCAGGTTGTGATAATTGTAGTTCTGTAGACGCCAATCAGTACAGACACAATAATTGTCTCGACTTTGTGGTCTTGACTTCTGTTGTGATTTTTCTCTTTTCATATTATTATGACATCCTCAGTTCCAAATTGTCATGCAATCCACACTGACATAATGATGATTCATTGCCAGTTCGCTTGTTTTGACTGATAATAACATAAAAGCATAATTATTATTGGGTCGCATTTTATTCTGTCTGCTACTCGATTATTACTTGGCTGTACATTCAATAACAGTCCAAGGAGAGACATAGAGAAGATTGTTATGATGAACCAAGCTTGTTGATCTAAGCCTAGGGTGAATTTACTCTGTGGAGAGGTCCCTCTCGAATCATCTTCAAGAAACAACGACCTTCTGTCTTTATCATTCACTGAATTCTGTATAGTTAATGCTGTCCAATTTCATGCCTTCGTCTTATGTTTGGTATTGCTCTTGTCTTTTGGATAAGTCTGGTTCACAAACGGTGACTTTCGATGTCCAGCAATTTTCTCACATTCTCGCTTCATGGCTAGCTCATCCATGCTTTGGTTCTTTAATTTAGTAATTACTGATGAAAATCGTATGAATTATTGAGTTTCTCAAGGTGCTCTGTGTCGGAAATCACTACATCTTGAAAAAAAACGATGTTTTTCAAGTTACTGGCTGCTTCAATAAATTAAGAGGCACTACCGGTCACTTAAGAACCTCAATTAGCAGCATGACTGTCTAGACGACAAAGTACTACCTCTAATGAGCTTGATGGGCGAAATAGTAGTGGAGAAGAGAATGATACGTGCACAGTTAAAGAAAAGAAAAGCACATCAAAGAGAGGGCAGACTAACGACGAAGGAAAATACAACCTTTAGACTGAAGGCTTCTTACGCTGGCTGCACAGCAACAAAAATTTGACACAACATCAACACAATCTTTTTTTTTTTCAAGTGCTAAGATGCACGCGTTAGCATTCAACGCAAATTCTGTGAAATGCCAGAGACTATAGAATTTGTGAGACGTTTCACAAAAAAAATTCACAGGACTTTTTATACGGCGAGCTAGTGTGACGCGTGCTGACTCTATTTCTTTATTCGAATTGAGGCTGAGTTTTTACAAAGGTTTAAAGAAGGAAACCACCGCCTTTATTATTTTAATCCATGTAGTCAAAAATTCTCGCTGAGAGACCTCTCATATTTTTACAGTCTCTGGTAGTAGTATTCTGTTGTCCAGAGATTCTCCAGCATTGAGCACTAGACAGTGAAGTCTATCAATACGTCAAGCAAGAGTTCCTGCCACTCGGGTTGTTTAGTACTGTTTACCGAAGTACCAGCAGATGATTTATGGTAACTTATCCGATCTAACCATTGCGCTAAGAATTCAGGGGGAACTTGAGTGACGGGAATAAAACCCAAGGGGGTCTTAGCCGAGAGGGAAATTTCTGTTGAACCTTAAGGGCCTGCCTCGTAACGGAGATTACCAGATCGTGGACTACCTGTCTTAAGGCTTTACAGTATGTTTCCCGTTCTAAGCAGTCTGCTTGATGTAGTGGTGAAAGCTCTCTATTATTGAGCATGATTGATGTGTCTGAATCTAAGCCTTAAACACCGGTCCATCTAATCTAGCAAAGCTGAATACATTATTTTGACGACAAATCTTAGGGAAAGATAACATTCACAACAACGGTAGTTTAGACAATATTGTTGTATTGTTGTACTCTGTTAGATAACAGCATTGATCGAGAATGGTACATGTACACAGGGAAAAAGAGATAATGAGGTGTTGTAAAGAACTAGTAAATTCGTTTCTTTCAAGTACGGGCAAAATTACATCAGAGTTATAGTGTTTATGGGTAGCCTGAACTGTCCATGTTGTTATATTCAATGACGTCAATCTAGAAAGATTTTATTACTATGAGACATAAGACTATCCAATTGTACATCAACTTTAATTCGTCTCAAGCTTCCTAGAAATCATATAGCATTAATATAGCATACTATGTTGTTTGTGTTATGTTTATTTTCTAGCAATAATTTTTACGCTTTTGTTTCATTTTACTCGTTTCCCGGAGGTACACACAAAAAAAAAACACTTGAGAACTGGTTAGAAATTATTTTGTTAAACAACTTGCACGGTTTAACGGAATGGTGAAAAGTAGATTTACGTTAATGACAGCTACTTCAAGTGACCTCTTTAATGTTGGTTTTGCAGACAGTTTGCGGGAAATTGACTTTGACATGATGAGAAATAAAGTGATTGGACTGTTTGAGACAATTTGATCACAGCTGGAGTGTCAAGTCAGTTTTTCATTTTCTTTACAGTTTACATTTATAATATTATTTTCTCTCATCTCTAATGTGTGCTTTTTCTAACAAGCAAATCGTTTAAGGAGCAGTCCAACCATTTTAGACGAGAGTCACATTTTAACATGCTAGATAAACTATACATTTTTTCAAGGCGTAAAAATTAGTATTTTTTAGGAGGTAAGGGGAGAGGGGGGAGGACATGAAACTTGGAGAAAAATATCGTAGTTTAGCAACACCGCATTCGAAGAACGACAGTTACCTTATATTTTATTAATCCTCACTTGTCTACGGCAAGACGTCGAAGGAAATCATATTCTACAAAATATAGGACAGGAATAGGTAAAGGGGACACAGCTCAAATTTTGTTGAGCCCGTTGCATAACATTGTACTGGATCTAGATATAGATCGTCTCGGTCATTGCCATTATTTTGTGGTTGGCTGCCCACAACAACTATTTTATTGATTATAACAAAGGGTCTAGAGCCCAAAAGCTGGAACATATACATGAACTAATTGTTTTCGTGACCACAATAGAGTTGTTCTTATCAATTGCCCGTGAAGTCTCATATAAGGAAGATAAAGAGGGCGAGAGAGAGAGAGAGAGAGAGAGAGAGAGAGAGAGAGAGAGATTAGAAGAAACTACAAGCGTCTGTAAGTGTTGCAATATTGTAGCCATTGATTTCTTTGAGTCGTTTCACTTCTTTCTGTTGATATATAAGACTATTATAATTCTAATTATTGTTGTTTTTATTTGAACTAGTGCAATATGGCAAAGAAATCGCCTAGCTTTTTGTGTTTTTAACTATTTATATTATATTCTTTTCGATGCACATTATTATTATTATTTTTATTATTATTATTATAATTATTATTATTAATTATTTTTTAATTATTATTATTATTATTATTATTATTATTATTATTATTATTATTATTATTATTATTATTATCATTATTATTAACATCATCATCGTGACCATCATTACCACCATAATTGGTTATGTTGTGTTTGTTATCATCTATCTAAATAAAATAATATATTTTCAGTAAATTAACATAATAATACAAAATAAAATATAGACATACAAATAAAATTGATCCTAATTCCTACCTCCATAGCGTTCATCCAGAAACAGTCCGAGTAAGCGGTAAATATATCCACCAGTAGTCAACCACCACTAAGAACAACTAAGAAACCCTTTAGGAAACGCCTGCTTTTTTATAACTATAACGTCGAAATCACACGAGTCCGGTCCCACTTAATTTCGAGTCAGAGAAAAACAGCGCAATCAGATCAAGACCAGAACCTCGCCAGCTTCATAACGATGGCATATCCGCCTGAGTGCTAGTACATGTACTGGTAGTAGTAGTTGCGTGCTGATGGACTGGGTTTAACGTCCTACTCCTTGTAAACAACGGGAGCTACCAGTCCTGCTCAGACCCGCATACTCACTCTGCTTCCTGTTTGTCCCCAGGCGCCCAACGCTTGACTGCGCACAGGCCTGCTGCTGGGACGTGGTAAGGTACATACAACTTACAATCAGCGGCTCTGTGGCTCTGTGGTGGCTCTGTACATCACGAGACTGGAGGTTTGGTTGACTGGTGTACATAATATTATAAGCTTTGCGATCTTCACACGACAAAACGGATGACGTAATTAAGTACTTAGGCATCGGGAATTCTGATCGCTCATTGGCTCTGTGTGTCTGGGAAAGAGATCTTATTGGAGGCTGATGTAGATTTCCTTACCTATCGTCTTCGCCGTCAGTATGGGCACAGTTAACACAAGGTCTATAAACTGAATAAGCTCATCAGTTAAAAAGACGATAGCATGGTGTGAGAGGCATAATAATTATTATGATTGTAACTGCGATGAGTTAAAAGAAAAGGAGAGCAGGTATAATGTTTTGCCACCAGACCCGCGAATTAGCTACGGTAACCTGCACCAGTTTCCAACCATAGCTCTGTCCAAAACGTATTGGACCAATCTTTATGAGCGATCAAAAAGAAAAGATCCATGTCTAAGAAGCGTTACTACGTATGTCACAGCTATCTTCGTAAAGAATCGCACAACCTGTATTACTTACATGTACTACTATTATATCTAGATCTATTTGAAGTTTTGTCACAGATTCTTGCTCTGCAAGGAACGAGGCCTTGCGGTTACCTGACCATAGCGAAAACAACGACGGTTAATAAAAAAGCGTCCAATCTGTCCTAAACTTAATAAGCCAATGAGCGATCAAAAAGACTAAGGCCTAAGGAACTTGCACTATTGCTTATCACCTTACTGATTGCAAAACCCGCATTACCAGTTTTTTTCCACATGTAGGCCTACTAACATCTAGATCTACAGATACAGGAAGTTTTGCACAGCTCCTTGAACTACAGAAAGAGCGAGGATTTTCCCAATCAATAGCGCGGCAGCGTTGTAAATGTCAGCCCTGGTACCTGTAATTGTGACTGGGGCTGGATTTCTCTTTGTTATAACAATAATAATTGTTTTATGTGAAGAAAAGCAAATATAAAGAAAGGTTAAGTTACCCTTGGGAATAACGTGTTGTGCGCCCTAGCTAACTAAAACATGGAAAAAAAAGGCGGAAAGATATTCAATAAAAGAACTTAGCATGAGTTTACAGTTTCTGAAATATGAATCTGCTGGCACCGTCAAGAAAAGAATTTAAATAAATTTTATTATAGTCTAGATTTTATATTATCAGAAAAGAAATGAAATTAATTGTATATATTCTACATACATCATTTGATCTTAAAAGAGTGTATAGTTATTCGTTCCATTCAAGTCTCTAGACATTTTCAAAAATAAATAATTTTTTCAAAAATAAAAAAAAATAATAAAAGATAACAAAAAGGCACGAATTTGAAAAACCATTGAAATGAAAATAACAAGAGTAGAAAACTAAATAATGAATGGTTTAATTTTTGTTGTTGTTTTTTGGTGTTGTATTTGGTGATGATGATGCTATTTTTTTGTTTTGTTTTTAGTTTAATCTGCAACCTTTTATTCATATTGTTTGGAAAGAGGGTTCGTTTTTGGCTATGGAAAGGATTATTACAAAACGAAAAAACAATACCATTTGAAAACCTTAAGTTATTTAATTACAAGTTACTATAGAATGTTGTTATTGCTAGATACAAAGATAAAAAGAGGTGTAATCAAAATAAATATTTAAAAAATAATGCATTAGAAATGTAAAAAACAATTTTATTATGTAAACTTTTCTGTAGCGAGAACATGTCCTTGAAATCGTTTTCTAAGAAAGCAGATAGCTCGGCGTGGCAGGAATGAGTCATTGTATCCGTTTGTTTTGGTCATCAGTATCATATGCCAACCCACCTCTCCTAGTTATTATAAACATCCTTGAATATGATATAAAGAGGATTGTGTTACTGTGTTTGTTAGAAAATTAAATTATATTTTTTCTTCTCACGCATGTCTCAGTAGTGTGTCACAACCTTTATATAATTATATGTCCTGATACAGCTTAAGCGGTTGTGTTATTGTATAAAACTTGGTCCGGTGTTGACTACATATGATTTGACTTAATTTGAGTTCAACGTCAATACTATATAGTCTATATTATATTTTGGCTACAGATACTTCTGCTCCAGTTTGTAATACTAAAGACATGAAATAACAGGACAAATGAAAATCGTAGGCAATTATGTTTTAAAATTAAATATCTTAAATCTTTGAAAAAAAAATTCTTCATCTTTTCTCACCCCCTCTCTTTCGCCAGCGATGTTGTCAAATATATTCGCTTTAACTACTCTCTTAATTATTTCTACGCGAAAATCAACCCACTCGTTTGGATTTTGATTGTTCAGTTGTGTTTAGATGGCTCAAATCAGAATTTGTGTTTATTTTTAAGTCCTTTTTAAAGATTTGTTTTCAAACTACTTCATTATCTGGGGTGCTGGCTATGATCGCCCCGATTTTAAAAAAAATCACTCTATTTCTTCACTTCTTTTATTTATATTATACAATGCAATGTCCAGTTACTTTAAATTTTCGCCACGTTTATCATGTTTCTAGCCTTTTATCACCATGTAATAGCAAGTGGATACTTCTGTTCATTTATGAAAGAGAAAAAGTCACGCGGCTGTCATCACTAAACTTATTAATAGATCGCTAGGAATTTACCACAAATACACTGTATTTACATGGGAAAAGGCAGTATGCTTGTTTAAATTAGCATTCAATTAATTATACAGAAAGAAGATAAAAGAGGGAAAGATCTCATGAAGGGCCCATGAGGGGGTAACAACATAAAATTCTGAGGATAGTATTACACGCTGTGGAGATATGTCAACCCAACAATACCACCAAATGGGACATTTTAACCACAAAGAGTATAAGAAAACGCATACGCGGTATATTCTTTTTGGCTTAATGTTGGCATCTTTGTGTTCGGGTAAACATGTCAGTGCCTAGAAAAACATGCAATCATTTGTTGAATTTTTAATTAATTCGTGGCATAATAATGAGGCCGCATTGTTTTGAAAGCAATAGAGGAACAGAAAAAAACGCAGTTCTTACAAAATCCCTCCATTAATACTTCAAGGTGGAATATGGTGAATGTAAAAGAGGATCATTAACATCTCGGTTACATCTGTATGTAAACAAGAAAGGGTCGAATGAATTAAGTTCAGACATGACATATATTATTTTCAAAAAACATTCATGATACAAAACGGTATAGGAATAAAGTAGCCTCAACACCGCTCTAAAAAAACATGAATTTTGTTGATGTAACGTGCACATGTCTACTACGGATGTTTTTTCTAGTTTCTATACTACAAACAGGTTTTTCGCGATAATCAAAATGTCTCATTAGCATTAAATGATGCTTTTACGCTTTTGATTTTAACGCAAAGGAAATCTCGTCGCTTTCTTACAAGAAAAAAAAAGGGGGGGGGGGGGGGGGAGGGAGGTTGTAACTGATCACACGTTTGCTATGAAATCAAGCCTATTTTTTAATCAGAAAAAAAAATAGCAATTATTTTTTTTAATAACAGCTTACCAGCAAAATGACATTACCAGGAGGGTGGAAAGGTTGCGTGATTTAGACCTTGCAAAAATTATTTTAATTTATAATGTTGAAAAAAAAATGATAATAGTCTTTCTGGTTGAAATGTCGTTCAAGGCCAATAACTATTCATTGTGGTTGAAGTATTAACAGAGCTGTTCAGTATTTTCAGTATACAAATCTTGAAAAGTGGATTAATTTTTTCAATGTTTTTGCTCGTTTGTTTGGTTGTTGTTGTTGTTGCTGTTGTTGTTGTCTTGTTGTTATATTTGTTGTTGTTATTGTGGTTGTTGTTTTGTAGTTATTTTTAGTTTTTGCTGTTTTATGGTTACATTGTTTTATTTGTTTGTGTGTTTGATTTTGTTTCTTTTATTTTTCTCTGTTTGTTGTTTGTTGTTTGTTTATTGTGAGTTTTTTGGTTGTTGTTTTTCGTTGTTGTTGTTGTGTTTTTTTTGGGGGGGGGTGAGGATTACGAGGTTGTGAAAATATTTTTTTGAATCTATACAACCTTGTAGATACGAACACTAGTGGCTATTTCGAAATATTAATGTTCCAATGTTCTCTTCCTAATTAAGTTCAGACGAAGTCAGGCATTATCTATTCTTCATATTTATTTTATTCCGTCTATTCAAAGTGGTCACTCCAATTTTTCAGTTTTATCGCAAGGTTCTTCAAAAAAAATAATAATAATAATTCAGATAATAATTCTGTTCTCAAAATTGACAATTGAACAGTCTGCCTGGGTCTAAACAAAGCACAACATGGCGGGAAAGTAGATATAAATTACATAGGGTCTTTGAGGTTCTATAAAAGTCTTAGGCTAGATCTCCATCGCCGTTGGGCCCTACAGTCAGACCCGACCCGACTTATTTTTAGGGACATCATTATGATGTTGATATAGAAAGTAGGCTGATGAGAAGCTGATGCGAAACTAGGCGGAGCAGAAAAAAAATATGAAATGTTATAGTAAAGGAAAAAGTATGAGATATAAAACGTGTGATGGGAAATTACAAAACAGTCTTAAAAATAAGTAAATAAGTCTCGTATTTCTATGTTATTGGAGCATAGTTCATTTTAAGCATTATTCGAAAATAAATGTTTTGCGTGCGAAAATTAATACTTAAATTGAGTTTGGTGACTTCTGTGGTCGTTATTGTGCCGCCCGGCATCGGGGTTAGTGTGTCCTATGTTTTCATGTCGAACGATCCTGCGCTAGTCTGTGCTTCTCGTGAATCTGAGTCCCTGTCCAATCTTCTCTGTCGTCGCGCAACTTCCTGTTTGTTTGCCTTTCTCTATTCTTCCTATTCTTCCCTCCATTCTGCCGGTTAGGATTGTTTAAGCGAGGCTGTCCTCCTATGTGGCCAAGAAGATAAGACAGATTGTGATGTTGCATGCTTTCCAATAGTTCTATTTTAACACCGAGTGTTCTCAAGTCATTTTAGTTTGTTATTCTGGTTTTGTAGCTCATCCTTGCTAGTCGTCGAAATACACGCATCTCAAAAGCTTCTAGTTTTTTAACTCTTTATAGAGATTTCACGTTACGTCGACGTATATTACTAAAGAAAATACACAATGGTTTATTGTAGATCTCTTGAAATTTCCCTTGACATGAATAAACGCTTTAGTTTCGTGACGTTAATTTCGTTTGTACTCTTCTGATCTCTATTTCTTTGGTGGTTTTTACATTACTGGTTATTGTTTGTCCGAGATACTGGAAATCTTTCTGTTTACTAACGATCTTTGTTTTGGTTTTGAACTTCTATAAGCCTCAGCAGAAGGCTTATTGACGAATTACAAGAGTACAATCATTTAATCGGATTCACCAGATTTAGATTTACCGATTTACCGGTATTATTTTGGAACTAATAACAGAACTTTTAAAATAATGTTAAGAACATTACTGTTTGGGGATTACAAGGGGAACTAGTAGATGTAAATAAACTATTGTTTATTGCTAAAAGATACGCGTTTAGTTGGGAAGAGTGCGATGGAGTCTTATCAATTATACAACTGGGTGTTTGAACTGTTCCGTCGCTATGGCAACCTATAAAACCAGGGCCTTTCATAGTCTATTTTTACAACAATGAGTCCAGAACAAAAGAGATTGTCACCTCAAACACCTAATGTATTAAACGACCTCACAATCAGATATATCGGTTCTCTAAAACTCGGGCTGTTTGAAGTAGGCTAAGCTTTAAATCTTACTATTTCATTATAATTTGGACGGTGTGTAATAGTTATGGAACTTTCATGTGATAACCTCACTGGTGAATTTTTTTACCATGTAAGTAAATTTAACATTTAAACTGACTATTTCGAATATCCTCGAATAATCATTTCATAATAGAATTGGATTTAGAAAAAATTTAGCCAAGCACCATAATTTAATTGACCAAATTACATAGGCTGTATAATTAAAATCTAAGTAACAAAAATCTAGTAATTTCGTTCGTGAAAAATCATATACATTGACTACTCATGGAAACTTGCAATGTTGCATAATGTATTTATTGCCTAGTGAGAAGTGATATGGAGATAGGACACAAATCTTTATGTGCGTTGGTTCCAACAACAAGTAGTAAACTAAACCCAACTGAACATTTTATTTCGACGGTGAGATCGAACCGCCGACCACCCAAATAGAAGCCCAGCGCTCTACCTCTTAAGCCAACTTGCATCTTCATTGTCTGCTCTCTATGCCTTGAGCGATTCAATATGTGTTCAATTTGAGAGTGTCGTTTTTGGGAACAGAACATAAGCACCCATAACACTAGCAGAACCATAAAACACAGTGTCCCAAGTTTTTATGCTCTAAACAACAGAAAAAAGCATAAATTAATTTCATAGAGCATTATTTTAATGAGCTAAAGTATTGAGCATTACAGAACGCCATAAAGACCACTGCATATTGCTCATTTCAGAGTAATGATGCCCTTAATAGTTCATACTATATTATAATTATAGAAATCCGAAAACAGAAGAATGATACTCTAAATTATAAAGCACTTTTTTATTTCTCCCTCACTTCCTCTCTCTGTTTCTCTCTCTCTCTCTCCGGCTCCCTCTTTCTCTCTCCTTTCTCTCTCTCTCTCTTTCTCCCTCTCTCTCTCTTTCTCTCTCTCTCCTCTCTCTCTCTCTCTCTCTCTCTCTCTCTCTCTCTCTCTCTTTCTCTCTCTCTCTTTCTCGGTCTATCTGTATATCTATGTATCTTTCTCTCTCCCTTCCCCTCGCTTTTCTTTTTCACTCACTTACTTGATCGATCTATCTATCTCTCTATATATCTCTCTACGTATCTGTTCTATCTTATATTTACTATCTCTCTATTTATCAATTTATCTATCTTTCATTTCTGTCTGTCTAACTAGTTATTTTAACTATCTATCTATCTATCTCTCAAAATATCTATTTATCGGTCTATCGATCTATCTTTATTTCTTTTCACCACTCCCACCATGTCTCTTCTATCTCTGGTTTTTCTGTTACACAGCAATATAAATCCCAATAAGGAAAAGGAGAATTAAGCAAGGATTTTAGATACTCATTATGGAAGACAATTATTGGCAGTATCCAGCTTAATTCTAGAAAGCACAGGCTTTCCTAACGAACGTTCTTGTGTTAAAACATCGCGTGGGAAGATAATAAACTCTATAATGATTTTCTGAAAATAATAGTGTAAACTCTATAATGGTGTTCTAAGAACATTATTTCCAGTCGTTAGACAGCTATCTATCTTAAAGATAGTTGTACTGAACAATTGAACGACATGATTTGTAGGTACAATGCTGAAGGGTTAAATTAGGAAAAATATAATCATTATCAAAGGCAGAACATAGTTACTCTCTCTATCTTTCTCACTCTCTCTAGTCTCTCGCTCCGTCCCCCTTCTCTCTCTGCGCCCATCTCTCTATCTTCCCCTCTCTCTCCTTTTCCCTCTCCCTCTCTCTCGGTCTCCGCCTCTGTCTGTCTGTGTTTATCTGTCTGTCTGTCTGTCTGTCTGTCTGTCTGTCTCTCTCTCTCTCACTCACACTCTCTCTCTGTCTCTCTCTATCCCTCTCTCTCGCACTCTCTCGCTTTCTCTCGCTCTCTCTCTTTATCTCTCTATCGTTCTCTTTCTCTCTTCCCCCTCTCTCGCTCTTTTTTATCTATCTGTCTTACTATTTATCTATAATCTCCCCGTTTATTTTTTCTAGCCCGATGAAATTAAACAATGTTTTATGAAAATATGATTGCCCGCTATACCATAGCTCTCTTAAAAGGTGCTATGAAACAAACTAATGGACAATTAAATGAAATCCCATTAGTCGTAGGGAGCAATTCTAAGTTCTCAAACAAAGAGTACAGATTCTACTCGAAGCTTCAAAGTTTTGATGGGTGGTTATTTGTTTGCTGCGAACAACTTTTTTTTTTAATAAATAATGTATTTGCTTAAAAAAATAGTGTTTTTCATCTATTGGACAATATGAAATAGAAGACATATCTATCTGTTGTTTTAGAATCATTACAAACAATGTTACAGATGAAGAGAGTACCATGTACACAATCGAAGTTATGAAGGCTTCATAAAAAATACCATTGCGCTCATCACATTAAATTTGTGAAAGAATTTGTAAAAGAACTAACATTCATTTTCGATACAAGACTACGGTGAAATAATGTGAATAAAGAACTGTATTTACTAATAATGTTTTTTTTCTGTAACTTTAACAAAGTTAAAGGAAAATCTAAGTATTCTTCTGCATAAATATAATACTTCTACAAAATGTCTATAACGTATAAGTTTGTAAAGTGTTCTACTGTATTTACTAAAAATGATTTATTCTTTATCAAAGGCAAACGAAAACCATTGTGCCAGGAATTTAATTATTCTAATAACACGTCTTTACTGTTCCAAGCTATTGTTTGTGTGCAAAGCATACCGTACTATGCAATTTCTCAATAATTCTCGAACGGGTCATGACATTTCCAAGCTTGGTGTCACACGAGCCCATGTTTGAACAGGACGTTATGTTTGTTTGTTTTCTCCATAAGTTGACATTGCCACATTGACATCCATGGTGTGCATCCGCTCGAGCCGTGTCGATTCTTGTTTTCTTGTGGCCAATACATGTACCAACTGCCTGACAGTGACAGTTCTTTGTCGTAAGTACAACGTCGAGCTGACTTATATTGAACGAGATTCTTCAATAATGAACCGTACAACTCGTCTGAAGAATGGAAATCAGACATCGACGTTGTACTTACGGGCCTACATTGTGGCAAGCTTACGACTCGTCTTAAAATGAGATAATAAGACGTCTTATAACGAGTTACATCTAGAAGTTTACCTTGAGATTGTACTAACGACCCTAGTTTCTATTCGGAAATGATTTCCTTTTTTTGTGATGCTAGTGGTACAAACTGATGACTGCGGGCCGTGGAGGACTTTTGTGACAAGGTCTGTTCCCCTTTCTATCATTGCGTTAATAAGGCCCATAAAACACGCAGGGCAAGGAACGGGAATTTTATGGCACCCTGCTATTACAGCTACAAAGCACGAAACAAAATTAATGGAGTCATAGTTACACGATCGGCGTTTTCAAAAGGCAAATCAATATCGATATACATCTACCTATGATCTTGTCATGTTTGTGTAGATCTTTAAGTATGTATTGTCTCAACTACTGAGTCTCTGGTATTCTAAACCTGTGGATAAAATAAGTATAGTAGCTTCCCTTGGTACGCATTAAGCTTCGTGTGTTTGAATAATAAAAGTTTTTATTATAGGCTCACATACTCAAGGAGGTTCCTCTTGAAATAGTTCCATGTATTGTGTGAAATATTGAAGGAAAAACTAGATTAGGTTAGTTAAGGTATGGACAATCACTGATAAGATGTGATTATATAAAAATAATATATATAAAAATGCGACTGTCGCAAGAATACTGGACACGGGGAAGAAAAATGAGTATGCGAGTCAAATCTTTCAAAAAGTAACTGATCATTCCTTGAGATTACAAATGCAAAATTCGGCCTCTTTCAATGGGGAGATAGTTTGGTATTAGGCTAAATTATAATACTTAAGCAAATTCGTAAGTATAAAGGTAAAGAAACGTAATATTTTAACATAAACAGTTTTTCTTATGATAGAGTATTGAGACAGGAAAATGTTTAGACGGTTTTCAATCAAGGAAAACACTAGCTAGTATCAGCCTTTTAACTTCAGGCTAGAAAAACATGCTGAAGGCAGCACTGTGGGTAATGGAAAATTGGACATTAGTCCAACAGAAAGGTAGGAGCCAGAAACCATTTATCACTATGTTTAGCACTCATTAATTAGAAAGGCCTTGCCCCTTGAACTTAACCACCTGTTTAGTGACTGTGGAAGATTAGTGAGGAAGAGAGAGGGTGGAGACAGGGAACGAATGAGACAGAGAGCTGTTTCAGAAACTCTCCCTAAAGAAGATTCTCCATTGTCTTATAAAGAAGAATATCAGTTGGCCTACAATCAACCTACTTTCCTGATTATCTATAAAGAAGAATATCAGTTGGCCTACAATCAACCTACTTTCCTGATTATCTATATGTTGTTACTGTTGTTGTTGTTGTTGTTGTTTTTGTTGTTGTTTTGTTGTTTTTGTTGTTGTTATTGCTATTATTATTGTTGGTCTTATTGTTGTTTTTGTTGTTTACTTCACTAGTTTTTTAGCTTTTGCTTAACCCCATGAAGAAGAAGGCATCAGTTAATTGTAGATGTGTTGCGCTTCATTATAAGATGTTGGCAAGATCTACCTATCAATATATATGTATGAGTATCTAATTATAAGCAATCTACCGCCAACTTACACCCCCCCCCCTTTTCCGAAATAAATAGAAACGTAAAATAAATAAAATAGTCTAAAATAAACACCAGCAATAACCACATACTCCCACATCAGAGAAGAAGAAATGTGTTTACCAAGATTTATCTATCTATTATCTATTTTCTCTTTATCCCTATTTATTAATTAGATATTTACTTATGTATCCATTTTTCTATTCATATAAAGGTCGATATCTCTCTCTCTCTCTCTCTCTCTCTCTCTCTCTCTCTCTCTCTCTCTCTCTCTCTCTCTCTCTCTCTCTCTCTCTCTCTCTCTCTCTTCATGCTCTCTTTTCTCTCTCTTTTATATTACTCCATCTCTATTGCTCTCTCTTTCTCTTTTAATAGACCAATTATTTTTTCCTACATCGACAAAAACTGCCATGTTCCTGTCCTTTCTATTACTCGGTATTTCCTTATAATACAAGTTCTCTTCTCTACGATCTTTCTGTTAATTTTTTTTAAAGTATAAAAAATAAACAGTGTCCATCTATGTAGAAGCAATAAAATATTTAAAAGCTTACGAAATTTCACTCTCAATATATTTAATATACATGTATAGGATTTTCATACCTCTCCGGGGATTTTGCTATTGTCATTTCTACTGTAATAATTGTGATTTAGAATTGCGTTAAAAACCTTTTAGTGCGACGACGGCAAGCTTTGTAATCCTACATCACTGTAGAGAGCTTTGACTTAGCTAACTAAACAATAACAAGTGATTTTGTAACGGTAGCAGGCTATTTTCATGGCGATCGGGGAAGACAAGGTCATATCATTGAAAGCACTCACAAAGCCAGGCAGTTATTTATTATCAATGTTTCTCTTTAAAATCAACGCTTCAGAATGTTAAAATAGAACCAGATAAAAACAACAGGCAAATGACCATGACCAATAACAGCTTTTGTTGCTATTATCACTCTATATTATTATTATTATTATTATTATTATTATTATTATTATTATTATTATTATTATTATTATTATTATTATTATTATTAT
>RQTK01000110.1:407227-418095 GCA_003991915.1 Elysia chlorotica | reverse complement strand
TCTCTCTCTCTCTCTCTCTCTCTCTCTCTCTCTCTCTCTCTCTCTCTCTCTCTCTCTCTCTCTCTCTCTCTTTCTCTATATTTCACTCTCCTTCCTTAATTGCATTCGTGTTTTACGTATTTCACCTTGACTTAAAATACTCAACATGTGTGAAAGCCTAGGAGAGCAACTCCTGATTAAAAGTAAAACTGTTGGAATTGATTTATCTGCTGTTTAAAATCAATAACATTGATCGGGGTGAACAAATCTAGGGCTATTGCTTTGCTTACTCAAGGCAAGTTCATATATCGAACATACCTGAAAACAACCCAAGGCAACAGTTAAATTTTACTTGATCTTGTTAAGAAAACTTCGTCCCAAAACTTGTGTTTAACCGATGAATTTCATACCAAGAAGTCTGATACTTAATCGATCCTTTAAAAATACTAACATTTGGTTAAGATGTTTCGCGTGCCTAACCCATTCCAGTGCCTTTGCCACTAAAAACCAGATTGTAACATATGTCGTATTGTTAAAGTACAATTAAAAGTACATCAAGTATTTTTGGACCTACATTTCTCGCACATGTGTATATTGCCAGCATTAATTTGGAAGTTAAATTTGTTCTGATAACCATGAAATAAATTTAAGTGCTTAGTAGGCTGTTGCTGTTGTTGTCGTTCTTTTTGTTTTGTTTTTGCTAATGTTGTTTTGGCTGAATCTTCTTCTTCTTCTTCTTCTTCTTCTTTTTCTTCTTCTTCTTCTTCTTCTTCTTCTTCTTCTTCTTCTTCTTCTTCTTCTTCTTCTTCTTCTTCTTCTTCTTCTTCTTCTTCTTCTTCTTCTTCTTCTTCTTCTTCTTCTTCTTCTTCTTCTTCTTCTTCTTCTTTTTTTTTTTTTTCTTCTTCTTCTTTTTCTTTTTTCTTTTTCTTGATATAGACTCCACTTTGCAAATTTGATTTTAATTTTTCCCATGACTATAATCAACTCAAAGAGTCTATGGTCTATTTCCCCACAAAAACTAGTCCGGAACTACGGCTGTTCTAACGTGCGTGCGCCCCCATGAAGATGAGAAACAGTCGCGGAGTCTAGACCATGAAAAGGAGGAATAATTAATCAAAGAGAGTCAGCGCTCGGAAACGCTGTGATCTTGCTGGCCACTAATGATAAAAAAAACCCACGTTTCTTGTCGGGTTTTTTCTTCAATACTATGTAACAGCACAAAGCTTAGAGAGTTTCTTCGTGGAAAGTTTGATAAACCTTGACGTTGTCTCTTGAAAAACAAATATTTGGATAAGTAAGATAAATGACTGGGTTGGTTTTTAATCTAAGATTAACCTTAAGATGGAAAAAGGTACATCCACACAGCTATACAGAAAATTGATTTTGGGATTCAAAAAAGAAAAAAATTAACATAAAAGCTTGAGATGTCTGGTTGGATTTTTTAACATGATTATTAGTTAATATTTCATTGAAAATTATTCCAAGACGCCAAATAAATGAGTGATAAAAGCTTTTCGATAAAAAAAAGTCCAATAACCCGCTGATGTTTAATCAAGCTATGGAGGCTTATTATGATCCTATTAACCTGAACGAAGGTAGGATACAAAGGCTCTACCGCATACTTTTGTGAAGCTTAATGAAAGACTACTAACTTTACGTTAAAAAAGCGTATTTTTTTTACATATTTTGCTATACTTTCACAGCTTTGATCGCAGTCTGAGTTGACAGCTCTTATATAAATGCAAGTCCATCGATCTAGTAAGTGAAGTTAATGACTTTCAAACAAAACTGAAAGCCGATCATCAGTTTCAAAACACTGCAGCTCTTTCAAATACGCAACGTAAAAAATTAATTTAGATCCATAGGGCGCTGCTGAAATTTTTTTTCTTTAGCTGAAGGTATATCAAATCGAAATCAAGGTGATTAAAGTGGCTTAGATTGGATGAAAACCAAGTAATGTTTGTAATTAAACCTATTATGTAAAAAAAAAAGAAATGGTTTGATGATTCTTCTTTTTTTCCTTTTCTCTTGATCTAGACTCTACAAATTTTGTTCACATTTTTTTTCCATGATTATAATCAACTCAAAGAGTCTATGGTCTATTTCCCCACAAAAACTAGCCCGGAACTACGGCTGTTCTAACGTGCGTGCGCCCCCATTAAGATGAGAAACAGTCGGGGAGTCTAGACCATGAAAAGGAGGAATAATTAATCAAAGAGAGTCAGCGCTCGGAAACTTTGTGATCTTGCTGCCTTCTAATGATTAAAAAACCCACGTTTCTTGTCGGGTTTTTTCTTCAATACTATGTAGCAGCAGAAAGCTTAGAGAGTTTCTTCGTGGAAAGTTTGATAAACCTTGACGTTGTCTCTTGAAAAACAAATATTTGGATAAGTAAGATAAATGACTGCGTTGGTTTTTAATCTAAGATTAACCTTAAGATGGAAAAAGGTACATTAACACAGCTATACAGGAAATTGATTTTGGGATTCAAGAAAAAAAAAATTGACTTAAAAGCTTGAGATGTCTGGTCGGGTTTATTAACAATTTTTTGTCAATATTTCATTGAAAATTCTTCCAAGACGCCAAATAAATGAGTGATAAAAGCTTTTCCATAAAAAAGTCCAATAACCCGCTAATGTTCAATCAAGATATGGAGGCTTATTATGATCCTATTAACCTGAACGAAGGTAGTATACAAAGGCTCTACCGCATACTTTTGTGAAGCTTAATGAAAGACTGCTAACTTTACGTTAAAAAAGCGTATTTTTTTTACATATTTTGCTATACTTTTACAGCTTTGGTCGCAGTCTGAGTTGACAGCTCTTATATAAATGCAAGCCCATCGATCTCGTAAGTGAAGTTAATGACTTTCAAACAAAACTGAAAGCCGATCATCAGTTTCAAAACACTGCAGCTCTTTCAAATACGCAGCGTAAAAAATTAATTTAGATCCACAGGGCGTTGATGAAATTTTATTTTGCTTAGCTGAAGGTAGGCCTATATCAATTCAAAATCAAGTTGGCTTAGATCGAACGAAAACCTATTAAATTTTGTAATTAAACCTATGATCTGAAAAAGGGAAATGGCTTGATTTTTTTATGTTTGTTTGTTTGTTTGTTGTTGTTTAGTTGGGTTTTTTGTTGTTTTTTGTTTGGGTTTTTTTTTTTTTTTTTTTTTGGGGGGGGGCGGCTGGGTTTTTGTTTGTTTTCTTTGGGGGGGAGGTCATCCCATCTCTACATTATATACTTTTATTGGACACATCTCCGTCTTCTTACTTCTCTCTCTCTCTCTCTCTCTCTCTCTCTCTCTCTCTCTCTATCTCTCTCTCTTTCTCTATCTCGCTCTTTATCTCTATCTCTCTGTGGGTCTTTTTAAAAGGCATTAACATTATGCGGACAAGAAACAGAGAGATAAACAAAATATCCGTTTTTCTACTTATTTTTTTTCATACACATATAAATACTTAGAGAAATGTCTGTGTATTACTTCCAAATGTCGGAAATGTGAGATCGTGCACTCAGGGTGTTTAATAGTTTAATTATCTTTAAGCAGCCAGTATGAGAAAATGTAATATTTTAAATCAAATCTCTTTAAAAATATATTCCACACCTTTCTTATATTCCTTTATTAGGCAACATTTTTATTTCCTGCACTACCTCATTAGTTTTTAGGTGCAGAAACAAAACAAAAGCAGCATTACAAAGGCAAAGAAACTACAATCTCTACTTGAAATATTTAATATTAACGTCTTTGTAAAAAAAAAAATAGCTCATACAATGTGTATCAAAATAATCATTCTCAAACAATTCGAAACTTGAGAAACAGCACGTAATCAAGAATCCTCGGAACAAGAAATGTGGTGTCTTCTTTTATGTTATTCTTGTTTTAACCTTCTATATTTGTTGGAGCGAATACAAGATTGTCAATCAACACAATCATACGTCATCTGAGCAATGACAACAGAAAATCTCTTGACTTTTGTTTCTGTAATTCTGATGTTTTCCTTGTGTTTATTTCATCCGAGGCAGAAATCGCAGAATGTTTTTTTTATTATTGATATGTCCCTGAATTTTATACATTGTGCATTCTAAAAAAAAATAACACCGTCATTGGCGCAAAATCTGCATTGTTTCCATAAATTTCATTTTAACCAAGCATGATCTACTAACTCATTAGAATGAACCGCCACATTTTTTCAAATTGCTTTGATGAATAAACTAAAATGTATGTTGTATTTTCAATCCTCATACAATGTAGTTTGTAGCTTTTTATAAGACAGGAGCTTTGTAATTACACTTTCTACTCTGATTGTCTTTTCCAGTTGTAAAATATCGAGAGGAAAGTGGATAGAGATTGTTTGAGTAAAAAAATGTATTCTCCACCGTTCTATTATTCTTTCAGGCAACATTTTCAATATCCTGACATTGTTCATTAGATTTTAAGTGCTTAAAACAAAACAAATGCATCATTACAAAGGCAAAGAAACTACAATCTCTGCTTGAAAGATTTAATATTACCGTCTTTGTAAAAAAAAAAAAAAAAAAGCTCATGCAATGTGTATCAAAATAATCATTCTCAAACAATTCTTGAGAAACAGCACGTAACCAAGAATCCACGGGCAAAGAAGTGTAGTGTCTTCTTTTGTGTTATTCTTGTTTTAACCTTCTATATTTGTTGAGACGAATGCAAGATTGTCAATCAACACAATCATACATCATCTGAGCAAAGACAACAGAAAATGTCGTAGCTTTTGTTTCTGTAATTCTGATGTTTTTCTTGTGTTTATTTCACCCGAGGCAGAAATCGGAGAATGGCTATTGATATGTCCCTGAATTTTATACATTGTGCATTCTAACAAAAAAATAACACCGTCAATCGCGTAAAATGTGAATTGTTTCCATAAATTTCACTTTAACCAAGCATTCATTAGAATGAACCGCAACATTTTTACATATTGCTCTAATGAATAAACTAAAATAGATATTGTATTTTCAATCCTCACATATTGTGGTTTTTAGCTTTTTATAAGGAGACTTGTACAAGATTGTCAATTAACACAATCATGCGTCATCTGAGCAAAGACAACAGAAAATGTCGTAGCTTTTGTTTCTGCAATTCTGATGTTTTCCTTGTGTTTATTTCACCCGAGGCAAAAATCGGAGAATGGCTTATCATTGACATGTGCCTGAACTTTAAATTAATATCTTGCATTCTCACAAAAAACAACACCGTCATTGACAGAAAATTTGCATTATTTCCATAAATTCCATTTTAACCAAGCATGATCTACTAACTCATTAGAATGAACCGCCACATTTTTTTTCAAATTGCTCTAATGAATAAACTAAAATGTATGTTGTATTTTGAATCCTCACATATTGTGGTTTTTAGCTTTTTATAAGGAGACTTGTACAAGATTGTCAATCAACACAATCATACATCATCTGAGCAATGACAACAGAAAATGTTGTGACTTTTGTTTCTGCAATTCTGATGTTTTCCTTGTGTTTATTTCACCCAAGGCAGAAATCCGAGAATGGCTTATTATTGACATGTGCCTGAACTTTAAATATTTTGCATTCTCACAAAAAAAAACACCGTATTGGCGTAAAATCTGCATTGTTTTCATCAATTTCATTTTACCCAACCATGATCTATTATTCATTAAAATGAACCGCCACATTTTTTCAAATTGCTTTGATGAATAAACTAAAATGTATGTTGTATTTTCAATCGTCATACAATGTGGTTTTTAGCTTTTTATAAGACAGGAGCTTTGTAAAAATTACACTTTCTACTCTGATTGTCTATTCCAGTTGGAAAATATCGAGAGGAAAGTGGATAGAGGGGGGGTGATGAAAAAAAATATATTCTCCACCTTTCTATTATTCTTTGGAGCACCATTTTCAATATCATGACATAGTTCATTAGTTGTTAGGTGCATAAAACAAAACGAATGCAGCCTTACAAAGGCAAAGTTGGGTCCCAAGATTTACGACCGACAATTATACGTGCTGCCATTCAAAGACAATGCGTGGATACCCGGAGACCTGTCACAGGTTTCGAACTAGACAACTCCCGATTGGGAGACCAATGCTTTACAACTTGCGCAAGTTCAACCCCACAACACACCCCACCCCACCCCCACCCCGCCCATCTGGTGAATGAAGATTTGAGACAGCGGAGCCACAGCCAGACTTTCATAAAGAAATGGCACTGGAAATTTCAAGCAAAAACAAAAACACTCACATACAAAAGAAAACCCAACAAGGGAGACGCGTGAGCTGTAGAGCCAGAGGGAAATTAGCAAAATTCGGGGAAAAGGAAAGGCAAGAAGATAAACAGGAAAGAAAAGATGGAAACATGAAGTGAAAAGATTCCAAGAGACACAGAAAAACAGATTGAGCATGTAAAAGAGACATAAAAAGAGAGAGATAAAGAGAGAGACAGACAGACAGATAGACAGACAGACAGACAGACAGACAGACAGACAGACAGACAGACAGACAGACAGAACGATGGGCAGGCAGACAGACAGACAGACAGACAGACAGACAGGTACACAGAGAGACATAAAGACAAAAATTCACACAGATAGACAAACAGAAAGGCATAAACAAACAAATATACAGATAGGCAGACCAAAAGAGACAAAGATTGAGAGGAAGAAGACAGAGAAAGAGAAAAAATATTGGAGAGGAGAGTTTGCCACAGAAAACCAAGCCATTTTCTTCCTTTTTTACCTTTTCTATATAAAAAAAAAATAATTTGTAATCCTATTGATTAAATTTTGATTTTTTAACTAGTGTTTATCAGCGGAAGAATGAACAGCGAAATTGGACAGTGGATGAAAGATAACTGAAAAACTAAAAAATGCAATAAGAGACGAAATTGATAGCCCAAACGTAATGACTTGATGTTGCATAAATTAAGTATAGAGAAAAGACATTGCTCTGGTCAAACTTACGAGAAAATCTAGCGAAATGGCGCTCTAGTATAATTATTTCCTCTACTGGAGATGTCACTAGTTTCTCTCTTCTATGTAAAAATGAAGTTCTTTAGTGTCTCTCCTCCAAGTCAAAGAACACAAACGTTCAACATTAACAGTCACCAGAGTATAGAATTTAGAAAACAATCAGGACATACAATAACTGTATTGGTAAAAAAATCAAGCCATACAAGATTCGTGACTGAGTAAAAAAATCTGGTATTTGGTTTGACATTTTAGTTTCTTAAAACAGCGTCAATAACTAGATTATATCGCGAACGGCCTGAATACGAACATCTGATTTTATGAGTTGAGATAGGGTGGACGCATAAAAATTTTGCCTCAGTCAATCCCAGTATACTGACATCGACCCTACCGGTAGGCGACAAGGTGGTTTGAATGGAGATCGAACCTAAGGCCTCTCTGATATAAGTCGTGCGCTTTGCACTTGAGTCCCATAGGATCGTAACAGATGGAAATAAAGTTTTAAGTGCGCTACAAAATTGTCACGAAGTCACGAGCGTTCGTAACAATCGATTTACAGCGATTGCAGCTGTTTATCCGAATGTTCAAAAAATTAGCAACCTTCTTTGGTTAAATCTATTTATTACCACCACCTAACGCTGTTAAAATAACGATATGCTTCTGTTATCTGAATTTGGAATTAAATAGAGGGATATTGATGGTGACTTTAGACTTAGTTTCACCACGGTTAATCACATGCTGTGCACTATAAGTACATATATGTATATAGTAGGTCTGTAGGGAAATTATGACTATTTTATTTAATATAACGTACGGTTTTCAGTAGTTTATTTTCTCCTTTACTTTCCTTCACCCTAAATCGTTCCGAAAATCGTGTTTACTCTTGAGCTTTCTGAAACAGGGGATGGGAAATCGCAAATACGATTTTCTAATGTCAACATAGTCCAGTCAATTTCACTGGTAGGGAAAACACAGAGAGTATCCTATATAGAGAGCTCAGTTATCTGGTTCGTGTGGTTGATAAGACATTTCCCCGAGGAATGTATTATATTTAGACATAAGTAAACTGAATTGATAGGCAAGAAATAACGGTGAATAATCACTTATATATACCGAGAGCAGAGTAAACCTATTTATTTCTTCGTTAGGAAATCAATATGGCTTGATTGAAGAACAACATTGCTTTGTGGTGTTATTATAATATACAGAGAGAGAGCGAGCGAGAGAAAGAGATGTATATATATATATATATCAAGATGGTAATATATATAAATTATGATTGGTGAAGTGTGTTGGTGGAAAAATGATATAATAAATATCATGAAACAGATAAAGAGAGACTTACAGACTCAGAGAGAAGCCAAGTCAAAGACAGAATGCGGTCGAACGTTTATACGATGAGCTATGTCTGTTTGTAGAGCGAAGTGGATGGGTAAACAGACCGGTGATAGGTACGGGTCGGTAAGATAGATGTTCAAATTATCCCATTGTATAAATAGCAGTACTCCGGTCGTAGTTAGGACGCCACACTGGCTTACAGTCCGTCTTAAGCCTTCTTATTCGAGTATTTTAAGATGAGTTGTAAGCTTGCAACAAATTTTTATTTATGACCGCTAGTCAAAATGACTCCCGAAACTAGCGTCAGAAAATTGTACGTGCTGCCACACACGAGACAATGCTTGGATAACAGTCCCTCTGTCTCAGCTCGTCATACACACACCAATCCAAACAGTAAGAGGTGAAATCCGACAAACAAATTGGTCAATCGTGGGTTTCGACCCGTGGACTTCCCATTTGTGAGACCAACGCACTACCACGTGCACAAACCCTTTCCCACCTCCCCCCAAGATACTCAGAAAAGTACTAGCACGCCTAGTCATAGAAGTAATATCTGTAAGAGGATCTAGGGGAGGCTAATCTTAGACGAGAGCTATTTATGGATGAGGAAGATGTGTGTAAAACTGTAAATATGATAGAAACTACATATACAAGGCGCCAGTCGCTTCTTGTTACATGTATTGATTTTGGCCTGGAGACAGGGGACCTGTCGGGCTGTCGGGCTGATGGGCTAGACCAATAGCCTCTGGTCTCTAACCAGGTCTGGCTGGTTCACCACAGGCGCTAGACGCGTCATGGGCAGAGGAAACTATTTTTAGTAGTAATGGACCTCGTTACACAGAATCACAGATACAGAAACAAAAGATGCAAGTTTACTCTGCTGCCAGGCTCTCCATATATGATCCCTCAGGTTAACCTAGGAGACGTTTAATACGGCGTGGCCATAAGAACTGAACGAGGATTAAAATATTAAATTGGGCGTTTTTTTTACTTAATTTGTTGGGTGTTTAAGCTAATATTTATAATACACATACTTATAGTAGTGAATGATGGTATACTACTACTCCCACCACTACTACTACTACTACTACTACTACTACTACTACTACTACTACTACTACTACTACTACTACTACTACTACTACTACTACTACCACTATCACTACCAGTGCTACTACTATGAGTGCTACTGTCAATATCAGAAATATCTCTGTTCCTTCTACTTATTGATGATTTTTGTCACAATTTCAAATGAAAAATATGGATTTCATTCAATACACCTGCACGACATAATTATATACATTTTTATAAGTATAACTACTTCTAACACAATAATAAAGATCAAAGCATGATTATTATGCCATACGCTCTTTGTGATCAATGTATACCACGAACTTAAAAATATTTTACAATCCATCCGCCCTCAGAAACGCCAATCGGTGAATGAAAACTATTTAAGCACCCGTAGAGGAACATGAGAGCTTATACAACCTGGTAAATATATACGGGCCAGACCAAACAGAAAGATTGATGAGCTCCTCACCGAATGTTTGGACAGTGCTCAAAGATCGCACCAGAGAAAATTAATTTGGCTCCAGGCTAATTTTCTTTGGTGCGCACGCCCTAAGGTTTTCTCAATAAACACTTGGTCAGTAACATTAAAGCGCACCGCTGGCCATGGGTAGAGAGAGAGAGGCATACTTTATGATAAAATCTGCTAGATGTGAGTTTTAGGAAAGAACAGACAAGTGGTTAGAGGCTGTATACATAGGGTATTGAATGAGTACAGTGGTTTGCAGTAGTAGTAGTAGTAGTGGTGGTGGTAGTAGTAGTAGTAGTAGTAGTAGTAGTAGTAGTAGTAGTAGTAGTAGTAGTAGTAGTAGTAGTAGTAGTAGTAGTAGTAGTAGTAGTAGTAGTAGTAGTAGTAGTAGTAGTAGTAGTAGTAGTAGTAGTAGTAGAAGTAGTAGTAGTAGTAGTAGTAGTAGTAGTAGCAGCAGCAGCAGTCGTGATAAATTAATGTAGATTCCCCGCGTAAATTTAAGTAGAGCCAGTTTCTTATCATCTCCGACAATTTTCATAGGCATTTATAAAGATACCCTCGTTTAAAGACAAGAACAGGGAAAATGCCTAAGGTCACAACGATTAGGGTCGTCTTTCAATAGGATTTTGAAGGCCGAGATATTGGATAAGTAGATTAGTGTTTTGTCTTCCATCTGGGTGGACACATGTGGGGCAGTGAAACGTAAAGACAAAAACATATCACTCATATAAGAAGATCAATCTTATTTACCTAGATGGGTTTAGGACCCTGAGGGATTCTTTATCCTTAGAATCTTGGTAAATGCATCATCGTTATCACACCAACGATGTATTGTAAGATTATGCTTTGCACACAGACAAAGATAATTTTTAGGCAGTTAAGATTGATAAGACTGGATGCAAATACATATAAAGTCGTAGTAGAAAAGTGAATGGGATTTGGAGTAGAGTAAGAGACGCATGCAGTTTTACAGAGAAAGAGGGAGAGACAAAGAGAGAGAGAGAGAGAGAGAGAGAGAGAGAGACAGACAGACAGACA
>RQTK01000110.1:388907-407063 GCA_003991915.1 Elysia chlorotica | reverse complement strand
GATTATTATTATTATTATTATTATTATTATTATTATTATTATTATTATTATTATTATTATTATTATCATTATTATTATTAATCTTCTCACCATAACAAGAACTGCCAAGCAAGAGCGAAAAGATTGCTCAATCACCCAGTGTGTGGCTGCTCACGGTACTCAGTTCTCGATGCCTGGCCAGCTATTTCTGGCATATCATAACATCGCGGGAATTTGTTTTGATTGTCTGTCGATCTTCCCAGTCCAGATGGAACTATCAATTGTGTGTGTGGTTTTTTATATCAAATTGAAGAGTTTTTGGGAGCAGATAATTAGGGACTACGAAGAGATTTAAAGAGAAAGATATGAGAGCCTTTTATATTCGTTAAACTTGTGGGGAAGGCTGGGGGTGAGAGACATTGTTTTGTTGCTTAACGTCCAACGTGAGCACTTTATAAGCTACATTGTGTACGGGTCTGGCAATTTTACGTGCTGACATACACGAGACAGAATGGAGAGACCTGGATTCATGTCTCAGCCTGTCGTATTATACGGACATCGACCCAACCAGTAGGAGAAAGAGAGAGAGAGAGAGAGAGAGAGAGAGAGAGAAGGAAACAGAGAGAGGGGGCTGTGGGCAGAGAGACAAAGAGTGAATGAATGGATGAGTAAGGCTGTCAACCAGAAGCAAAATGGGTTGGATGGTATAAACAGTATGAAAGGCCTTAGCTTGAAAGACTAACACTAAATGGATCCTGGACGGGTAAATCCCTGAACTGTCATCAGGGGAATATAATGGGGGTAGGAAATCCAGTCAACAGGCGGCAGATCTAATGAGAATAATTCCCCTCAACTGGGTCAGACCGAGACACTATTCATTATAGTGAGTTGAGTTGATTTAACGTCCAATATCAACATTATATAGGCTATCTTGTGGACGGGCCCCAAGACTGACGTCTGATAATTTTATGTGTTGCCACACACGAGACAGGGCGGGGATACCATAACTCCTGTCTCAGCTGGTCACATTAAACTGACACCGACCCAACCAGTAGGGAGCGAAATCGCCAGGGCTTGAACCCAGACCTTTTGCGTCGGAAGCCGATGTTCTACCCAAAGGCTACCGCCCCCGCCCCCCAAACAGTATAGTTGGTACCGGGATTAATCTGCGTGCTTGGTTTAAGTCTTAAAAGTTAACTACAAGTTTATAGAGCACGGTGGCCGAAATCTTGCTGGAAAAAAAGTACTTAACTATGCTTTGGAGACCCGAAAAAAATGATTTCAAAATATTAGTCAATAGTCTTACAAGAGAGTGTGAAGTTTCGAGAGGTGTCACAGCAAGGATTCTGCGTACATAGTAAGATTAAAATTAGGTGGTTGCTTTCTTCTTTCAACCATAGTAAAAACTCAGCGTGAACATTGCTCAACCGCCTTGATGTCCATAACAAAATAGAGTGAGCATGAGTCACGCTTGCTCTTCGTATCAGGAGCATTGTGAGCTCTTTTGGTGAAACGTCTCTCCCCAAGACTGACGTCTGATAATTTTATGTGTTGCCACACACGAGACAGGGCGGGGGTACCATAACTCCTGTCTCAGCTGGTCACATTAAATTGACACCGACCCAACCAGTAGGGAGCTAAATCGCCAGAGAGGTGTCACAGCAAGGATTCTGCGTACATAGTAAGATAATTAAGGTGGTTGCTTTCTTCTTTCAACCATAGTAAAAACTCAATGTGAACATTGCTCAACCGCCTTGATGTCCATAACAAAAGAGAGTGAGCATGCGTCACGCTTGCTCCCCATTTCAGAAGCATTTTGATATTATTTTTTTGGTGAAACGTCTCACTAAATCTATAGTCTCTGGTCTTATCTCTAACCCTGAAAAAAAGAAAAAAAAAGCATGAGAGAGATACTCACGCTGGCTGCAAAAAGAAAATAAAAAAACAAAACCAGCACCAAGCTGCGCAATCCTTTACAAGCGCGCGACGCAAGCTATGATTCAAAAAGCGATATGTGTGAAAGTTCTCTGTTGTCTAAGTAGAGTGCTTGCTATGTGAAATTCAAGTTAATCTCACAAGTTAACTGTAGAAACTCTCGTATAATATTTGCAACATTAACTAAGCTTGGGTGTAACTAAGACTATTACTATCTCAAACGTTTTTAACATTTTTATAACAATTCCGATTTTCACCCTCGGAATGAACAACAAAAAGCTCGAATTAACGTAAGCAGGATATGCTCTAGTGGAAGAAAATCTTTTGATTGACTTCATCACTGAAACCAAAGAGTCAAAATATCGACTGCCACAGGATGACTTTAACCGAAACAAACAAACAAAACTTTTTTTCACATCGGCTTTAAATTCATGCCAGAGGAACTGCTCTGAGTCCTTTAAAAGCTGAAGATAACAACTCAAGTCTTATTCATAAAGATAGCGTATTCCAATGAAATACAACATATTCTCTCTATTTCTCTCTATCTCTCTACTCTACCTCTCTCTTACTTTTTTCTGTCTCTGTCTTCGTCTCTGTCTCTGTCTCCCTTTCTCTCTCTCTCTCTTTCTCTCTCTCTCTCTCTCTCTCTCTCTCTCTCTCTCTCTCTCTCTCTCTCTCTCTCTCTCTCTCTTCAGTGCTAAGAATGAAATACAACATATTTTTTTATAATCCATGAAAGGTAAAATAATACCAATAATTAAAACTAGCGTTATTCTGCGTGGGTTTTTTTTGTGTTGTTGTTTTCTGTCTTTACAATGAGACAGTCTGGTGGACTGATGCATAATGGTATGGTGAGATTTTCCTCCACTGCGACGAATCTAAAACCGGGCAGAATAAGTGGCCTTATTACCAGGCCGGGCAAAGAGAGGAGAAGACATAAAGTATGCATCATGAACATCGGTGCTGGTTGATATAATGAGAGAACAGTCCATATTAAATTTTTAAAAAAATACTATGCTAAGCTTGCAGGCCCGAGACCTTGGGAATAAAAATCATCACCCCCGGCAAGTAATCTTTCAATTTTGAAGCCTTCTTGTCAATTCTGTGACACGAATTTCTATGAAAAAAATGTATTTCTGAGTTTAAGTTTCTCTCTCTCTCTCTCTCTCTCTCTCTCTCTCTCTCTCTCTCTCTCTCTCTCTCTCTCTCTCTCTCTCTCTCTCTTTCTCTCTCTCTCTCTCTCTCTCTCTCTCTCTCTGTATATGTATCTTCCAATTCCATTCGCTAGCTACACGATTATTAATATTTTTACTTCAGCGCTAAGACTGAAATACAACATATTTTTCCATGTAAGGTCAAATATACCAATAATGAAAACCAGCGTTATTCTGCGTGGGGTTTTTGTGTTGTTGTTTTCTGTCTTTACAATGAGACAGTCTGGTGGACTGATGGATAATGGTATGGTGAGATTTATCTAAGTAGAGTGTGGGCAGAGACACAACGAGAGAAAAAGCATGTCCTTCATTAAAACCTTGACAATTACAGGATAACAAAAGGGCGACGGTATTTAACAATAGCGTCTGCGTTTACATGTTGGCAAATAAATAGAGCTTGTAGCAGATAAAAACTTCAATTATTTTCCATAGGTTGTTTATGTAAGTTTTGTTTTTGCTTTGTTTTCTTTTTCAAATATCAGTGTCTACAAGGTCTTACATTGTTGTTTTATTGCACATATTGTTGCATATAGTAGAATATAATGACAATCTTATAAGATTTGAAACACTTCAACATTTTACAAAAAGCTAAATAATTTACAAAGATATATTTTAACGATCTACACAAAATCAAAACTCGCTTGTTTATTATTAATAAGGTAAAATTACGCTGAAATGATGAACTATTCAATTGGCATAAAACATAACATATCAATATGGTAAAACAAGTTATAAGTCAGAAGAACGGCATACATATTCTACGGCTGTGTCGATATAAACTTTTTAAATTATTGTCAAGAGATTAATTAAAGCAGCCAAGCGCAAAGAATTATGGTACAGGTAACAAACTTATACTATTATTACTATTTCTTACCGACACGATTGTCACCTCTTTCGGCAGAACACTCTGTCCGTATAAATATTCTAAGAAGCTTGGCCTGCAATATTCCGTCTTTAAATTTCATGGAAGGTAAAATAAAATAATTTTTTTTGGATAATTTTAAGAGAAGCTTCCAGTGAAAATGTCTTGATGCACGAAATTCGATTCATTTACCCCGTTACACGAATTCTGTGTGCGTGAGATCTTGGAAGTTTAGTGCAGATTTTCTTCTTTTTTGTTTGTTTTTTAAACCTCTCTTGCTCGCTGTTACAAAATTTCATTGCCCGCAGATTGTTTTTTGGTTGTTTGCTTGTGTTTTTCGTTGTTTTGTTTTTTTTGCTATGTTATTGTTGTTTTGTTTTTGTTTGCTTTTTTTGTTTGTTGCTTGTTTGTTGTTGTTGTTTTTTTTTGGGGGGGGGGGTCGTTGAGATTTCAGGGGTTTTTTTTTCAGTTTTTTACAAAATCTTATTCTGTCTTGATTGCTTTCTTTGGTAAACAAAGGACTTTACTGAAGCAGTTTTTTCCTGTAAATAATGAACAGCGTACTGCCATTGTAGGATTTTTTAAAGGTGTTGTGTTTTTTGGATAGCTTTGCTTTTGTTTTCCTTTTACGACGAGTGTTATGTTGCTGCAGCGGATTAGAAACTGTGTTACTTGAAATAAAAGGAGTTTAATAATGTTAGCCATGACGCCATCTCATTGTTATGCTATCAAATCGGTTGAGGATTGCATATGTTCCAAAATTCAATATTTTATTTACGTCTAAAACTACACTTTAAAATGTGTTTTGAAAGATAATTACACCGAAAAAGGCTCTAAAAACATTGTGCCTTTCAAATTATTATCCTTGCCCACAGTGACTATTAGCATGAAATTAGCCCAGCATCTAAAGATTTTAGTTTTTCAAATGTAGTACTTGAAATAGCTATCGTTACTTTAAAAAAAAAACTTCACGAAGTCTTCTGCATTAGTGGGATCTAGGTCCGAAGATATAGTTAAAGAGATAAAAAATACACTTTGTTGTGTTAACAAATTAGTTCTGAAATTATCGCGGAAAAAAAAGATTCGTCTAGAAGGTACAAATATTTAGATGGCTTGGTTTCAGAAGCTATACAGTATGTTGCCTGCTGAGACAAGAGTTGTAGTAATCTCGTACTGTCTTTGTGTGTTAGCATGTACAATAGTCACACGTTAGTCTTGGAATCCGTCCACAGTGCTGAAGGTGTGCGCTAAGCATCATAAAAACAAGTGAACTCAGTGTGGGACACATTACAACTTAGCCAGACTAATTATACCAGTGATATTTTATGTATAGACTAGATAGACCAAACAACGCGTTGGCCATGAGACAGACAGGAAGCTCCTGCCAGTGGAGATAAGACCCTCACTCTCAGCTTTGCGCTCACGGTGAACCTTAATTTGCCCTTTTTTGGCATAACTTGGCATAGTTTTATCCAAAAAATGGCATAATTCTGCGGGGACAGGTTAATTAATCTACCCGAAGCCAGCCAGCAGACATAATGGGTCTTATAGCTCGCACACACAATCATATCGTGAAAAGTGCAGCGCTGTAGTGGGTCTTAGCCCCTCTATCTTATTAGATCTCTGCATTATACATACCTTAACCAAACCAGCAGTAAACAAGGCAGTTTGATCTTGAAGTAAACCAACCACTTTGCATTAGAAACTAATTTGTTCTACCGACTGAGCTGCCTCACGCCCACTACAATTACAACGTGACCATACCATGTCTTATATCTCAAAGATCTCCATTGGAGAACATGGGCAACCGTTTCAGCCCGAACTCTATCGGAAATTTCCTGAGCATCATTCAGAGATTGAGCCGTCCTTCAAAGTTAGCAAAAACTTAGCGGGAAATTTTAGGACACAAATTCTCCTTCATGTCTGAGATAAAAATTTCGATAAAATCGAATATATAGGACCTTTAAAATCAATACCTGGATGACTTTCTTTAACTGACTTAATTCATCTGTGATTTACAAGGAGGTAATAGCAGGACTAAGGGAATACGATAAGAGGCAGTTTTTCCCTGCTACTCACGAAGTAATTAATGAGAATTTACGTCAGCGTGTGGTAATGGGCCAGAGGGTGAGCATTCTATATCTCCCTCTGTCTGACTGGTCACTGTTTCCATATTTCTCGGCGATCTTTTTCTGAATATATTATATAATCTGACAGAGAGATACATATACGTCTGGGAAAAGGAATTTAGATAAGTGGCAAGACTACGATTGTGCGCCATTTTTTCTGTTGCGTTAGATTTTACCGAGTGCGCTCGTTGGTGGTGAAAGAAATAACGATTGCTTGAATTGAGAGAATAGCAAATTTAGTGACTTGCGTCTAGAAGTAATTATTCTATCTTTCTTTTTTTCTCCTCCTACCCTTGTTTCTTCTATATCCAACCATCTCTATCATGCCATTTTATGGTTAAGGCCTCATTTCATTGGACCATTATGGGTTTGCTTTCTTTTGTTTTGTAACTTTGAAAGTGATTTCTGCTCTTTCACACATAATTATACTTTATGCAAAAAATGATACATATTATTCACTTTTTAGCTAAAACTCGAACCACAAGCCTCTGCACGTCAGTCAAGAACGCTGTCGACGGAGCCACCGTCCCTCATTTCCTCGTTCATCGATTCTTGACAATTTATCCCCTAGAAAACTAGAAAAATATCTAAATGAGTTGAATGCGATAATTCATGCAGACATGCCAGATATTTAGGCAATTGATTGCTCATTATACTTTTAACGACGTTCATCTGGGCAAAAGTAACTTTTGTTGGTATAACCAATTTCTTTTTTTTTTTTTTTTGCTCTGATGGTTTCTCTGATGAAACGAATCCATTAAAAGAGCTCGTGAAATTTCGAAAAGCGTTTAATATTCTTTGAAAGATTTATGGCACTTTCACTGCCGTCGTTTTTGCCTCTTTTTTTTATTTTTTTTTTTATTTTTAGGTCTTTTGTCCCTGGTTGAAAAATGTAATTACTAAGTAGGGCGACACCTCATGGAGTAGAAAATTGGCCACCCAAACAATGGCTGATTAGGAATTCATTCAACTAGAAAATCAAATTTCAATTATTTCAGGTTCCAAAAATGCGTGAAGTACTTATTAAGTCAACTACTTTTTTCTTTAGGTTTTTTCCCCTATAATTTTTTAAGTATATTGCAGAAAATAACTGATTTTGCTATCAAAGCTGTTGTTATATTTTTTTTTTATTTTTCGTTGTGAATTTCATTTCAAACAAAGCTTGGCATAAACTAAGGCTATTTAAATTGGATGGGCATGGTGGCTTTTTTGGAAGGGGAGGGGTTGAATTTAATTTATTTTTCAAAAACCATCTTTTTCGTAGTACAAATTTTGGAAAATGTTAGATGCATGTTTTTGATTTATCTCTTTTGCTGTCTCGGCCTCTCTATCGCTGACTCTCTGTCTTTGTCTCTTTGTCTCTGTCTCTCTGTCTTTGTCACTCTGTCTCTCTCTCTGTCTCTGTCTGTATCTCTGTTTGTCTCTCTGTCTCTGTCTCTCTGTCCCTATCTCTCTGTCTCTGTGTCTGTCTCTCTGCCTAGCTCTCGCTTTCTCTCTCTCTCTCTCTCTCTCTCTCTCTCTCTCTCTCTCTCTCGCTCTTCCTGTTTCTCTCTTCATCTCTCGCCCATTTACTGGCTCATCCCTCTTCCTTGAAGAGCTAAAGTGATGTGCAGCTTAAATAACCCAGGACATACGTGTCATGAACGGTTATCGCTGCGTGAATTCCCGAGGCCAATGCCCTGCTCTAGGACCTTAAGGAAAATGCCCTGCAACAGGACCCGAATGAAGCCCGCGAGAGGTCCCGTGGATTAACTGGATTAGGATTGCTTGATTAGATGGGAGCACGCAGAATCCACCACAAGTCGTCAACCTCACGTCTCGAAGAACGGAACAAATTTGTCTGGCTTAAGATGTGTGTGGAATCGGATTTGAGAATCCCTTAGAGAGAAAAGGGGCTTTAAGTTCTTATTATTTCTGCAGAAATAGTAATAGTATAGCATATGGTAGTTAATCTTATCTCTTGAGAGTCTTGATTAACGTTTGTCAGTAAAATAAATAGACCGATTAAAGCAATTACTAAGTTCACCTGTTTATGTTAAGACGTGCCCTTAATGGTCATTAAGAATGCTATTATGAAACATTTAGGTTTATCCATAGATAGACTTCTATTTACCGGAACATATTTGTTGGTCCCAGAAAAGAAACTTATCCAGATAATACTGGTGCCATACACCTTTAAAATTGTTGAATACCAGAAGATTTATGTAATCAGTATTTCTATATGAAATCATTGCATTTGAACTATGCTTTTTAGTACGCTTGAAAAATGCTCAGAATAAGGTTCACCTCTTAGAAGCCATGCATTAGTTTTAATTTATTTGTATTTTATTTTTGTATTTATTTTATTTGTCTGCCGAAATATGACGATTGAACAACGGGAATCTACTTCGGTCCAATCACCATAGATACTACGATAGAAAATTCAGTTGTTGGGCTATTGATGTAATATATATCCCTAATGCATGGTGCAATATCCATTTATTGCTAAAACTCATAGACTAGTACTAGTCAGGTTTCTTTAGGACTTACGTGAACCAGTCATCATAGTCATAGTAACTGAAAATATTACCGTTCTATTTAATATTATGGATATCTATATAACATGGTGCGACCTAACATTGTTATATCTCATAGACTAGAACCAGCTAGCATCCTGTGGGCCTATTTTGAATTAATCATCATATTTGAAATAACTGAAAATTCAATTCTCTGGCATAGCATCAGATATCCATAATACATAGTTTGATCTCCAAACACTCTTAGATATTCTAGATTGGTACCAGTCATACTCCTGATCTTTGAGCCAATCACTCTAGTTATATCAACCAAAAATTCATCTATGTGACTAGAGTGTGGAAGATCCATTTTACTTGGTGCGATATGCAAACATTGGCTACTATCAACCAGATTCTTGTTGACCCACTTTGATCTACCAGTTACATTAATTAAACATTCAGTTCTCGTGCCATTCTGTGAGATATCAATAAAACATAGTGCGATATCGAAACATTGTTGGATCTTCAAGATAAATATCAGTCAGGCTCTTGTTGGCCAACTTTGTCCCAATGATCGTACTTACATCGGGTCAAAATGTAGTTATCTGGCCAAAGTGCCGGAGATACATTAAACGTACTAAATTATTGCCATATCTAAGCATTGATTACCATTTGTCATTCGTCTGTGGGCCTTCTTTTACTCAATAAATTCACAGTTACATGGAGTTACAATATTCAGTTCTTTGACTACTGTACTTGCGATGTATTCTGTATGGTGCGATATCCGAGAATTGTTAAATCTCCAATACACTGTACTACATCAGTCAGAGTCCTGTGCGTGGTGTATGGACCTGAGAGGCTTATCTGTAAAGCAGCAGGAAGGACTGGCTGACAGGGCGCAGAGATTAGCACTCAGCGGGTAATCCCACAGGATGGGGGCTCGTTGGCATGTTTTGATGCCGGGGCTGGGAGGGAATGGAATATAAGGCTGGAAATATTGCTATCGGGAGTTAGAGAGTAAGAGAGAGAGAGAGACAGACAGACAGACAGACAGACAGACAGACAGACAGACAGACAGACAGACAGACAGACAGACAGACAGGCAGACGGGCAGACAGACAGACAGAGACAGAGAGAGACAGAGCGGCAAATAGAAAGACAAAGACATATTTATAGATAGACAGATAAGTAGATAGAATGATAAATACGTAAAGATGGTTCGAAGGTTCTGTAACAAGGCTAGGAGGAAATGAAATATTGAAAATATTGCCATCCGGGAGTTGGAGAAGTGAGAGAGGAGAGGAGGAAATGAGTTAAAAGAATCATAGGTACAGTTTTTTTTAGAACACAACGGTACATTGGCAGAAAGACACATAGGGATATAGAATGAGTGATATTCAAAGACCAGGTGGGTCCATACATCAGGAGAAAATGGAATATAACGCTGGAAATACTATCCGAGAGTTCAATAATAAGAAGAAAAAAAAATGTGAAAATCAGAGGGAAAGACAAGTAGAAAAACAGAGACACAGTGGCAGATAGACAGACAGAAAGACTGAATGATAAATACTCAGCGGCAGAAATATACATTATTATAGAAATTATATATATATGTTCGTGACACAAAATCAGCCAAATAAACAATAATTATGATTTTTTTTTTAACCTTCATATTATTGGTATCCTACGGTAAACACTTTAGGTAGTAACTATTGATCTCTAAGGATAAAATCAAAATATCTCCTACACTTAAGGGTGGACGATGAAAATTAAAATTGTTGACATGTAGAAAATAAAGTAGGGTTCTAAATCCGGTGCCTAAGTAATAAACCGATCGTGCGTTTCGAATTAAACGGGTTAACGTGCAATTATGTGGACAGTATAATAACCAAGAGAAATTATATGAAAACTACATTAAAATATTATAATTATGTATTCATAAATTGTATTCCTTTTTACAATAGTTTTATCATTTAAAGAATTATTAAAGTCATAAGATTTATAACATAAAAAGATATTTTAAGACTGATTTATGAAAAGAAAGGCTTACAATTGAATAAATAGCACACCCCTGCCTGATGAATTTTAGTCTTTAAAAAAACGTGAACAAATGAAGGTGATTTTTAACAAAAAGATTTCAAGGGTAGAATTTTCTTTTTATCATAATTCGGGGCTCTTTTCTAGTATAACGTCTCCTATGTTTTCAGAAGGTACCTAAACGACATTTGCACACAGAGTGGAATATCTTTTCTAACGCCAACCCAAACAGTGTGAAAAACACTTCAGCAAAACTAGTCTAGAACCTCGATCTATCGACCAGAAGCCCTTGCTCTAAACCTGGCGCTACTGCTGGCCCCCTTTCCCCTTTCCCTCACTCCCACGCACCTCCCCTAATGATAGAATGAGGGTTTACGTTGAACAAAATACAGACATTCGATCCATCGTCAACACAGTCCGACGCGCCTGGAGCATGAAATCATATCAGTTGCACCATGAGGGGAGCAGAGTCGCCGCCCCTGTAATGAGGGTTATTTTCTTCTTGGGGGGCACCAGGTCGAAATCTATCCGTATCAGCATGATATAAAGCCTGAAGACGGACAGTCGCCAACCGGCGCGCTTAGAAATGTCTAGATCTATTTTTAGATGCCAGGCCAGAGATTTCCGCTAGCTACTGTTGCGTCCTGCATAGCGTCGTGGTTCGCAAAGAGTCTCATCTAGTGGAGAGTGGGACTAGGGAAATCTATAAGAGCGGCAAAAGCTGGAGACGTGAGAATTTGACGTGAAAAAAATACTTTAGACAAACGGTTCGGTTGTCTAAATAAATTATTATAATGTCAACGGGAGTCTTTTTAATGGTTAAAGAGTAGGTCAAATTAGAAGTAATCATTAGAAATTTCAAGATTTTATAACTCATTTTCATACCTTATGTTCCAATCATGTATGGAAATGTGGGTTTGATCCTTAGTAAGTCAGCGTTTTTCCCTTATGCTTTGGTTTGTGTTAGTAAGTCTATTATTGTAGTTTACCAACTCGTGGGTATTCTGTATTGCTTTGCGTTGAGAGCGTTTTGAGTTTTGGGTTTGACTTTGTTGCCTAACTTTAACACTCTATTGGTTACATTTGAGCACAGATGTCTATTAGTAGCTATTAATAGAACTGTGTGCATTGGAAAGACTCCTGTCTCGCTCAGCCTCATGATAATGACACCGACCCAACCAAGGGGAATCGGACAAAAAAATGTTTGACTGGTTGTGGGTTTCGAACCACGGGCCTACCTGTCCCGATTGGGAGAAGATTTACCCTTTGCGCCAGTTCGCTTCCCTGTAAATTAGGATAGAGGTCGCTCTCTCCTACAAAATTTACATTACGTGTACCGGTATTTTAGATCAAAGTGTGCTGTGTATCTCACGATTGCTGTTCCTCAGTCATAGAACTGCATGTTTATAAATTATAGACCACTTTATGTACTTTTTGCGAATTCTTTAGATGTCGGAAAGTTAGTCCCACCCCTGCTTATCTACTACTCACGATTAGTCACTTTGGTCCCTTTTTTATTCATCTGATAGTAGTAATGTTGATTCGTTGTGTCGCAGTTCTTGAGTGTTATTCGTGTCGGAAGACCAAGCATCTCTTTGTGTGTTCTTTGATCGCCGTTTTAAATGGTATCAGGGCTGAAATAATTTATTTTTTACATGTTGTATCACTTTACTATAGCTTTTTCAATTTCTTTTTCAATTTCTTTTTCAATTTGATTTATTATTTTCTTACTTAGTTCTTCAAGCTGTCGCATCCACCATGCTGAACATTTATTGAGTTTTAAGGTTTTTCCTTATTTCATTAAAAATTAATTGTTATTTCGATTAATCTGTATTATTATAAGGAATGAGTTGACCACGGGCGCTTAAAGTTAGAGATTGGCTGTTTTAGTTGACAACCCACTACAGCACATAAAAGTATAATGCTCATAGATATTGTTATATCTTTTCCACAGAATGGTAATGCGCAGGTAAATTCGCAATAAACCAAACTTAGGTTGCTAATGTCAAGCTTAGAAAGCAGTATCGAAGGTACCAATGGATTCACCATTGTTTTGTTTTGCACATAAGTGGATACATGATCACTTTAGAAGAGAGGACCTCTATTACAGAAGTGCAAACATGAAAATGCCGATTCGTCGGGTAATAAAATGTATTTGATCGATATCAATGTTTCAATGTTTAGGCCTTGCTACCAAAACGAATTCCAGAGCAATTCGGGCAAATTTTGACATTTTCAAAACTCCTTAAAGAATATATAACCCTACTATCACTACTACTGGTTTAGCTGTGTCTTTCGGTATTTTTATTTTTTTTTTTACATTTTCAAAACGCCTGAAACCATTCCTTCTCCTACTGGAAGCTTAGATAGATCTAGGCCTTTCTGGCAATTTTTGACATTTACAAAGCGCCTTAAAGAAATTTCTTCGCCTACTACAAGCTTAGCTGTGTCTTCCTGTTTCTTCCCTAGGGGCTAATTTTACCCCAAACCTAAGTCTAACTTTTTTTTTTAAATAAAAGCCGTAAAAAGAGGAGGGAAATGGATGCAGAGGCGAGAGAAGCGTGATTTGTGGAGGAGAATGGGAGGAAGAAATGGAGCCCTGTTGCACTTGGGCTCTCTCTATTCCTGATGCTTGTACATCGGATAAGCCAGACGGCATACAAGTAATTCAGCGCCAAAGAATGCATGCCGATTCTGATCCTCGTTTTAGATTTTGTTGTGTAAATGGTTTCTCTTTAGCTGCAGCGCAATTTCGTACCCAACTTTTTTGTCATTGAAGTTTTAATTTGTCGAACTCTGAAATTTCGTTTTACTATAATTTTACCAAAAAAAATATTGAACGGAAATCAAATTATAAAGCATATATAAAATTGCATCATGATTTATCCATTGATTATTTTGGTTTGCTTGGTTTTTGGTTGTTTGTTGTTTTCTTTCGCAAACATAATTTGTGTTTAGAATACACCGTTTCACCCTGCAGGGCATATAGCAAATTGGTACTACAATTGATAAGCTTGTTGATTCCTTTGAAACTGAACTCCTTAAAATAAAGTCGAACCTTTCTTGTCAAATGCCCCTACATATCGACTATAATTATTTCATTAACGATTTGGCATTTCCCTTTGTTAAGTTATGTTAATGTCATGCTTCATTTTTATAAGTGGTTTTACTAGTTCTTAGTAATTATTTACACATAAAATCTCAACATTGTATGGATGCACAATCTTTTTGCTTATACTCTAAGTGGATATACCTTGCCTCAATTTTATTGACTTTCAAAACTTCACTTCATCGTACAGCGGTTTAAAAACTCGAGCTATGGAAAAAATACGAAATGCTTTAACAGAAAATAAACCTACGGTTAAAAAATAAAAACGATTCACAAAGTTACTCTTACGATAGGTAACAGTATTTTTAACATCGAATCATAATAACTTAAGAGCGGTTTATTTTTTTCAGAACAAGAACATACTATCACCAAAGTGCTATCGTTACTGAGAGATCAATGAACAAAAAGGAAAAAATGTCTGGTTCTTTAATTGCCGGAGTTTGCACTTCTCCAAAAGCCCTATAACTGAACACGTCTCTGAGTTCCTAGCAATATTGATGATACATATACCACAAAATCACATTAAAAAAAGGAAAAGGCACCAAATAACATGAAGGACTGCAAAAATACTAACTTGTCTGTTCTTACAAGTAACCCAAACAAATCAATTTACTTCTAAGACCTCTTATTTATAACGTTACTGAGTTAAATTACGAGTAGTTTACTGTACTCGTATCCTCTTCAGAGCCAGAAATGGATCATGCTGACAAGATAGAATTTATACTATGATATTTTCGCTTTAGAGCTTGCATCCGGTGATTAGTGACTATTGGGGTTGGCAGTGGTTGTTTTGTTATTGTCGGGGTTTTTATTTTGTTTTTTGGCCTTCTTTCAAGTTTGTTTTTGTTTTGTTTTATAAGATTCTTCTTGAACATTATTGGAAGACTTAAATAGCTGCCAGAATGACGCACATTGAATCTTTACGCCATCTCTATAATGACCGCACTTCAGTCTAGGATTTTACAGTTACAGATGAGTTTCTTCGCACAGATTAGGGTCTGATAATTTTTGGGGTTTTCGTGACAGTCGCAAGGTTTCGTTAGTGGTGTATTCTTTTTACTTCCCTTTCCGTTTCTATTTTCGTCCCCCCAGTCTCCCAGTTTCAAAAAAATACCTAATAATTGTTTTGGAATTGCGTTGTTTGTTTTGAAGTCTTAGTAATTCTATGTTGTTGTTGTTGATTGCTTCATTCTATTTGTTATTTCCATTCTAAGTTGTATTTACATTTACGCAGTGTTTTCGAAAATTTGTTATTCTTCCTTTCCGTGTAAAACTTTTTAATATTCAACGACTTCGGTTTTTTTTTTAATTGCTATATTGATCTCCTCCTAGTTCTTACAAAAATAAGAAAATTCAGGCATACTCTATAAATCGTTTGTGTGAACATACAAACAAACATTATTTAATAGATACAACTGAATTTCTTTGTGCCAATTCTCACCTCCTGTCTCTGTCTCTGTCTTTGTTCTGTCTTTTTCTGTCTCTGTCGCTCTGTCGCTCTCTGTCTCTCTCTCTCTCTCTCTCTGTCTCTCTCTCTCTCTCTCTCTCTCTCTCTCTCTCTCTCTCTCTCTCTCTCTCTCTCTCTCTCTCTCTCTCTCTCTCTCTCTCTCTCTCTCTCTCTCTCTCTGTCTCTCTCTCTCTCTCTGTCGTGCGGGGAAATAAAAAATCACTATCTCACACACACACACACACACTCACTCTCCCTTCTCTTTTTTTTCTTCAGTCCAAGTTTTCTCCAAGTCAAATGCGTTTATAATCCCTTTCCTGGAATATTTTAAAGATTGTCTACCACTTCCGTATTCCTCTTTCTTTGATCACCTCTCTTTCAATCACTCTACATTCTCTTATTCTTTCTATTATTCTTTTATCTATATGCATATCTTTCCTTTTTTCTATCTATCTATTTATTGATCTTAATATCATTTTATCTTTATATCTATGGTGCATAAAGAATTGTCTAATTTTGCCCACCTAAAATCGAAATGCCTTTGTGAGTGGTTGTTGGCAATGGACTTAGACACAAAGGTACAAATATAATATTGTTTTCACAAGGCTTTATACATATTTGCGCTACTGCCATCATTGGTTGTTTTGTTTTTTAACTCAAAGATTAAAAATGATTGATTCATCACACACAAAAAAGAATTCCAAAAACAGGATTAAGAAAAGCTTTAGCTCGCACTTCAATAGCTGCAACATCAGTAGTAGCACTGATTTTGTAGAAGTAGTAGTAGTAGCAGTAGCAGTAGCAGTAGCAGTAGCAGTAGCAGTAGCAGTAGCAGTAGCAGTAGCAGTAGCAGTAGTAGTAGTAGTAGTAGTAGTAGTAGTAGTAGTAGTAGTAGTAGTAGTAGTAGTAGTAGTAGTAGTAGTAGTAGTAATAGTATTATCAGTAGTATTATAACCCATTATCCCTGATGCTTATGAAAGCAAGTATCGAAATAGAGGTCAATACATCAGTAAGCGAAAATCAAATGTAACACAAACAAAATAAAATCGATTCCTAGATGCTATTATTCCCTATTCTTGGCACAACAGGTCAATGGAATTCATAGCAAATTTTGGAACGCTTACACTGTGCCGTGCATAGTTCTTCCATAGTTCATCTTATTTCTGTATCTTTGAATTCGTTTGCTTCAATTGTGTTTTTTTTCTTAAGATCCATTGTCAGAAACTAGGCTATATCGTGGACGGGTTCGAGAATTTTAGGTGTTCCCACACAAATCAGAACGGGGAATAATTGACCACTGTCACAGTTGAATACATTGCACTTACTACAACCTAAGAAGTAATGATAATCGAACTCGAAAACTTCTGATTAGAAGCCGCGCACTTTAATAGTTAGCCACATCTCCCGTGCCTGATCGGGATATTCATCAACAAGACAAATTTTACTACTATTGTCGATTCAACGACAAGCAAACATTTCGATTTTATTTCGCTACATAAGCCCCTTTATAGTCAGAGTGCTGCATCGGATTACCATGATAATGAACAAACAGACCCAGTTGAAATCCCAGTGCGGCTACTTGAAATTTATTAAATAAACATTATCTTCTTTGTTTATATTCTCATGGGAGCTGCGACGAACAAAATAAACCAATTTTGCCTCATTGGTGAATTCGGTAAAGTTTGATTACCGTTTTCTATCTCTGGGATCTGCATTTTTTCTGGCGTTAGGTGAAGAGGTAAAACATTCCCATTGGCGCTGCGAAGGGAATTCAGTCAACTTTAATACTCCTCTGTGATGTCAAGTTTTGCTACACGTTGAAAAAGCTATTCTTGCTTCAGATTTTTTTTTCTTATGTAAATTGATTTTCTAAGATGTAAATTACTAGAAGTTACTGTGACAACAATATAAAATTAGGGTAATGCGCAGTTTCACAGGATAAATTTTCATTATTTTCTTTATACCCAGCTGAGACAACCGCGACGTTACATAAAAATGCCATCGATAGCTTTATAGAGCATCTTAGACAGCTGTCTTTCCTCCCCATCTGTCTCAGCTTATCTTTGCTTTATCTTGCTTCATTTCCGTCTTTTCATCTAACTATTTAATATTTCATTGTTCCCTTTCCCCTGTTCTCTTCTTCCAACTCGTTCTCTTCCTATCTCCCCATCTCTCTATCTATCTTGCTCTCTCTCTCTGTGTCTCTCTCTCTCTTTTTCTTTCTTTCTTTCTCTCTCTCTCTCTTTTTCTTTCTTTCTTTCTTTCTCTCTCTCTCTCTCTCTCTCTCTCTCTTCTGCAATATCCAAGTAAGTCATGTAAAACCGAAAAAATCATGTCCACCCCTTCATGTTTTCCATTTTACCAACAGCAAGAATTCGATTCCTCCCCAAGCGTATACAAATGCAGTATTCACGACAACAAAAAGATAATAATGGAAAAAAGTAGCCGCTAAAAGAGCAGGGCCAAAAAATGTAAGACCATTATAACGAAGCGAACTGTAAGGAAAATGTTTGTGAGCCGATTTATTGTCACACATGTCCCCATGCGTCTTTGGCATGTCAAACTGGAGCATCTTCAGCGATGGGAAACAAGCTTCGTGGTTATTGATTATTTGGTTCTCCTCTAAAAATCGGATCGCTCCTCGTTTCAGCTTAAGTGTTTACATCGATCAAGAGATACAAGCATGAAGAGGAATTGCGAGATGTGGTGGCGGTTGCGAGATTAAGGGGGCACAGAAAAGCCGCTTTGTAAAAACAGATATGATGTTGTCTTCGAGTATCACTTGTTCACGTTGTAAACAACAGATTAACAAAAAACATGTTCCAATTAGACGCATCCATACTAGTTTTTGTTAGGAATTGCCAATTAGGGCAGGAAAAAAACAGCTATTTTCTATAAGTGAACATTTTGGATTAATAGTTCGTATGATTGTATTATTATTTTCGTTAA
>RQTK01000110.1:308070-388751 GCA_003991915.1 Elysia chlorotica | reverse complement strand
ATTATTATTATCATTATTAGGCTATTATTATTAATCATCATCATCATTGTCATCATCATCATCTTCATAATCATCATCATCAAAAGTGAAAAGCAGCACACACACACACACACACACACAACAGAAGCTCCACTAATAAAAGTTTACTGGGCTTTGAGTTGTAGTTTTTTTGTTTGTTTTTTTTCAATAAAAAAATAAACACACGTGTCATGTTATGCAAAAAACTGTTATCACAAACACAATCGTGTATATGAAATGAAGTAAACAAAAATAAGGGCCGCTATTAATAGATACATTCAAGTGTATCCCTTTACAAAGTGCATTACCTAAAAACGTCTGAAACCTATTCCCCGTTAATAAATACTGACCAACTCTGTTCTTCTTTTATGTGAATTTATAATGTTGTTTTGGGGTTTGTTTGTTGTTGTTGTTTTTTCTTTCTCTTCTAGTCGGTTTTATAACTCGTAATCTGATTTGGTTAATTTGTTTTCTATTGCTAGATAATTTATGGAGACGTTAAAAAGATTTGATTTGTACAAATTGCGTAATAGATTAAAAAACGAGATACAACAAATAATGAGATACCGTGAGCATCTAATTATTAACTCTTATTCCTCCGTTACGTTTAGTCGCGAGGTAGTCGCATCTTTCATTGCATAGTCCTCTAGGGATAGATTAAGACACTCTGTGGGATCCCATCGCCGTATTGGAATTTATTGAAATACCTTTGAGACATTGAACAATGAGAAAGTGTAGTTTTCCCCGACCAAAGATTACATACAGCTTCCCTGTGTGTCTCCTTGAGGAATCTTACTATGGGACATCGCATCCACTCTCCGATTCGATCTTTTTTACATCGAGATTAATCCCTCATTTTATCCCTGTGCCAAACCATTTGAGCCAGTCTTTATACTAATTATTGTGAACTTTGTTGGTTCTTTTTAATGTTTTCGTTGTTGCTTGTTTTTGTTTTGTTGTTGTTGTTTGTTTGTTTCAGCGATTGTTTCGTTTTTGATTGTTGGTTGTTTTCCTTTTTTTTAGGGGCGGAGTTTTTTTTATCTGCAAAACACGAACACTTTCCAATAGCAATTTGTTTGGAGGAAAATGAAAAGAGAAGAGAACACAGTCATAGGCGTCTCTGTGGTGTAATTAAAGCGAATCGAGCGAAAGAGAAAACTAAACAAAAGAGTGGTCTAATTGAAAAATGATTTTTAGTTTTAAGACATTCTTGTATCAGGACGAGGCAGTGTTTTAGTTTAGAAAAAAGTGAGTTGTTACTATTACGTAATAAACCAATTAACTACATTAAGACTCACTGTTAAATTTACGTTAAATGCCAATTAAACATCCAACGAATGTTAAATCGGTATTAATTAAGTTTTGCCGGGAAGCATATTGTGTGAGTATTGTTATGTTTGTTCTCTTTACTAATTTTTAATAGGTGAGACAAATATTTATTATTAGGAAAGGAGGACAGTAATTGTAAACTTTTGGTAAAAATGTAAAAATTTAAATGTTGTCATAATTATATTGAAAAGATTGATGATTTAAAGCCGTCAAAAGGGTAAACAACGCGCATAGACCTAAATGAAACTATTGAATTATCCATTATTCCCATTAGCAAAAAGAAAAGAGGATTTATCAAAGCTATAGGCTCTCTGGGGTGTCATTTGAACGAAGCAGAAAACTAAAAAATAAAGTTTCAAGTCATTTTAGGCCATGGCAGAGTTTAAGAAGTAATGTCTTATTATTGTGTTAAAAACCCATTAACCATCCAACGTTTACTACATTATTCTTCATTAACTTCAACGGCAATCATATAATAGAAATATTGCTTCTTCTCGTTTTTCTTCTTTTCATAAAAATGCATCACTCACCTGTTTAAGGCGCAATCCAAATTCAGAGCCTGTTTCTGATTTCAGAAGGATGTGTGCTTAGCTGCACAGTTACTTTTCAGCTCAAATTATCCTAAAGATAAAAGAAAGGTAAATTGTAATTATTGATAAAAGGGGAGAGTAATTCATTACATTTTTTAAATGTCCTATTTCATTGCGTGAATACCTAAGATTTATAATAATTTAGAAATTAGATAGATCATTTTACAACTGAGGTAACGAGTTGCTTACTTTTTTGTTTTAAAAAATACCAATCTTCTGGAAATTATTTTAAGTAATACTCAATAAAGCAAGGAAGTTTTAAAGAAGGCGCACAGATAATTTTACAGAATTATACGGTTGAATAATCGATTTAACTGCTGATACATTTAATGAGGAAAAATGCTTATAAATCTTTAAGAGAACCTTACTAGAGCAGATCAATAAATGTAAGCCATTAATCATCATTAAAAAAGGAAACGTCAATTCGCATCTTAAGACACGATGCACTCAAACTATTTTTGCAGTGTGCCTCGTTAAATTTGGTGCACTTAATTTTATTTTCAGTGTGCCTCGTTAAATACGGTGCACTTAAGTTTATTTTCAGTGTGCCTCGTTAAATACGGTGCACTTAAGTTTATTTTCAGTTGCCTCGTTAAATACGGTGCACTTAAGTTTATTTTCAGTGTGCCTCGTTAAATACGGTGCACTTAAGTTTATTTTCAGTGTGCCTCGTTAAATACGGTGCACTTAAGAAAATTGTCAGTGTGCCTCTTTAAATAATGGTGCAATCTGGTTTATTTTTAATCACACAAGGGTGTAATAACTATTTATCTAAAATAGCATCATGCTCTTTGTATTTTAACATTCGCAGGATGAAATCGGAACAGAAGGGGTTGCTCACGTTTATTTAATCTGATTCTTCTGTCTGTATAATTTGATTGAAGTCTTCAGAAAGTGTCTTTAGCTCTTATATAACTTGATATAGGTGCATTGTGTAGGGAGCTAAATAACAGAGTCTTCAAAGGAGAAGTCCCCCTCCCTCCCTTTTCAGCGCAGGTTCCGGCCTTAACTCCTCACACTGTAATTTAAGGATCGGGCCACACCCAGGTCATGACTCCCGTGTGTTTCACTGTCATCATTTTGTTTTTTTCACCCACACCGTTATCTTGGTCGGGTCGCTAATTCAAGCACTTAACTATTTCGCCAACTGACCTCCCGATAGTAAGGGCATTTTTAATCGTTATGTAAAACCCTCTCCTTCCTTCTGCCCCAGATCCATAGAAAACTGTGCTCGGCTATTTCAGCCAGTAGCTTCAGAGCTTTCTTCTGTTCTTCTGTTGCAACATATTGAGAGCTTAGTCAAAAGGCCATAAGATAATGACCCTTCGGACCTTGTGGCACCAATCTCCACTGGCAATCGATTTCAGGCCTAGATCTAGATATCGGTTAATATTTTTCTATTTATTCTGAGAAATAATAGAGAAATAAACTAGAAACCCTAGATAGAATTTTAGAATAGAATGTATACTGACCTATCCTATTTCTAAAGTACTATAAATCTTAAGTATTCAAGAATGAAAATTATTTTTTTTTTAGTTTCCCGTATAATTCCTAACGGATATAAGCACACCGGTTGAGGTTCGAATCACAGACCTTCTGCTCTTCAGCCAGAAGTTCTACCGACTGACTTCTGTTATACAATTAACTTTCAGGCTCCAAAATGTCTTCGCAAATTTCAGCTTTTTTAGACAAAGTTTCCCATTATCATGATCATGCTCTGTTTCGACTGCGGCATATTGTAGAAAATACTGGATCTACTCTGTGTTTACATGATAATGGGCGAACGGCAGTATTATTTTGTACACACGGTTATATTCGAATGAACACCACAGAGGACTTCGAATGCTATACATGTACTTAGTGGCCTTTGTAGAGTACATCGATATCTAGGATGCGGATTGATACTTTGAACGAAGGAAGCTATTATTAGTCCAGAGAACAGGCAAATCCCTAATTCTTTGAGTGGTTGAAAGTAGGGCATGTTGGTTAGTCGAAATTATTCGATTGATGAAACAAATGGTGGCAAAGCTTCAGAGCATCTTTACCACGTACATTTATATCTATATTTAAAGAAAGAGACGTTTAGAGAACGGGTAAAGACTTGATTTATTCTATTGAAATAATAGATTGAATCTGATATATTGGTTGATACGAGATTGGCAAAGTACATTCATAGATAGTTAATTGCCACCAGTTCAAATGTATGCGTTAAGTAGCGGTGGTAACAGATTGGTAATGAAACGGGTAAACAATTAGATATAATTATTAAAAAAAAGATTAGTTTTTTTGCGACACAGCTATTATGTGTTTTGTGCTCTAAATAAACAAAAGACGCGCTGGATAGGTGGATAGCGACAGAATGACACTTGTGCTTGAAATATTCACCTGAAAATTTTTGCAGAGAAAAGATCCGATAAAAGCATGATTGTTTGGGGGAAGGCTTTGATATTATTGAAACCACTTGCAATTCCCTGTTAGACTAGTCCATTCTCTGGCACAGAAATGGCATTGAGAGGGCGTTTTCGAATTCACGGTCACGTATAAAGTGTTAGGGTTATTTGCGTAAACAAAAGGAGACCTCCCGTAAAGCTAGATTGACAGGTTTGAGTTCCTGTGTTTTTATTGTTTGTCATGATTTTCTATTTCGCCAAAAACGTCTTTCTTGGCAAATTATACGCGACAGGGTCAAAAAAATTTAAAAAGGCAGCACAAAGAGGATTTAGTAAAGGTTTAATACTCTTGGTTGTTGATACACTTTTATACATGTTTTTTGTCTTTGGTCGGTATTTTTTTCATTCTCGTTTCCTCGTCTATATCTCACTTTTTCTTTTTCCAAAGTTGTCATTTCCTTTTAAAACTTATCTCATTTTTTTAAATTTTCTCTTTCTGCATCCCTGTAACCGAAAGATATTTATCTTCTTTAAACTAATTTCAAACAAAGCCTTAAAGTAAAATTAATCCTAGGTATCTAAGAAAGAACAATAAACTTGGTAAACATTCTCTTAAACTATGCGTGTTCTAACCCAAACGATGTGAACATGTAAACATTTTAAGTCCATTTCGCCGGAGAAATTGCGAAAGGTTTGTTCTGTTTGTCGCTGTTTTTAATTGGCACGATTAAAGCCTTCTCGTTAACATTACCGTGCTGACGTGCCGTAAACAAACAAATCCACTAACTCACTAACTCACTCACTCACCTCTGAGAATGAAATGAATGAAGACTGGGTGGTATACAAAATATAGTTCTATCATCATCATCATCAAGTACCATGCCTCATAGCGTTGGTGATCATGTCCCTCCATATCTCTCTTTCTCTGTTTAGTCCTATATCAATAATAAATTCTATTCCTTCCTTTCAATTGTTTTTCCCCTTATCTACACTGAGCTGTCCAAATTGATGAGCGGAGAAAAGGCAGTTTGATATAAATGTGTTCAAGGCTTTAAAACTGTTTGCCATGATGTCAGTGGTTGTAGAGGTGGCAGCGTTGGAAGGCGTTAAAGTAAAGGACCTCATTAGTATTTGGCGCGGCGTTCACAAATCAACATGTGGACTTTTTTTTCATAATCGCAAGACGCGTGAGGAAGCATTAGTGAGGTCAGATCTCGACAAGCAGCCATTAGAAGTAGCCTCCCGTGTGTCTTATTGGCAAGGTTAAGGTCGGCTCACAAAACCGTATAATTTCATAAATTAGAAAAATATCATATAAACGAACCGTCACCCAATCTTCACCCATCTACACTTATGCTTAGAAGAACGTTCATCTCATCCAACCAAATATTTAGGCATAAAGAATGATTAAGTATATTTAATTTTTAATCGAAGAAATACAAAGAGCAGTATAAGCAAATACTTTCATCGGAATAAAGATCAGTTTATTCAAATATATTTGTCGCATAAAATTAAATATCAACAAAAAAAGACATAAACATTCATCAGGTGAGATAAAGAATAGCTTGTAAAATTAAATTTATGGCATAAATACACGGATCACAGTCCATGATCTACGGGATGTATGAGTCAAAGTCTCTGAGGAAAAAGTTGGTTTTTCAATCCTTTTCTCTCTTATTTTTTTGTAAATTAAAGAATGTTCCTGCTACAATGTTTTACACATGGCTATATCTATTAAAATCCAAACTGTTTGTTAAGCTTTAGATCTATTTATGATTGTTTTCCTTAAACGTGTGCGCGCGCGCGTGTGTGTGTGTGTGTGTATTTCAGAAAAAGGACATATAGACAGATAGATAGATAGATAGATAGATAGATAGATAGATAGATAGATAGATAGATAGATAGATAGATAGATAGATAGATAGATAGCAAAGAAGAAGTGTTGTGAGGGTGCTTTTGTACATCATGCCCCTGTGATTTGGAATGCATTGCCACTGAGAAAAGCATCTTCATTGCAGCAATTTAAGGCAGGGCTCAAGACCTATCTTTTTTTATTTTTACCTTAATGAGAGCCCTTCTTTTTTCAGTGTGATTATTCATTATTGCTTATCTGTCAAACGTTGAATATGAAGCAAATGAGCGAGCGAGTTGTGAATGGTTGTATGTTTTCTTATGTGTTGCATGTTTGCTTCTTTGTTATGCATTGTAAAGCGCTTCGAGCCATGTTCTTGGAAGAAGCGCTATATCAATGATCTTCATTATTATTGGTTTTTTGTTTTTTTTTGTTTTTTTTTTTGGGGGGGGGGGTGGATGGAGGTTTCTTTCGAAAAAAAGTCAGGGGATGTTAGAAACTGCATGTTCATAATTTTGTTATCATGGTCTGTAGCCATTTGATCAAGTTGCGAAATGCTCCTCACAAGAAATAAAATTAAATACACAAATAAAGTAAAACTACATAATAAAAGCCAATGTGAGTTTAAATAACAAGATTAACAATTCACAACCTTGGGCAAAATTTAGCCATCTTTAATAGAAAGAAACACAAGAAGAGTTTCTTGAATCTACCCTCATTAAAATTAATCTTTTTCAAAACCTATTTTCAACACATTTATATAACCTTATATAACCTTATTATTGAGCTTATCTTCAAATTTCTTTTTGCTTTGGTATGAAATCAATATTAAATTACCGTCCCTTTTCAGATCTCAAAAACATATTTTGGATTTCCTGCCTGGTCAGATTTTGTTGTCTGTTTTTGGGTTATTTTCACAATAAGCCCTTGCGTATTCCAGGGCTGCTATGGTTACAGCACTGTCTTGGCCTTTCAGTGCTGGAGAGGCCCTATGCCCACAGGTAAAAGACTAGGTGTCCATTCATGTTTCAATGCTGATCAGAAAAGATATAAGAATAAGGAGGTTTACGACACAAACTGTAACCTGGTGAGAGTTTGTACTTACGACCTTAGGTTGTAACAAGCTCGTCTAAAAATAAATCGAAACAGTGTTGGGTAGTCGGTATGTAAATCTAGACCCAATTAGTTATTAGTTATACAGCGGGATTTGGTGTTCTAAGTATTTGAAATATTTATATTACAATCGAAGAGAGAAAATGAAATCGAGACAAAAATTGGAGACGATTCTAAATTATCTAACTCGTTTCCATAAATATTTCACAGTTCAAAATCTCTTAAGTCAACAATAGGTCTTAGAAGGAAAATAGCGCGACAATATCAGCGTAACAGTCTGGTCTAGACTCGAGGGTTATAATAATTATCAAGGTTTCAGTTCGCACCTCGCAGGTCAAATTATCTAGATTTTGTGGCAGACATGGGTATACTATGTCGCTGTTATTTTTAGGTGTTGATTGGGACAAGAAAAGAACAGAGAGTCAGTGTGATAATACGTATGAAATAACAGCTTTAGGTGCAAGTTCGAATTTTTAGAGCGTGATTTTCAATTTTAAAACGTTTGAATATACGGCTATACAATATTATAACACCAAAAATATATTGGGGTCAGTTAGTTCTACAACCCATTTAAAGCCTCTACGATCAGGACTTTGTGTCTGGGCTATACTAACTTAATTAAATATGAAACCATTTTTAATGGTTCCTTATTTAGTCTTTGGAAATGCTTGCAGACTGCGCGTAGAGTTGAGCTTCAAAAGTCTAATCTAGGCCTCTTTAAACAAAAAAGAACATGAAAATGGTGGGCATAGACTGCTATTTCTTTAGCCAGGCGTGTTTTTAACTGTGTGATCAAAAATCTTCCTCTTCAAGAAGTACATCATTATGAATGAGATTCCGCAAAGAGTTATATCGCTTTGTTAGAAGACATCAGAAATGTTCAACAAGCAGAAACATCATAGTGTCCTCTTATTGGAGATATAAATATTTTTTCCCTTTGAGCACTTTATGTTCCATTTGAAAGACAGTAATATTTTAACATCACTCAGGCCTCTTGCATGATGAGATAAATTTCACAACGTCGCGGTTTTTTTCTCCAACGGAATCTCTATACTCATCGTCTGAATCAGATTCGCTTAATGTATATAAAGTTAAATAACGTTGCATAAAAGCAGTCCCATTCATAACATGTGGTCCCATCCTCTCTGAACTGAATATAGCATTGAAAGAAATCATAATTTGTCTTAACTCTTTTCCACCCATCTGATAGTTTCAAATCTAGATATAACGTATGATAGCATCTTTATTCATTTCATCGTAAAGCTAGTAAGTTTCCATCCAAATTTTCTTTTCATTTAAGATCGCATCTTATAACCCAAAATGGAGTGCGGCTGTACCTGACTTATCTCCCCCTTAGATCACATGATTTCCGGGCTTGAGTTCCCATGTTGTTGTCTGGGATGGGAAGCACTTCCTGGAAGCTGATGATATTCTATCTGCCTCCCTGGTCACATGACTTCCGGACTCCAGTCTATTATCTGTGACATGCCAGGACCCTTGTGTCGACGGATAAGATTGAGAGAGGTTTCCCAGAGGTCCACGCGTAGCCTTACAGACACATACATTGATGGGTTAGTACAAGATGGATATAGGAGGACTCGAGGACCCAAGAAAAAAATCACGACGGTTGTCATGGGAATGCCCATGGTGAAGATCCTAACACTATAAATTAATGTTCATACATTTAATATGCGTGAGGCATGGTTGAATTGTTCGTGCAGATACAGAGTATATTATAATGTAACATGAGCACAGTTTGGCTTAAGGGTTGAATTTTTCTCTCAAAATACACACAAAACATAAGAAATGTAGCATTCCTTGACGTTCATCTGATGGTAAGAACTATAGAGAGAGACGTGGTTGATGCCTAACGTTTTTATACCAATCTACGTCAATGCACTTGAAGTTAAGATATGAAGTCAGAAAAATGGTGATTGAAATAACCAAAGATCTCTACCACAGTGCAAAACGAAAGAGATGACGGCAAAGTTATTCTTAAGCCATTGAGACTCATAATGGGGTTCGACAAAGAACAAATCGATGCAAGAGAGAACGATCGGTAGTAATATTTTATCTGCGAGTTGAGTTGAATTAAACGTCCACCGTCAGCGCTATGTAGACTATAATTATTGTGGATGGGCCTCAAGATTGACGTCCGAAGATTTTATGTGCTGCAACATACGAGACAGTGCAGGGATACCATGACTCCTGTCTTAGCCGGTCACATTATACGAACAAAGACCTAACCAGTTACAGGGGAGGAAATCTTACAAATAAAATCTGCCGATCGTGGGGTTCGAACCGCGGACCTCCATTGTATCTGTGTCTCAAGCGGTCACAAGGAGTAAATATAAAGAGACAGTATAACAAATAGACATAAAGAGTAAAATAGCAGAGCGCAAAAAGAGATAAGAGGCAGTAAGTGTGGCGGTTCTATTAACTTAGAACCTTAACTAATGGTGAAACTTAAGGGATCTAAATCTATAACACGTTTATACTTATTGTCTAAAATAGTGTGTACCAGACTGGCGAAGCTAGATAATAAGCTAGGGAAAGTGAACGAAAAACAAAATACTGTTTATAGACAGACAGACAGAGAAAACAGACATTTAACGAATAATAGAACATACATAGGAGAAACCCCTAAGCGTGATTGGACACAGACAAGGCTTTAACGCTCTCACTAAAGAACAGAGACAAGTAGTTACCCCGTATAATAAGGGACAGACAGAGGAAGAAAGAGGGACTAAAACCAAGCAGAAAATGGTGACACAAATGGGTGGCTAGAGAACAGGAATCACATTATGGTCAACCTCAACTTAGCAAGATTCCATTTAATTTCCGTCTGGCGCTAAGAGCTTTTAGCCGCTCCAAAATGAACGTATACATGTAACGGCAGTGATGGCAACTCTTTCCCCAAAAAGGCGAACCTTTACGCATATAAATATTAAAGGTATACCTATAAAAGAACTCTTTGTTGGTCTGTTGGGTTGGCTGGTGTGTACTGGTGAAGGAGCACGACAATTCTTGGTAGGTTGAGGAGATCGGTAAAGGTTTGGCCTGATGGCATCCACTCTTCCAGCCATAGGGGAGTTAATGAAGGGAAAGCGTTTTAGGCGGAGGGTTTTAGAAACAATGGACTACGTAGGAAAAGATGTTAGTACAAAAATACACTTGTTCGGTGAAAAGGTGTAACAAAAACTATTTTATGTACATATAGATCTAAATTAAACTAAACTTTCCTTATGGTGTCCACTTGTTTGAATCAAAAGTGTGACCAAATTAGGGTTACGTGTTTGTGGTGATACACGATAAATGTTCACTCTTGTGATGTAGACTAGATTTTTTTTATGTTTTTAAAACAAAAGGGTTTATGTCTAAAACATAACGACCTTTGCTTAACAGACACACGAGGATAAACATTAAGCCATCGAAAGGGTGTGAGCAAAAACATGGTTACAGTCAGGAAATAGAAAAAAGGCTCATTAATGAACGATGCAACATATATAAATATCATTAGAGAAACGTTTGACCTAGGGACAGACAGATGGGGAACGACAAAACAAAAGGCGAGCAGGTAATGGTGACACAAATAGGTGGCTGGAGCAAGGGAACCAAATTATGGACAACATTAAGCCATCGAAAGGGTGTGAGCAAAAACATGGTTACAGTCAGGAAATAGAAAAAAAGGTTCATTAGTGAACGATGCAACATACATTACTAGAGAAACCCGTACATACTAAGAGACGACACTTAAACAGTTACAATTAGAAACAGCTAAGAGACGTTTGATCTAAGGACACACAGATGGGGAACGAAGAAACAAAAGGCGAGCAGGGAATGGTGACACAAATAGGTGGCTGGAGAAAGGGAATCAAATTATGGCCAACCTAAACTTAGAAACGCATCTTCACAGATCCCATCTAGTTTCCGTCTGGCCCTAAGAGCTTTTAGCCGCTTCCAATGAACTTTTGTATCGGCAGAGATGCCAACTTTCGCTCAAAACAGGAAATATATGTACGGATTTTAACATTAAATACTTTTGGAGATCTGTTGGGTTGGCGGGTCCGTACAGTTGAAGGAGCAAGACAATTCTTAGTAGGTTGAGGAGAACTGTAAACGTTCTTTACAGGTTAAGGTTTAGCCTGATGGCATCCGCCATTCCAGCCATTCAGGAGATAATGAAGAGAGAAGCGCTTTAGATGGAGGGTTTTATAGAGGTAGACTATTGAAGAAAAGATGGTTGGAAAATAAATATGATTGTGTGATAAAAAGAGACAAGAAGAAGGACCAGTGTGTTCTGACATATTTTAGAATAAAAGTACTTTTCCGATAAAGTCCACTTTCCTCAAAGAGGTCTAGCAAAATAGGTAGGGGCATCTCACAAGATCCAGTTGCCTAAACAATCCTGGAATTAACAGTACAAGGAAAGAAGCGTTGACCAAAAAGGAGATGTGAGGATAATATAAAAGAATGGATTAAGGAAACGATAAGACGAAAAGCATTTGATGCTGGAATTGAAATATGTACCTTGTGTTACCTTGTTAGCTTGATTGAAGGCTTCAGGGAAACATTATTTTACAAATCGATTTTTTATTTACCTCTAAACACACCCTTTGAATATGGGTTGTGGGATGCAAAGGTGTCCATCATTGGAACTTGCAAACTGTGATAAACCCCCCTATGTTTTGCATCAAACGTCTCATATGTGCTAATCAAGCATGTAGAACGGCATGTATGTTTTTTTCCACAATATAGCTATACTCTGTTGAAATAAGCTGTTAACGATATCACAAGCTTATACATCATGTTTCAAGAGATTGCTCAAAAAGAATACCTAGGAGAAATTCTAACATGGTTGGATGTCCTGAAGAGACAGGAAGTGATAATTAAATTGTACTACGGTACAGCGCGCTGAAGGGAAGCGAAAGGATGTGCTGAGAGTATTTTATGCAGGATGGCAATCTATTTTTGTAGCTCATACTAGCAATAGTGAGTACTGCCAAAGACCACAGGTGAAAGATCAGACAGCTTTCGTTATTGATCACCGTTTTAATCTTGCACGATGCATTCTCGTCGAGCGCTTGTTCTTACAATAGTTCGGAATTGACTGCTGTATAAAGGGGGAGGGGGAGCACTACACCCTTTGGAGTTCATACAAATTGTAAACAAACAAAAAAATAACTGCTATAGCATTTTAAAGTAAGTTAATATCTAAATAACTTGTGTATTATAATTTAACAGAAATTACACAAATATATGAGTACATTTGTGTGAACTTTTTTGTTATAATCAACATAGTGGTCGTTCGAGGAATATTACCGTATGGCTACATCCTTATGTTTTGCTAGTCAATTCAAGATGTAAATATGTTGTCGGCAGCCTGAAGTGTATCATATTCTGTCTAAGATCTTTTAATCAAGATATCAAACACTAATTGTATAGTGGTTTATATTTAAAACTTATCTTTAGGTATTTGGTTCAAAAACACCAAAACGTACAGTGTATAGAGTTTTTAACCACCAAGTACTGTTCCCTTGATATTTTAGCTAAAGAGTAGAGACCCCACGCGGGGTGTACCAAAACTTGCTGTTATTTTTATTCAGAAAATGTGTGAGAATCATTTAACAGCTCACGTTTTCCACCAAGAGATAAACCACGTTGTTGAAAACCACCATTGTTTCTCTTTCTAATTTCTTTTTATCTAATCTTTGAGATTATCATAATTATGTCCCCACTTTGATAAATATTTGAAATGTGATAATCACTGTGTAATATGTCTGCACAATCAATTTGCGCGTAAATAATATAAAACCTTTCTATTTCACATTATATTCAATTTAAAACAAAATGGATTTTAGGCCTGCTTCTATGAGTTCACTGGCTGTTTTTTGTTCATTTTCAGTGGTCAATGAAGGTTTTTCTCTAACTATTTATATTGCAATCATTTTATCAAAACATTAGTCTTCTTTTTCAAAGCAAGCGAATACAGTTACGATGATTACAATTATTTCAAATCGCTAAGTATATCAAAATATCTATATGTAACACAATGAATATTTTTTCTTTGCCATTCACCTATTCCTATTTCTATGGAGTGTGTATGTGTGTGTGTGTTAGTTTTGCTCAGCCATACAAAGATTAATATCTCTGTTTATTTTAACTATACGGTGCCATCTATGGTACCGTGAGAATGTTTCCAAATGTTCCCGGCTCATCCTGGATTCTTTGACACCAGAAGGAAAAAAATGAATACCGTCACCAACAGTACAATTTTGCGATACTCTGTTACAGGTGGCATGGGTGTTATACTTTTAAAATTCAGCCCCTTATAAATTAATTGAAAAAGTAGTTATCAGTGTTCCATTAACTGTAATAATGTCAATGTTGGTTTCAATCTTGTACCATCCCTGGTACCATGAAAATTTCCCGAAAGTTCCCTGCTCACCCTGTACTCTTTGACACCAGATTTTCTGACTCCTGAGTAAAACCAGAAACACAAAAAAACTTGAATGCGGGCACTCAGTTTTCTGCCGAAATTCAATATCCAGTCGGCGTGTTTCTATTTAAATGATACCAGAGTGACCAGTTCACAAGATTCCTCCCAATCTCTTTGTTTACTCGGCAAGCGTTGGGAGATCTGTATTGATGTCCTCTGGACCTAATACTTAGCAGTACGAGTACAGTTTTGCTGTGTAGCTTTTCTTCCTGTGGTAAGGTTCCGTCTTGATTTAAGGTTTCATGGGTTGCACTGATTAATTGAAATCGATTTTTATTTCATTCACTCTAGAATTAAGTACTTTTGTTTAAAAATGCTGTGTTCACGTCGGATCATGTATGCTATAATAAAGCACCCTGTGTGCTTTGAATATTTTTACCTTATTTTAGTGTGCACCAAACTGCAAAAAAACGACGTTGTTTGTTTGATTCTTTTGTTTAAACCACATTATATGTATCCTTGTTACAGAATTGCGTGCTTGCTTATTTGGTTTTATTAACCTTTCTCTGTATCTCCCTATCTCTTTCCTTTCTTCACAATTCTCTCTCTCTCTCTCTCTCTCTCTCTCTCTCTCTCTCTCTCTCTTTCTCTTTCTCTTTCTCTCTCTCTTCTTCTTTGTCTCGGTTCGTCAATATTAAGTCCACTATCCAGTGTTAGGCTTGATGTTTTTAGAAATCCGGGCAGCATGTGCCTTGACAAATCAATTTAAAATAAGTATAGTTATCTGAGTTCCATGAATAGTAATTATTGGGAAATCCCATGGCCGTTCTGAGACTAATGCATATGTAGATAATTGAATTTCCACAGCAAGACTATAGGATGTTTACTTTTTCCTTTTCCAACCCTGCGTATTCTGAAGATAAAGTTCGGTTCGGTTGGAGACCTCATCTTATTGAACAGACTCTGCCCAACATCAATTGAGAAAATAGCCGGTATGTTCCATTGGTCATTTTAATGTTTGGTGTTCAACTAGTGCTTATTTATTGAAAAGCATGCCGTTCTTCTTCGACTTATTCATCCATTTCATCCTAGGGATCCATTTATACAAATAACTTATCTGGTGTGGCATATCGCGAACAATAAATCACAGCTGGGTGATATATTCCTTCTGTCTCTTGATCAAGAGATAGTGGGCTGAGCGCAAAAAAATTTGCTGTCGCAGTATAGATTAATATCTCTGTTTATTTTAACTATACGGTGCCATCTATGGTACCGTGAGAATTTTTCCAAATGTTCCCGGCTCACCCTGGGTTCTTTGACACCAGAAGGAAAAAAAGTGAATACCGGCACCAACAGTACAATTTTGCGATACTCTGTTACAGGTGGCATGGGTCTTGATACTTTTAAAATTCAGCTCCTCATAAATTAATCGAAAAAAGTAGTTATCAATGTCCCATTAATTGTAATAATGTCACTGTTGGTTTCAATCTTGTGCCATCTCTGGTACCATTGAAATTTCCCAAAAGTTCCCTGCTCACCCTTGCACTGTTTGACACCAGATTTTCTGACTCCTGAGTAAAACCAGAAACACAAAAAAACTTGAATGCGGGCACTCAATTTTCTCCCGAAATTCAATTGAAATGACAAAAAAAGTTATCAATGTTCCATTAATTGTAATAATGTCACTGTTGGTTTCAATCTTGTACCATCCCTGGTACCATGAGAATTTCCCAAAAGTTCCCGGCTCACCCTGCACTCTTTGACACCAGATTCCCTGACTCCTGAGTAAAACCAGAAACACAAAAAAAAACATGAATGCGGGCACTCAAGTTTCTGCCGAAATTCAATAGTCAGACGGCGTGTTTCTATTTAAATGATACCAGAGTGACCAGTTCACAAGGTTCTTCCTAGTCTCTCTGTTTACTCAAAGCGTTGGGAGATCTGTATTGGTGTCCTCTGGACCTAATACTTGGCAGTAGAGTTTTACTGTGTTGCTTTTCTTATTGTGGTAAGGTTTCGTTTTGATTTAAGGTTCCATGGGTTGATTAATTGGAAATCGATTTTTTTTATTTCATTCACTCTAGAGTTAAGTATTTTTGTTTGAAGTTTCGGTGTTGACGTCGGATCATGTAGGGCTATAATAAAGCACCCTGTGTGCTTTGACTATTTTTACCTTATTTTAGTGTGCACCAAACTGGAAAAAAACGACGTTGTTTGTTTGATTCTTTTGTTTAAACCACATTATATGTATCGTTGTTACAGAATTACGTGCTTGCTTATTTAGTTTTACTAAACCTTTCTCTGTATCTCCCCATCTGTGTACTTCCTTCACAATTCTTTCTCTCTCTCTCTCTTTCTCTCTCTCTGTCTCTCTCTCTCTCTCTCTCTCTCTCTCTCTCTCTCTCTCTATCTATCTATCTATCTATCTATCTATCTATTTATTTATCTATCTATCTATCTATCTACCTCTCTCTATCTATCCCTATCTCTTTCTCTCTCTCTATCTCTTTCTCTCTCCTCACTCGCTCTCTCTCTCTTTCTCTTTCTCTCTCTCACTCTCTCTCTCTCTCTCTCTCTCTCTCTCTCTCTCTCTTCCTCACTGCCGCGGTTCGTCAATATTAAGTCCACTATCGAGTGTTAGGCTTGATGTTTTTAGAAATCCAGGCAGCATGTACCTTGACAAATCAATTTAAAATAAGTATAGTTATCTGAGTTCCATGAATAGTAATTATTGGGAAATCCCATGACCGTTCTGAGACTAATGCATCTGTAGATAATTGAATTTCCACAGCAGGACTATAGGGTGTCACTTTTCCAACCCTGCCCATTTGGAAGATAAGGTTCGGTTGGTTTAAAAAGGCCTCATCTTATTGAACAGACTCTGCCCAATATCAATTTATAAAATAGGCCGATATGTTTAAAAAAAATACATTAATGACCAATCATTGATCCACCCGTCACTCTGAAATGGTTCTTAATGAATGGTATTTAACTAGTGCTTATTTATTGAACAGCATGCCGTTCTTTTTCGACTTATTTGCCCATTTCATCCTAGGGATCCATTTATACAAATAACTTATCTGGTGTGGCATATCGCGAACAATAAATCACAGCTGGGTGATATATTCCTTCTGTCTCTTGATCAAGAGATAGTGGCTGAGCGCAAAAACAATTTGCTGTCGCAGTAGTTTATGTCTTGGTTGTGAGTTTGTGGCTGAGTGGTTCTCTCTCTCTCTCTCTCTCTCTCTCTCTCTCTCTCTCTCCCTCTCTCTTCTCTCTCTCTCTCTCTCTCTCTCTCTCTCTCTCTCTCTCTCTCTCTCTCTCTCCGCCTATAAATCTCTCCCTCTCCCTCTATATCTATCTACCCATCTATCTATCTATTTATCTCTCTTAACGACTCAGATTGTGTTTCGCTTCGAGCACTCATCATAAATAATTGTATTTCGCTGCGAGCACTCATCATAAATAATAAAAAATGAAAAACTATTTTGCACAGTCTACGTCCACGGAAATAACGGTTTAATGGGCCTGGTTTTTTCAATTAACCAATGAGTAAACGGTTTTGACCCTTACTAAAACAATTGATGACGGGGTTGTTTGCTTTTGTTTTTTCCTGCTGAATAAGCATTCTCTCGGATTCAGTAAAGGCGTTTTTCATTGGCATTACAGAAGCGTAGGGTACGCTACTATGCCATCATTTGTCACAAGCGAAAAGAAAAGATTGATATTGAAAAAAATTGCATTAACGGAACGTTGAAAATTAATGAGTTCAAAAAACAGTCTAGGAGAAAAGATGGGTGTTTACATAAAACCGCATTCATTAAACGGGCCGGATAAAAGATTCATAAAATAGAAACTCACAGATGGGAGAAAATGTTATTTTAAAGAAACTGCATTCATGGAAAAGGGGTAATTCAGACTTAGTGGTTTTAAAAGATACCAGTGTTTTACGTTACTTTAATTAAATCTGAACTTGGCGGGTCCATCCCTGCGGTTATATTGATTGGTAGCTTTGGTACAGTTGGTTGGGTTCGATTGGACTAAATAATGTATACGCGTTGTTTGATGAGCGTGCATGCTGCTAGCACGCTTTGACAATAACGATTTTATCAAACTTCGCCTTGAATCGGTGCATTAGTACATGAACTGCACCAGTCTTATCATCAAAGTATATAATACTTAAAAACGTATTGAGTTGTAACTTTTTCGTCATTGTAATACAATCTGTATTGATTTGTTCATGTGCACTCTTGGAAAGTTAAAAACAATGCTATTAAGTTGCTTTTCATTCCGAGCAGTAAAAACCGTTCTTTCCAGATAACAGAGCCAGAATAGAAACAACGGGTAATGTGAATTCTCAGACGCGAGACGCTGTGTTGGAAGACAATAGAGAATGTGTTGATTTGCACTGCAATAGCTAATTTGGGAAAGTTAAAAGCCTTTGTAAAGGGCAATGCACGGAAAATAAAGATGAAAAGTTTTCAACAGTTTGGTGTGAGGTTTTTTTCAGTATCGAGTTATGAGTGCACAGCGTGGATAAAAAGCAACACATAAGCCACTATAATAATAAACTTTCGAGATTAAGTGTTCACAAAAAAAAAAAAAAAAAAAGAATATCGTGACTCAGAAGATAAAAAAAATGAAGAGGTACTTTAAAAAGTTATTCTTAAAACAGCAACATTATTGTAGAACACCCCCCCCCCCCTCCTTCCAAAAAATGAAATTTATATGGGTACCTCAAACGTCATATGACACGTTAGAAAGACAGATACAAAGGCTAAAGCGGAGGGAAAAAGGGAGGGGGGTCAGCCCACAAAAAGATGGAAACAAAGCTGAGGAGGAGTGGCTTGATGTCTCAACAGTTCAGAGTACTTTAGACCACAAGAGCAGCACAGAACAGGCAAATTTTTCAACGCATTGTCTAGTGATCGACGTCACAAAAAGAGACAGGCAAACAGAGCGAAGTGCATTTGTGGGTGTTTGTTTGTTGTTGTTTTTTTCATGGTGGGGGCGCTCTTAGAGATTTGTGTCGTTTTTTTGTTTTTTATACAGGGGATCATTTTTAACCTTACTACATTATTATTAGACCACTGGCTGAAATAATATAAGACACATTTGAGACAGTTAATCTTATACGGTAAGTGTGTAAATTCAGTAGGTTGTGAAAATATTCTCTCTAAGTAACATCATGCCCCAGGTCTGCTAGCTATAAATAGATCATTGTTACACTTGTTATACAAACGTATACACTTTGGTCATCTCAATGACTTAGTCTTCTAGTTTTGGTAATCTTGTCCGAAAGCCATATGACAATTATTATGTATAAATAGAGCCATAGTTAATCAACGAATTAAGATAAATGGATGAAGAGCCGTATGGAGAGCCGTGAATGAGCTTTCATTTGGGAAACGTTCCAAAAAACGTGAGACGAACAATAGTAGTTCGTCATGATAATTAAGATCCACCGCGGCTTGTGGCTTTCAATACAATATAAACTTAATTTCAAAAAAAAACATAATTCATTACCACCATTGTCCGGCGTCAAAACTATCCTCTAATATTTTTTTTTAACAATGGCACTATTTGTCGGTTTTTTTTTTTCGCTTTTTTTTGCAGTTTGTCTTGTTTTTTTATTTTATTTTATTTTTTTTGGTATAATTAATAAGTTTTGTTTAGATAGTGCTTCTAATTACAAAGATAAAGTGTTTACATATATTCGTAGAATCCTAACAAAAGATGTCGCAGTGTCTCTTTTTTTTACAGTCAGTAACCCTGGATGGTTTTGCCACTATGCTTCTTATTTATATTTTCAATGCTTTGATCCGTGGCAAAATCCCCTTTTGACGTCCACGTTTTTGGACAGTTCTACGTGGTCACCGTCTGAGTTTATTCTTGGTGCGGCGCACCTCGCGATTTGTGTCGCTCTAACAATCATGTCCGTAATGAGGCAGTGTTACATCTCGGGCCTAATTGGGCCTTGGGAAAGTCTGGGTTGTCATGGCAACTGTCAATTTGGTGGCCATCAGACGATAAGAAAAGCCAAAAGAGCTTTTCATGTCATGTGGACGGCATCGCTAGCGTTAATCACGTTAAGCATCGAGCAGATTTTTTTTTTTGTATTTTTTTATAATTGGAATGTAAATTCACAAAGAGTTATTGCCCTTTCTTGAAAAAAACATGTTCAAAGAGCAGAAACGTTATTTCGTAGATTTTGTAGTAAGCATTTTGTCCCGTATGCACGTTTGTGTTCTGTTTTTAAAACTAGGGATATAAAGTACAAAGAAAATATAAAATAAGAAGCCCGCCTTGCCATATATTTAGGTGCAGTAGTTAGACGTTTAGGTCTATTACCTTGCTATCTACGTTCGGAGAGGGGAGGGAGCAGGCTCAATTAAAAGTTGTTGTTTTTTAATTATATTGCCAAATCCGTAAGAAGAGAATAACAAATATCGAAGTTTTTTTACACTTAAAGCCTGGGTCTATTTTAAGTCTAAGTTTTTTTACCCTTAAAGCCTGGGTCTATTTTCAACTCATGCGCTATTTATAGGAACGTTTTTGGAAAGTGTTATTGATTATACGACACAGTTTCCATGAACTTGGGTGAGAGGCTATTTTGGCAGGTGTGCTGTAAGTAGGCTACATATGCATTGATTTAATATCGCCGCATACCTTTTTATGTCACGAGGAAGTACAAGGTGTGAGTACGTGTGTACGTGTGTGAATGTATTGTTATTCCAAAGCCGATTACTCGACAAGGTAGTAGATTGTAGTGATTTCACATTGCGGCATCCGCCTTAGATCAGTCATTACGGGTGTCTGTTCCATCTTCTTCTCAATTATAAAACAATGGCGATAATTATGTATCAGTCTCTTTAATAATTGGCCAAAGGCAGGATTATTGCGACGTTAACGACTTAGTGCTGAGGTATATTTTTAGAAATGATGTACTCATAGAGCATAACAGTTACTGTTGATGAATTTTACATATCTGTTTTAATTAAACTAAAATGAATTATGTTCTGAAAGTTAAACTAAAATGAATTATGTTCTGAAAGTGTCAGAGTCGAAGATGACTTGAACAAGTGAATGAAAATGGACAGCCATTTAGTGTTCACGGTAATGGAGATAATTACAAATGTGTATTGTTGCCTCCAAAATAGGGGTTGAATTTTATTTTTACAGCAGCAGCATCGTTATAGGTAAATTTATACTGTAAAAGGCTGAGATCTGCGCTTAAAATTGGCAGAATTGAGTCTTGTAACCAATCCACGATATTGCCAAGTCGCTGACATTAGAACCAACCAACACGTATTGTAAGAAATTAAAAAACAACCACACCCGGCGTAATATTTCTGATTTTCTCTCTCAATCTACTCAGATTTATGGTCAGTCAGGCCCACGCCACGGAGAGCCAGGGTGTCAATTTCACGCTCCAAGTGTTTTGATTGTTATGTAAACCACACACGATATCCACGCCGCCAGGCGAACTGTCTCCTCAATGGTGGATTTTAAAGTAAAACAGTCAAGAAAAGAAGGGGATCGATCGCAAGTCCCCTTTCATCGCTCAGCGCTCAAAGGAAGTAAGAAGAGGAGGAAGCTTATAATTTAGTGCGACCTTAAAAAATGGGGGGGGGTCGGTTTGGTTTGCTTTGATCTGATGATTTGGTATCTTAACAACCATCTTTAGCAACTAGTCCAGGGGATATAATATGGACAGATCTCAAGACTCACGTCTAACATTTTCGCGTACTATCCCACGGAGACAGGACGAGTGTACCAGGACTTTTGTCTCAATCTCTCGCATTCTATTGACTGGCACTAAATCTACCAGTTTGAAACAAGACGGTCCAATAGGGAATCGAACCTGAGTCCTTCCGAACTACAGCCGCGCATTTTACTATTGCACCATCTGAGCATCCAGAAAAAGGATAAATAACAATTACCTGCCTCTTCGATGGCATAAAATTAGTAATGGAACGCACCAAAAAGCCATTAATTTTGCCATGCCACATGATAAAGATAATGTTGCCAAGGTATCTTTTTCATCATTACTTGTTGTCTTATGCATGTCTAGAAGAGCAGAAAAATGCGTTGCCACAAAACAAAAAAGAAGATTGATGATAATTTACTAGCTACATTGGTGCAGCGGTAACATGGAAGGGAGATTCAAAGATGTGGCAACAATATTTACTATTTAATTTTTTTTCATTTCAAGGAAACATAATTTTTTGTTGATAATGTGGGGAAGAGGGATAGGGACAGAGAAGGGGGGGGGGGAGCAGATAGACAGACAGAGAAAGACAGAGAGAGAGAGAGAGAGAGAGAGAGAGAGAGAGAGAGAGAGAGAGAAGACAGACAGACAGACAGACAGACAGACAGACAGACAGACAGACAGACAGACAGACAGACAGACAGACAGACAGACAGACAGACAGACAGACAGACAGACAAACAGACAGACAGACAGACAGACAGACAGACAGTCAAACAAAAAGACAGAGGGAGAGACAGAGAGAGAGAGACAGAAAACAAACATAAAGAGAGAGTGGGAGGATGGTACTTGCAATGTTGCATGCTTGCAGCTGTTCGATGGATAACCATAATTAATCTGTCACTTAGCCTTCGCTTTACGGTCAGAAGTCAATAAAGGTTTTACTCCTAAAAACAAGCGTAATTAATCGATAAAACTCTTGCAGCGTGTAACTTTTTCTATAATGTGCATTTGAAAGCGGTCTAGAGGTATGACCGTGTATGTTTTACTATTTTTTCAGAAAGCTTCACGCTTTGTATTTTGTTATATAAATTGAAGAAAAGACCAGTAGGCCTACTTCACCAGTACAGAGATGTACAACCCATGGAGGGCTTGGTGTGAGAGCGTTTATGATAGCATCAAACTTTAGAATTTGCAGATTTAATGTATACTAATAGTTCAACCTGAGTCTCTATGATTCGCACGATACCATGTACTGATCACACTGTTTAAAATTGGACAGGACAAAAACTTCGCCGCGTTGAACGTGGGCGTTTGAACAAGACGAACTCTCACAAACTGCTTTTGGTCTCAAATTATTGCTTCGATTATTGGTGAGAAAAGTCTTTACATTGATTGATCACCCAGTAGAGTAGGCTTTCGCTATAAGATGATACACGCACGTGTTTTAAAGAATATATATGAAACATCGACTTTTAATTATATCCCGGCAGGGCTGGGTACCTTGATCGTTCAACTTTCTTTGAGCCACCAAGTATACTGAAAAAAGTAAAGCTCTATAGCCCCTGAGGATATCATATTAAAGTCCTTAATAGGCACTATCAACTTAACAGGCCTGCTGGTAATAAAGCCAATACTTGTAGAAACTCACTCTAGATCTAACCGCATTGAGTTGTAGGCGTGCATAGTAATTTTAAATGTTGTTTCACTCACCTTTTGTTTCACAGGGACGCAAAGCGCTTCGACCGAATTCCTGTAGTGGCCTGCCCTTGTTCCTCTTGTCGTAGTTAGCTCACACACTTAGAGACTTCAGTGAATGCAGGAACCTATTCACGGCGAGTACTCTGCCCTGTAGCATGGACTCACTCCCACACCGATGCGTACGTGTGAGAACTACAGAGGTGGGAACTGAATGGTGGGGATCGGAGCCGGCGACAACCACTCCCGATTTAGATCTGGCGCATAGCGTCCTGGCGTCCAGCGCGAAACCTCAGACTGTGGGTAGCTCACGCGTACGCACATACACCCAGGATCGATCAAGGGCATGTAACTCTCGCTGCTGTCTAATCACTTGGGTGCCGTGGTAAATTCACCGCTTTATTCATTAGCCACAATATCTAGGGTTTAAAGTACAACTTTATGGTAAACTTATGACTCGCCTTAAAATAATTACCAGAATATGAAGGCTTACCAAGTGTTGTTAGCTACCGCGACGTTGTAATTACGGCCCATAGCTTAGAGTCACATGAAAGCGTAAAATGCATGGGAAAAGATTCTAATAGTTTTGTACCACTCTTTTTTCCCTTTTGAAAACGCAATGAAATCGAGTAATTCAAACCAAACTAGAGTCTTTGAAAAATAAATTGCAATCGATTTATTCAGAAAGAGACACAACTCCAGACATCTTCGCAGCGAATGTGATAGACTGCAGCTCACGTTCGTGTGTATTCAAATGGGCAAAATCAATTATGTTGTTTCGTAAATAGAATATTTCACGAATGTATGCAGAAGCTTTCATAAGTCTAAAGATGTAAGGCGCATATTTAGATTGCGTGACATCTATCTTCTTCGCCCTCTGCCCATCAGTCTACCTTTCTATTTACCTAACAGTGTATAAATCCATAGGTTTATTTATCTATATAACTACCCTATCTGTCCAAATATTTCTGTATGTATCCATCTATCTTTCAGACTATCCATCGGCATTTCTATCTATCAATCTCTCTTTTTGTTATGCGTGTCTCCTCTCTCTCTCTCTCTCTCTCTCTCTCTCTCTCTCTCTCTCTCTCTCTCTCTCTCTCTCTCTCTTCTTATCAATTTTAGGCATTTTCTCTTTCTTGCATACACCATTCTATAGGCACGAGTATGCTGAGGCATTGGAGAATTACCTTTCTATAAAAAGCATAGTATACAAAAGGGAGAGGCAGTGTGAGTATAGATCATCTCGAGAACATTGCAGAGTGGGAATTAGAGGCACCAGAGAAGGGTGGATAGATTCGAACATGCGATTCTACAAGTGATACAAGTGGGATCAACATGGGCTTGGCACAAAGTTGAACCTTGCGTTATTAGGCTGGTTCGTTGCTTCTTCAACCTCTGACGTTAGCAATCATGTCCGTTACGCCCGTTAGTGCAACGTCGCGGTAGCTACGACTCGTCGGAAGCCTTCTTTTTCGCATTATTATTCTTACGAGTTGTGTGTAACCGGCCCCATAGACCATATCAAGGATGGCTCCCAAGACTAAAGTCTCACCAGACAGACAGACAAATGCTGCCCTACAAAAAAGGGGGGATAATATGACTTCTGTCTTAGCTAGTCACATTACACTGTGACAGGATCGTAAAATAAAAAAAGGCTAAGCTATAACTATACCGTTTCAAGATAATTTTACTTGTTGCTAAAGAGAGAGAGAGAGAGAGAGAGAGAGAGAGAGAGAGATAGAGAGAGAGAGAAAGCGAGAAAGGGAGAGGGAGAGGGAGATGGGATACCAGAACTTGTCTCAGAGTATCACATAATATTTTTTACAGGAACCGACTCTACTAGTTGGACACAAAAACGGATAAATAAATTTGCCCAATCATAGGATTGAACCAGGAACCTCCCGAAGAAAAGTCCAGCGCTTTACCACTAAGGCCCCTGATGCACGTTGTGACATTTGCTTCTTTTCCCCAGGGCTTTTCGGGTAAGCTTAGTTATTTTCCAGCGGTGTCAGCTAAGGCCGCCACATAAACCTTGACATCCAGGGTCGCGTTAACAAAGTGCGGGGTCCTAAGCTGTCTATGAGCAGCGGGGCCATGCGATGACGTTGATGCTACTACTATTGCCTTGTACCTCCACAGTGATGGAAATCTATACTGTAAAACGTGATTAGATGTAGATGTAGGCCGACACCAATAATGTGGATTATGACGACGACAAACACATTATTTTATTGTTACAAAGTATGAGGCAACCGAAACTATCCCTGTTTGTTTGCTTTGTGATGGATTACTTCGTTTAAAAACATTCACAACATATGAAAACGCATGCCTTATATTTTTCTCCTGGCCTTTTGATGGGCAAATATCTTGGTAATGTCCTCACAGTCTAGAGATTTGGTTGATTCAGATTCAATCGTCAAGAGAGCTAGGCCGCTTAGTTTCTCTTGTCCCATCGTTGAACGCAGTCTACTTTTCACTCGTTTCAGTACGGAGAAGGATCTTTCACCCTCTACGTTGGCGATAGGCATGGTGAGAAAGAGCCTCAGTGCGATCTCTACATTTGGGAAAGCTGTTGTTGCACCACTTTCGCGCAGATCTTGAAGGAGCCGGGAAGGAGAAAGTGTATCCTCAGACTGAAATGCTGAGTTGACATATCCTGAGTACGACACTAGTTCGTCAGGAAATGATGGCTCTAGGTCGTCCTCATATTGCTGCTGAATGCGAGATGCTGTGTCTCGAATGCTTGTGGCAGGCTTCTTGTGAAGATAAAAGAGAATGTCAAAATCTTGAGCCAGAGTCTTGTAGATGTCTCCTCGCTGTTCAAGTTCAGACAAAGTTAGTACACGATGACAGGAAAGGTGGTTATTCTAAACTGCTCCCGGTGCGACAAAACAGCTTCAACATCTTTCGTTTCGTCGTGGAAGCGCTTGCGTTTTGCAATGCGTTTGTATTGGTAGGAAGGCTCTTCGACGAAAGGTGTGGCTGATTGTTCGATTCGCTCGAAATCGTCCCAAAGTCCTGTTAAGAAAGCAGTTAGAGAATCGTACAACTTGTGTACGACTCCCAGGTTGAGTGATGGTTTCTGAAGTGTTTTGTTGACAGTGTTAAAGCGTGCCAGAACTTGTTCCCAAAACACACACAGCACAGCAAATTCAAAATGTTCCATCTTGTTGTGCAAGGATGACGCCTCATCACGCGTTTGGGGAGATTCTTTCATGTCACGAGAGATGTCAAGCAGTCAATTTCATCACGCGTTTGGGGAAGATTCTTTCATGACACGAGAGATGTGAAGCAGTAATGATACATGCATAATATTATTTTTGTTGATGGATTTTAATGCTACTGTTGCCTCATATCGGGCAGATCGTGAGTTCCTGGCAATGATTTAGGGCTATCGATACGTTTTACAAACAAGCCCCAACAAAGTATGGATCTTGAAAGAAAGCTGCACAATGCTTGGACCTATCCGAAAAATGATGCTGATGCTGCGTCTACGCACCATCCAGCTGCACAAACACCACCCAGATTTAGAAAATAAACCAAGCAAAGTTTTAAAAGGAAGCCTTGGGATTCATCTATTTTATACGCCACTGAGGCGCCCATGTACTAGCTTTATCGTAGCTTTTACCATCGTATGCTCCTTTTTGGGATAAAGGTTATAACTTTCTACAGGTAAACAAGCTTTACCGACGTAACGAAGAATGAATGCCAATAGATCTCTGTGGGTACCGTTTGGGTGGAATTGACACTAATGTTGTAGTAATTTAGTAATTTTCCTCTTAAACCTCTTCAATGATGACTGATCTTACTTTGGCAGTCAACGCTTCTTCCACAAACTCATCAACAATAGTAGATAATAATAATGACGCGCGCTTACGTCCTGTGTTGCTATATCGCGCAATATTATTCACAACAGACACAATCCTCAAAAGGGCAAAATTTTGACCACTTTCTTCCGGCAATATAGGTCTAGGATGTTATAGTTTCCAGCCTATCGTCTAGGAACTTCGGAAACATATCGGCATAAGCCATAACATCCGTCTCATTAACATCATCAACAACAACAATAACAATAACAACAACAACAACAACAACAACAACAACAACAACAACAACAACGATAACAACTGTAAAAACAGCAGCACCACAAACAACAAAAAACAACAATTTAACAAGAGGGCATTAATTTTTTTTCTTTTCGAAAAGCATTTTAAACGTCGTGTTTCCAAGCGACGGGGCCCCTTGAGGCGCGGGTTCCTAAACTACAGCCTCACCAGCCAAATATGTACGTGGCCCTGTTGACATCGATTTTGTCAACATCAGATATATATGATAGGAATGTCATTGATTAGCATAGTTTACACGCTTTTGTGTTAACGTAGTGTATGCTTTACATTTTGTCTGGTTTCTTATCAAAGGCAAGGGTAAGTCTTATTTCTCTCTCTCTCTCTTAAAGCGAGAAAGGGAGAGGGAGAGGGAGATGGGATACCAGGACTTGTCTCAGAGTATCACATAATGTTTTTACTGAAACCGACTCAACTAGTTGGACACAAAATCGGATAAATAAATTTGCCCAATCATAGGATCGAACCAGGGACCTCCCGAAGAAAAGTCCAGCGCTTTACCACTAAGACCCCTGTTGCACTGTGTGACATTTGCTTCTTTTCCCCAGGGCTATCTATCTATCTATCTATCTATCTATCTATCTATCTATTTATCTCACTCTCTGTCCCCCTTTCTCTCTTAATATGAATGTGCCATATGAACTCTAATTCACCTTTTCTTGCCTCAATGCATCTATCTTAACCTTAATCTACACAATTGCCTATAGATTTATGAGCACCTTTGTTGCTTCTTCTTATTAATGTTTTTACTCACACAAAATCCCCCTTGTTGACATTTCGCATTAGCTAGTGTTATAAGTGCCGTGCACGTACATAGCCAATGTACGCTACTTAGATTAATATTTTTATGATAGAATTATGGTTGTTATTTTGCTTTTCATATCAAATCTAATATTTTGTGTTAATCATGAAACTAAATTCATGTCCATAAAACTTTCTTTGTTTTTGTTTTTCAGCCATTTAAGCTTGTATTGGTTCAAAACTTGACAAATTTCATAAGGCGATTTTAATAAGCACGTGCATGTGGGTTGTGAGATTGGGAGGTAAGAATCATACCTTGGGCGGGGAGTGTAGGGCAGGGTGTTATAATTGTAGGCCTGCACTGACTCTCAGCTCTGTTGAGTCCGTTGGTACATGTATTAAGAAGCCATTGATTTCCAAAGATCCGTTTAGATTTTCCTGCGGCGAGAAAAAGATTTGCTATAGCAGAGAAAGAATATCCTAGGCTATACTGGTTATGATATGCAAGCTGAAAGTGAAAGATGATTGCTTGATTTCGTTCTCGTAGTTTATGGGGTCGATAGTGACATTCCAAGGACATTACTGCTGGTCGACTGGCTGGGCTGGTTGATTGGTTGGTTTCTTAACAACCAACTTCAGAAACAAAGCTATGTCGCGGACGGATTCCACAATCAACGGCTGACAATTTTGCGGGCTCTCACAAAGAGTTAGAGGCAGAGTGGAGATACAATGACAGCCAGTCACATTATGCCGACTTCCTGTCGTCCGGTTGGACAAATAAACGTTTCCAATTGTAGAATCGAACCAATACTTCTCGGTAACTATTAAAGCCAGCCCCCCACCCCTTTCAAATTACAGCTGGTTAATTCTTATCTACAATTTAAATATTTTTGTTTATCGAATTAGATCTATACAACTTTATAACTATAAGCAAAACATTTGGCAATGAGACGATAATAAAGAAGTGGCCCTTCTGTTGACAGTGACTCAAGTGAGTGAAAGCCCTATTATACGTTCAGATATTTGTAAAACCAGAGACTAAAGATTTAGTGAGACGTTTCACACACACACACACACACACACACACACACACAAACCACAGTACTTTTGAATACGTAAAACTATCGTGACGCGTTTCCACTCTTCTTTATATAAATTAAGGCGTTTGAACAATGTTCAGACTGAGTTTTACTATGGCACAAAGAAGGAAGAAAACTGCCTTAATTATCTTGAGCCGTATACACAAAACCCTCGTCGTGAAATCTCTCACTATTTCACACTCTCTGGTCAAACTTTATCGTTGGCATGTCGTATGCGCAAGTCGTATGCGTGCCGTATGCATTCGAACCGTCGATCTGAGCGTATAATTGTTTAGGAAATCGGGGGATTGGACGTAAGCATGCGTATGACCTAAAAAAAAAAAAAAGAAAAAAATCAATCACTATCTGATTATTTTTGCCAGACAAGCCCGTGAGTAGGACCTCACTCAGCCAGAGCATTCAAAATCTTCCACAACTTTTTCAAAAATTTCATATTTAGGACTAATAAAATAATATCAAATTCGGAATCAGCGTCTTAATGGTTAAAATTAGCAAAATACATTGAGACGACTTCTTACTGAGCCAGTATTTAACCATCTGAATTAAATTATTTTTTTTTCCTAGCAACCTCTATCTAAGTGTAGACCAAGGTTATAACATAGGGTTACGCCGAGGCCTCCATAATTATGATATCTGAACGTAATAGCGGGGCTAGTAGGACTCCGGTATACGCCATGCATAGTTGCATACGAGTGCTTGAAATTTTTGGATTTGAATTTGCATACGGACACATGCACAGCATGCTAACAACCACTTATGAACACGTAATAGTGCTGTTAGATCCGCTGAAACAGGGAATAAATCTATACTTTGGCATGTATTTGTCTCTCACACTGATGTGAATAAGTAGTTTTATTGCACATTTAGCACAAAACACCCTGCCTCTCTTGCTCGACATTTTATTAGAAAATAGAGAGTACATGTACATACATTTTATTGATTTTGATTGGTCAATTGTGTTTTTGTTTTTTGTTTTAGTAAACTTTTTTTTTTACAATTGTGGATAAATTATGATTTTTTATTTCATTTTATTTTTGGTTAAAACCCAGTTTTACTTTGTTCAGTTGAATAACATAAATTCTTTTTTTTCTATTTCTAAGATGTCCTTTAATTTGCTCTTCATAAGCCAGTTAACCTATATGGATTAATCATTTAGGCCATATTGATTAGAAATGTTCAATCTATGGGTGCATTTCAATGTTATGTTTATTCATTTAAGAGTCATCGGATTTAGATACAATCATAATGAGTTGTCCAGCAGTCTTCCTAATCTGTCCTTCATCCATAGACAGTTCGTTTCGATATTTGCATCCGCTTTAAGTCTCTTTATTTGAAGTTTGTTATTTTATCATGGCAAATAAAGAATTTCTATAATATGGAATGGGATTTCACCAAGCCTTATGTTAGAAGTCAGAGCTCTTTAACGCTTATCGGAGAAACAATTCTATGGTAGTACTAACAACAATGATGAGGGTACACTCAAATAGCAGAGCTACCCTTCATCAGCTGTCCGAGCTTAGTTATAGCACTGTTGTATTTCGTTTTCCTAGCTAACATTAAGCACACCAAATCATGAAATGAGATTAAAAAAAATTTACATGTATTTGCTGCAAAATGAAACTACTTGTACATGTACGAACTTGGAGATTCTGCTTATTAAACATGACTTTTGTCTTCAAACATTGTGAAATCACATTCCCTACAATTTGAAGAAGATAAAGAATATTATAGTATTACAAAACAGAGAGAGAAAGATGTACACAGAGAAAATGTTTTTGAGAGGAAGGCGAAAAGAAGATAAATAATCAAACGGCTAGAAAGCACAGAGAGAGAGAGAGAGAGAGAGAGAGAGAGAGAGAGAGAAAGAGAGAGAGAGAGAGAGAGAGAGAGAGAGAGAGAGAGAGAGAAAGGGGATAAAAGAATAAGCAGAAGATAGAAAAAATAAGCTATAAAGCCAAAAGAGTGCAGAGGAAAAGGAAGAAAAGGCTAGAAAGCCGAGAGAGAGAGAGAGAGAGAGAGAGAGAGAGAGAGAGAGAGAAAGAAAGAGAAATAAAACTATCGTTACGCGTTTCCACTCTTCTTTGAACAATGTTCAGACTGAGTTTCACTATGGCACAAAGAAGGAAGAAAACCGCCTTAATTATCTTGAGCCGTATACGCAAAACCCTCGTCGTGAAATCTCTCACTATTTCACACTCTCTGGTCAAACTGTATCGTTGGTATGTCGTATGCGCACGTCGTATGCGTGCCGTATGCATTCGAACCGTCGATCTCAGCGTATAATTGTTTAGGAAATCGGGGGATTGGACGTAAGCATGCGTATGACCTAAAAAAAAAAGAAAAAAATCAATCACTATCTGATTATTTTCGCCAGACAAGCCCGTGAGTAGGACCTCGCTCAGCCACAGCATTCAAAAGCTTCCACAACTTTTTCAAAAACTTCATATTTAGGACTAATAAATATCAAATTCGGAATCAGCATCTTAATGGTTAAAATTAACAAAATATATCGAGACAACTTCTTACTGAGCCAGTATTTAACCATCTGAATTAAATTATTTTTTTTTCCTAGCAACCTCTATCTAAGTGTAGACCAAGATTATAACATAGGGTTACGCCGAGGCCTCCATAATTATGATATCAGAACGTAATTTACTAATAGCGGGGCTAGTCGGACTCCGGCATACGCCATGAATAGTTGCATACCACCGCCTGGAATATTTTGGATTTGAAATTGCATACGCACGCATGCACAACATGCTAACAACCACGTATGAACACGTAATAATGCTTTTAGATCCGATGAAACAGAGAATAAGTCTAGACTCTCACCCAAATGGGAATAAGTAGTCTTATTGCACATTTGGCACACACACAAAAAACCAACCCTGCCACTTTATTAGAAAAAGTAGATACAAAATTTTATTGATTTTGATTGATTGTGTTTTTTTTTTGTTTTTTTTTTTTTTTTTTTTTTTTTTTTTTTTTTTTAATTTGGGAAAAATTTTTTGGGGGGGGGGGGGGTGCAAATTAATGATAGAGACTATAGTAGGATATATGCATATTTCTGTTCCTGTTGCTAGCCCAGTCTGACTGTGTCATAAGCTTGGCTGTCCTGCCTCAGTAATACTCGTACACTACTCAAGGGTGGAACTAAGGATTGAAAAAAAATCCGGATCTTTTCTCAACTACTACTAAGATTATCAACCGACATAAGAAAACAAATAACTTAAGGCATTTGTTGGATCAAATAAAAACCTAAGGGGTGACTTTGTGGGATTTTTTAATGCTTAAGTGTTCACAAATTGAAGAGAAATTGATTACTAAAATGTTCAGTATCCCTCAATAATCATTTTTGAAAAAAAGACTATAATGTATAGCAAATAGTTAGAAAGTATAAAAACCCTTCAATATCAAGCAGATAAGAGAGGCAAACACAAAGAGAATTAGAAGAAGATGGAGACAGAGATACAGCGACTAAGAAAGAGCGAAGATGATATATAGCCTAGAGAGGCAGAGAGAGAGCTGCGTAAGAGAGTGAGAGATGTAGAAAACCAAATAAGACAAAGAGTAGAGACTACAGGTACAACCAAAGAAGAGAGAGAGAGAGAGAGAGAGAGAGAGAAAGGGAGAAAGAGAGGGAGCAAAAAGAGAGAAGAAATAAAGTCCAAGAGAGGAAGAAAGAAGATAAGTATGTCTTCCAACTTCCAATGAGTTACTAGCCAATATCTGTGTACCTAGATTGAGGCTATCCATTTTCCTGGGCTCGGGTCTAGAACTTCTAGATTTCTATTTTCTTGTTTTCTACTGTTGCAATATTATATTCGCAATTCAAGGAAAATGCCTGACGTTTGACTTAAACTCGGTAACGGACCTATTCCCTATGTCAATTTCATTTTTCTCCAGAGTTTTGAAAGGTTGAAATTTTCAGATGCTTTAAAAAACGGGAAATCTGAACAAAAATGGAACCGCTTCCACGCCCAACAACTAGAGGGGAGGATTTGAGAACCTTTGGTTTAAAAAAGATCATTGATATTATCAAGAGCTTGTTGGCTTATTTTGTAGTCAATGATTTGAAAGTTCTATTAAGGATGACACTATGCTGCAAATTTGAATGACCCTGCGTTCTGTTTTAGGCAGGCATATCTATTCTTAAATATCTAGAAAAAAGTTTCTACAACAAATTAAGAGCATGAAAAAACAATCACAAGTTGTAAAAAAAACAATACTTTATTTCCAACAGCAATTGAAAAAGCAACAGAATAATCTGGACTCCATGTGTATGAAAACTAAAATCTTAATGAACTCCCTTTGTGGCATTACAAAACATTTTAAGTTGAATTTGGGTGGACCGCTTCACCTCAGTCAATTTTCACTCAATTCAGAATTTTAATTTTTGGTCACCTCTCTTGGATACTGGTGATAAAAAGGTATGGTTTACATATATACAAATTGAGTAGATTGTTTTCTTTTCAAATTATATATTCTATTTGTTTCCATTTGTTCTAAGTTCAGCAAGAAAAATGGCATTACAAACAATACTTACTACTATCAACAAAAAGTGTATGACTACCCTAAACTACTTCAACTTGGATACTATTAACAGAGCATAATACTGTACAAACCAATCTTGTTTACTACATTCATAGAACTACCTACAACTCCAAGCATTAGATGGTATAGTGTGTCAATAACCATTCCAAAGCCCAAAAACTATGATGTAGAGAGAAAATCTGATTTCCTTAAAACAGAAAATCTTTAGTGAAGTACGAGTATCGACTCTCAATAAAAGAAATATATAAAAAGTGAACACACCTGAATTACACTTGACTGGAAAAGGGATCATTAACAGATGAGGAACATGATAATTATATTTACAATGAAAGTTGAAGATGACAACATGATGTATTGACAAATATGAGCATGCTTAAACTAAGAATCTTTAAAATTTGGAGAAAACTTCAGAAAAAGAATGAAAAGGGTTTACATTTATGGACACAAGACTATAGAATTTGGTCATCTGACTTATTTTTCTGTAATTTACAATCTTAAAAGTTACATTTCAATTAGAAATTTTATCCCCATAGTGTCTACTATAGTTAAATCAAATTTGTATCAGAAGTGATATTCACTAGATTTAAAGTGAAAAGCCATTGTAAGATTATTGATAATGATATGTTTACAAAAGACATATTTAGAATAAGGTATCATGACAGTTAGGAATCAAATTTATGTTGACAAATCAGATTCTCCCAAAGGCTTCTCTCAACTGAGTCACATCATGAATTTGTATGTTTAAACAGTTGAGGCTTTGCATCAACAAACACCCTAAACTGTTTCCTAAAACTTTAAAAAAAAAAAAATAAAAAAAAAAGAGAGCGTATGACAAGACCTTCCAAAATTTACAAAATGGACAAGACTTTTTTCCAAAATTAAAAAAAATACATTTAACAAAATCTAAAGGGTCAGATTAAATCTATGTACAAGATCAACTCCTAAAAACAAATTCATAAGTTCCGACCACATCAACTAATCAAATATTTGAAGCAATAGGTAAAAGAATTCAATTGTTTCTCATTCACATGCTATACGAACAAAAGCATAATATGAGTTTCAATATAAGCACTGTCTCAATGAATCAAAACCCAAACAGTTTTTAAATGAAACATACATGTTTACAGTAATTGTTGACAAAAGATATCAAGCACAGAGAACAAAGCATGCTTGTTTACAGATATGAAAGAGATTGTTGAATGATGGATTTTCAGATCAAGTCTATGAAGATGTCTCAGCATCTTTTTCTTTGCGGTCTTTCTTTTCTCCACCTTTAGAAAATAAAAAATGCAAAAAAATTATGATACTGATCTCAACATAAACAAACTTTCACAACATACATCAGCATCAGTTTTAGGTATTTATACAATATAATACAATTTCTTTAAGGGGGCTGAGAAAAAAATAAGGAGTCATTTTTTATCCCTGTTTTGTAAATGAACCAATTTCTGGCAGAGAAAAATGATTTCACAAGACTGATATACATATATACTTGTAAAGATGATAAGTAGATCAGATTTCCGATAAGCATATACAAAAGTGAGAAGAGTTCTTTAAACTTTTATCTACGTATAGAATGATCCAGAGTGAGCTTGGCGCAGGATAAGTCATCTACTTTCAAATCAATCTGCATTTAGGTCTAGATCTAGAATGTACTGTGGCATGTTTAATTATTTTTGGATATAATGAATTTAATAATTTCATAGACAAATCCTGAGCTCTGCTATAGTATATTGTTAGCCTATCAAGCAATATTTATAGATTCTTATTAAAAGCTTATGGCATGGGTGGAAGTGAGAAAGGGTGGCGAATCTGGTTCTGGAAAATGTTTATTTTTAAAAATGCATCCATCTTGAAAATCCTAACTGCCTTTGCTGATTACCACAAGGCAAACCTCCCCATCAAGAACAAGCATGTGGTGTCGTTGAGAGAGAGAGAGAGAGAGAGAGAGAGAGAGAGAGAGAGAGAGAGAGAGAGAGAGAGAGAGAGAGAGAGAGAGAGAGAGAGAGAGAGAGAGAGAGATAATATTTATAGATTCTTATTAAAAGCTTATGGCATGGGTGGAAGTGAGGATGGGTGGTGAATCTGGTTCTGGAAAATGTATAAAATGCACCAATCTTGAAAATCCTAACTGCCTTTGCTGATTACCATAAGGCAAACCTCCCCATCAAGAACAAGCATGTGGTGTCGTTGAGAGAGAGAGAGAGAGAGAGAGAGAGAGAGAGAGAGAGAGAGAGAGAGAGAGAGACAGACAGAAAGAGTGAGAAAGAAAGAGAGACAGAAAGGAAGAGAGGAGGAAGAGAGAGAGAGAGAGAAAGAGAGAGAGAGAGAGAGAGAGAGAGACAGAAAGACAGAGACAAAGAGAGACAGAGACAGAGAGACAGAGAGATAGAGATAGGGAGAGAAGTAAAGAGAGAAAGAAAGCGAGAGAGATGAGAAGAGGGTAAGAGAACTAGATTCTAAATGAAAAAAAGTTGTGGTATTTAAATTCTGGTTCAACCTACAAAAAAAAGAAATTGCAGAAAACAAAAATAATCAAGAATACAGCCATAGCACTTGGTTGTGTCCTGGTGGAGCAGAACTAATGTAAAAATTGATTTATTGTCAAGATAATTTACAGACTTTTATGAAATGTAAAGACCCTGACGGCTGGTGATTTACAAGCTATGCAGTAACTTTGAATTTTAAAGATCAAATCCAGAGCCAAATCCAGAAAAGGAATGCTGTGTTAGCATTGTTGGCGCCCATATAGTATTAGCCTTTTTTCTTCTTTTTTAGATTGAATTTCTGCATAATGACACACACTATTGTTCTCACTACTGCCATTTTCAATATGCAAATAAATCTCACCATCTTCCCCTGTACTGTTGGTATGCCTCCTTTTTCTGTTATTGAAACGTTTAGCAGCAAATCGGCCAGCGGGCATAGGATCCATTCCTAAAACCTTATGAATCTGCCTGAAGGCGATAAGACGCAGTGCATGCTGGGAAAAGCAGAATATATAAGATGAGAAATTGAGAAAAGTAGAGCAATGTAAAGATTTTCTTTCACATTTGCTTTTTTTTCTTCTCTCAAATCAATATAAGCAATGTTTGTAAAGTTGAAAAAAGGCATAACATTTTCTTATAATTAAAAATCATTAGACTAAAAATTCAATCATTGAGTCTTTTTTTATAATGCAAAAGGACAAACAATATTAAACTGACATGCAGAGGCTTAGGATCATAAAAGCTACAATTATACTACAAATAATCAAGGGGTGTATTTAAATTGTTAAATAAATAATATTTAAGACACCCTTTCCCTTTTATGATTAGAGGCCACTTCTACACTTTTAGCTCATATTTCTCAAAACAGAAAAAAGGGGAAAGACTCAACATAGAGTTATGTCAATTTCTAAAATAAATCTGAATCGTCTTACTAGTTCTGGAAAAACTTGTATTTTCAATTTTTAAGTTAAATGAAATTCCACTGACATAGATAAAAATTCAAAAAAATCTACAATCTATATGCATACATGTATATTATTCATATTGATTTATTATATGCCACTGTTAGCATCCTTTACCTTTTAACCCTTTTCTGCTTTTATTATGCAGCGCCACCTTGGATAACCATGTGTTCAGCTTCCTGGTAACAGGAGCATCCATGTTTGTTTACATTCTTTCAGCCAAATGCGGGCTGGGCAGAGGGGTTATAGGAAAAGCCTTCTAACTCAATATCTATTTCTCTGATATATATGAAATTTCGTCCAGTTGTAGATAATTAAATTGTCTAAATAATGAAGACTTTAAATTTTTAGATGTTTTTTTTATTTATAAAGTGATGTATCTGAGCATTTTTGTGAAAAAAAAACCCATCAAAATAAAACAAACAAACATAATCAACACCTACACATCACATATACAATAGAGACAGAAGAAATATAATCTTAGGGACAAAGACATGACGATTAAACAACACTATGGAGAGTCCAAATTACGTTTCTTGATATTACATGTATTTTGTTCTCATGCATCAACCTGCACTTCTTCTCTCTGTCCCTTTCCCTCCCTCCCTCTCACACACACACACACACACTCTCTCTCTCTCTCTCTCTCTCTCTCTCTTCCTCTCGCTGTGACTGGAAAGAAATTAATAGTTTATTCATTTTTCTTCTAAGTAATCAAAGACGTTATGACATTAATTAGAAAAAAAATCAAACAAACAAACAAACAATGCGGTGCATGCAGACCAATGTATCGTACACAAGTTGTTTCAATTTCTAAATTCTGCTTATTTAACCTAAAAACAGACTCTCAAAGAACTTAAAAAATCAAAATACAACAACCCATCAAATTTTTTCAGTTCTCCCTAGTCCCACTCCATACCTGGGCTAGTGCTGTGATATCCTCGCGTTGTTGGTTAGTTAGAGTAGCTGTAACATCATAAGCTTCTTTCTCACATGGGTCATACAATCCAGGTCCACCTTTAAAGATAAATGATATAATTTATCATGTGTAAACAAGAGTTACATCCAATTAGAAGCCTTTGAACAAATAATGTACATATCTTAAATTAAAATTTAAAAAAAGATTTTAATCACACACCAAAAAAACATGGTAAGACCTTCTGTTGATGAGATTGTTGTAGGAAAGTTCATTTAATAGAGAAGCAGGCTGCCTACTTCAAAAAGCCCCATTTAGGTGCTCCCATAGCAAAGAACAGACACACACAGACATACAGATATAGAGAGACATGCAGACAGAGGGGCGAATAAGAAGATGAAGAAATAAAAACCGAACAAGAGAGGAAGAGAGGGAAGATGAAGATGAGTCTAAGAAAACTGAGAGAATTAAATAAATATGAGAGAGAGAGACACACACACACGCGCAAACACAGATAAGTTAAAAAGCCAAAAGAGGGAGACTGAGAGGAGGGGGCAGAAAAACAAAGAAAAATATTGCATACCGGAAAAATCAATCATTCATAAAATTTATTTCGCCCACGCATAAAGCAGTGGAAACTTTCTTTATTCATCTCTAGTTTCAGTCGCGTGATTGAGAGGAAAATCGTAACTGTAGCTCAAATACATGTGTCTTTTGGGCCCGGTAGGTTGTATATTTTCAATTAATACAAAAAAACGTATTTATGCCCCTATGGAAACAGGCTTGTCTGTCTTGGGTCACTTGATGAGCAGTGAACAGAAGTAGATGTAAAAAATTGGTGACCGCGTTGTTAAATATCTTCACAGTATGAAATATCAGTACATTTGGATTGGTGGTTTTTTTTTTTTATCTCTGGGATTCATTATTATTACATTTCTGTGGAAATTGGGAAATGGGTATGTGCGGATCAAATCGGTACAAGTACGCTTGTCTGGAGGTGTATAAGGGATAATCCTTTGCATGTTATTTAATGCCCTTTCAGCTGGGACCTTTAATAATTCAGTTGATTTACATCTATCAAGTTGGCGTCCATTCTTCTGGTTAATCTTGAAATATGTGAGCATGTAGTAAATTAGCAAATTTGAAGTGTTTGTAGAACAACAGCAGGTTCCGAACAAGTTTGATTCTAACTGCTAAGATCTCTTAAGTTAAGACAATGATGAACAGCTTGCCTTTTCCAAAAACTGGGCTGTCTATTTTTCCTTCTTTAAGGAGGAATTGTTCCTTTCGGTAAATCAAGTTTAGGTAAGGTCTAGATAGATTAATTTCTACACTGGATGAACCATTTAAAAGTTTAAAAAAAAAAAAAAAAAAAGCTATGTATGAGACAATGCAGTCACATCGAATCTGCAACATTTTCTTCCTTTCAATTCCTGAAGCATAGAAAACGTTATGTGATAAATTATTTTCAAACCAACATTTTGTCAATTTTGAAGGGAATTCTGAAACCTATATCTTTTCTGACAAAATATTTTGCAAAATCCACCTGTATACTAAAGATTTATGCCAAAATTCTTTTTTGGAAAGATCACATAAATAGCAGCAGCAACCAAGGTTTGAATCAGTGTTAACAGTAAATAAATACCTGGGAGAATGATGCCTGATGCAATACATTCAAACACCCGGCGCAAGGAGTCACCTGGGGCCATGCTGGCAGCCCCTGTGCTCACACACTTTTCAACGAGCAGTTCCATTGCCTTGGAGAAAAAATGCCAGAAAACAAATCAATACGCTGCTTTTAGAAAACAATTAAAATACATTTAATACTTCTTAGAAGAAAAAATACTGTGTGTGTATTTTGCTTGTAAATAAGCCATTTTATATCTTTATACTCACCCACACAGAAAGGAGGAAAAAGAAGTGTTGCAATTTCTCACTACATTTTCTTTTCTTTTTTCACTTTAACGAATGCAAAACTGCTGCTGGGAGGTACAATAGTACATAAAAATGGATTGTTTGTTTTTTTAATGAGTTTTGTGTCCTCAAGCCTTGAATAATCAATATCCTGTTAACAATCTAATCAATCACTATGATTTGCTAATTTTTATGTGTTAATCTTTTTTTTTCTTTTCATACCATTTTAAAAACATTCTCGGAATTAGAATACAAATTTAGGAAAACATGTAAATAATTAAAAGGTCACATTCAGAAAATAATGAGTGCATTTTGCATACATTTTTTTACTTGAACTTAGTCTTGACACCCTTACCCATTCGTTGAGAGGCGTCCAGGCAGGCACTCGTTGACAGAGATCTCTGAGAATACGGATAATGATGACACAAGAAGGAAGCCCATTTGCTCTAGCCTGAGATAAAAGGCAGTTAAATTCAAATAAGTAAATAAGTTGCGTTTGCAAAAATCAACTTACCGTGATACAAAAAGTTGTATATCATGTCAATATGCTAACTTTGAGGTATATATAGAAAGTCAAGGTATTTTGACTTCCTGACTTTCTAAAATATAAATGGGGAGACTAAATAAATCCCCTAATAAAGATAAATGAATGTCAGCAATATTAACAACTAAAGCCTTTTTTCATAAACAAGCAATATTTCCTTCACTTAAATGTTGGATCTGTGGTGTGACACTTCATGGGTATGAAAACTAAACTTTCCAGCCTCATGGTGTCTAGAGCGCATGTGTGTGTGCCCAGTCAAGTTTGATTAAAAGATTTGAAATAGTTTATACTTGTACTTTAAGTGTTAACCAGTGTCAACGTTAGGTGGTATATTATTTAGAGACATACAAACGTTAATTGGGCATAAGATATGAGGAATGGGATTTTATCCGAAAAATCATAATATAATATAAATTACTCTGATAATCTACTCAAGAGTAATTCACATCCTAACTAATATCTAAGAGAATATCGAATTAGGTTTAAAGAACCACCGATGACACTACGTTAACACTGCTACAGGACAAGAATAGGCATGGTCGGGACAGCTAGCCAGCCAGCCTTTAGACGTCATAATGCTATCAAAACTTTGTTCATTTCTTCAAATTTAATGACAGTGCTGGTATCCCACACGTCTCAAAAATGTTTTTATTCCCATTGGATGATGAAAATTTAAAAAAATAACACAACGTAAAAATGAACAAAGACAATAGCAATGTAACAAATTTACAAATAACTGGGCACATTTTTAAAACACACAGAGAAAATGGTATGACAAACTAACTGTTTAGATTGTTAACACATATTTTGCACATAAGGCTGCAAAGTATAAAAGTAAAGTGCCAAACCTGAAACCACTTAGCATGACGCAGGGCTGCAAGAGCATCAAGGCATTTCTGCCTGTCGAGCACATCCGGAGGGTCTTTGACGTTAACTGTCTCTACAGAAACACAGACGGTTTCAGTTTCACAGGTCAGGAATGGGTGTTTGACCATAGTATTGCACCTGGGTTCTCCAGGTAGGTTAAGACACAAGACCAGAGCAGTATATTCATATAAATATACAGCACTCAAAATTTGTTTTTGTTCTTTATTGTTTTCCAACAATTTTTAAATTATTAAATACAATCTGAATTCTTTTCTTTTTTTTTATATAAATGATAACACTTTACAACAATATACATTTTTTTTTAAATATGATTCATTTTTTGGTTTCATATTAATTCAAGTTATAAGAAATGATTTGAACTTCACCAAATGACTTATACATCTTTTGCCATACTCTGTATCCCTTTCATATATACTTTTTGTATAAAGAACTATATCCCCCCCTTAAATAGGAACAGTGAGCGTTCAACAAAGCTCAATTTTTCTTTTTGTGTTCTTGTGTCTTCACCTTCACACTACATGGTCAAAAATCCTTCCAAGGTCCATGTCTTTATCATTCAACCTGTGGGTACTTAAAAGGCTAGCGGAGCAACATAGCATGCAAAGTGAGATGTTGGACAAAATTAACTCATGATAATATGGCGCAAGGTGTGTTGTTTAAAAATCACAATAATACATCTAACAAATTTGACTGATCATCTTTGACTATTATAACTTAAACTATTTATAAGGCTCAATTGTCTTCGTATTATCATACAGTGATTAATATACCACACATGGTCCTGTTATTCTTTCCATCTTTTTCACATGATCACGCAAGAAAATAAAAAAAATAATCATTTAACCCCTCAACCAAAGCATGAAATTCTCTCATTAAAAGGTATATTTCTTAATCCATTTTAAAACTAAAGGAAGTAAGCTCAATCACTATCAGTACTCCACACACTGACATACTATGTTTAATTATTAGTAAATCTAAAAAACCCTTTACCTCCTTCATTGAGGTTTGATTCCCGCATGACTGGAGATGTGAGGGTTATGGTGCAAGTGGCTGAGGGCTCAACATCACTCCGCACAATGATGGCTGCTTCCTCTACACAGCGACGAACTTCAAGCTCCTCTGTGGTAACAGTCTGCAGAAAAAAGCCATAATAATAGAATAAGAAAAAACATCACAGAGAAGTGCATATTATAAATAAATTCAATTGATGTGATTTTCCAATATAATTTGTCCTTTTGGATTTTACTTTAAGATACTAGTGTTACAGAAAGAAGACTCACGTCTTGAATAAAAAAGCTTCTGTCACAATCAAGGACTATCTGGTATCATAGATATTTCCTCTTATGTTAATGATGTGGCTATATGTCATAAAATTCATTTCTATTTGCAGTAAAAAAAAAAAAATAATTGAATTCCTAAAAGAAAAAATATTCTAGAATCATTCTTAAAACTTTTTCTTTCATATTCAGAGGATATACATTTGCCAATAATCTTTTAGGATAAAACAGAAACTATACATAGAAAATTGAAACTTTAAGAGAGATAATATAACATTTAACAAGAATCAATACATCAAGATAACAATATATTTTCTTACAGCCAACTGTTTGGGAAGAGCATCAGCTACTTGTTCAAGCAGTGTGCGGGTTGGCTTCTCAGAGCAGAGCACCACAAGGTTCACATTCAAATCACCATGTAACAGCAAACCTTTGGCTAGAACACCTACGCGCATCACACCTTTAAGAACACGGGTTGATATTGCATCCTCTTTCTTGTCTCTAAACAGAAATATACATTTGAAATTAGTCGTTAATTTTACAGTGTTGTTGCAATTGTGTAAGGTCCAGAATTAATATATTTATACACAAACATTTTTTCAATTCCACCTAAATTCAGAGCAAATTTAGAAATTGCTCTTCATTCTGCAAAAAATAACCAATTTATTACTTTACATTATGCCAAAAAAACACACATTAAAATTGATAGATGAAAAAATAATGTTATCAGAATCTTTTTTGGGGTAGAGATGATGGCAACTGGATCTTTTTTTTTTTTTTTAAATAAACCATTTCAGTAGAGCATTTATAATGAATCAAAATACATAACCCTTTTACAAACTTTTCTGAACTCCCACCTGCCAACTTTTTTTTAAAGGCTTTGGTTAAGCGCAATGAAGTGAAGTCAATAATGATCTTGAAATCAGAATAATAGTTATAGCATCTTAACATTTCACATTCAACATTCATCACAATAAAAACACATACCCATCCTTTTCAGCCTCTTCTGCTTTTGCAGTTTTCTTGGTCTCTGTCTTCTCAGGCAGTTTGTCTTTATTTTCACTGAAAAAAAAAAATCATTTGGTATTACAGTCTCAACTAGAACAAAAAACAAAATCTACTTTAACAATTTTCAACAATTTTTTTTATATAAAAATGATTTTGTCTTTATTTTTATTTCCTATTAATATTCAAACCATGTTGTGAAGTCAAATATCTATCTTTCAATATAACATGAAAAATTTTCGTACTTATCAGCCAATGTGTCCGACACAAGTTTCAGGGCCTTTTCACAAGCAGATACAATATTTTGTACCGCTTGCAACTGAAATAGAAATGAAAAAGAAAGCACATTGTTGAAAGGGTGTATGCAGAAATACATGGAGACACAGCTGACAACTTTTGAGAAAGCAAATAGCACGATTAGTCACTGCAAACCTAGTCGATGACCAAGCTTATTAGGTTCAGCTGTCAATTATATAACTTACAAAACTACACCATGGACTAGTGTTATGTGTTATTTAATAGATGCGTTTTTGTTTTGTTTATCAGTGTCAGAAAATCATGTCAGCAACATCCAGACCTTGCTTGAACTTAAGTTTCAAGGCGGTTGGCTATGAGCCTCTAACGTTGTGCATTGATATGAATACATATTTTTCAACCATGATACGTAAGGATGTACTCGGGAGCTCAAGTACGTAATAAATATGTATTACACGTACCTTTTGGCAGTTATGTGGAGAGAAGTAAATTAAGTGTTTGGATCACAAAAACCCATAGACTTTCTTTTCCTGACTTTAAAAAACTCTTGGCCATTGTTTCAGGATTAAAATACAGAAAGAAGTCCCGATAGACAAATTTTGGCAGAGTTTGCAAAGAATGTCCAGTTTCTATTTATATATGTAAAATTAATCCATAATTTTGCTTACCTCCTCTTCTGTTGGATAAATACTGTGGTGTTTTGACATTACATGCCTATCATCAGATGAATCAGGTCGCCGCATTTGCTGAATTTAAAAAAAATCATTGAATGTTACAAATATAGGTATCAGCAGCAGTTTTAGACCACAGTTAAGCTTAATGTCATAAATAGAAATTTAATTAACATATTGCTTTGCATAAATTTTGTCATAATCATTACCAATTAATCAGATGCAATTTTTTTTATAATGACAAAAAATTACACTTGAAATGATTTATTTGTCAGGCAACCAGGGTGAGTCAGGCACAAGTCGGAAATTTGACTTTTGGAGTTATTCATAGTGTGTTTAAAAGTATCAAATGCACTTAAAGGGGTTACAAAAATTATGCCTCTACCATTTCTAGACCCAGAGATCACTTTGAAAACGAAAAACATCATTGTATAGTATTTTTAAATGTTTAGAGGGCTCTAGCTCAAAACTTATATTAGGATGTGTGCCTATTTCACTCTGTTTGCCTCATATTTCTATCTATTTTTGCAAAACCAGAAAAACTTTTTATCATTTCAAAAAACTATCAATTGAAGCAATTTCATTTAAGAGAAGGCTTTCAAGAAAAATGTTGGGTTTTTTTCATATTAAAAACTTAAAAATAAAAGAATACATTTGGACTTCACTTTCCACAAATCATTTACCATTGGGTGCATTGGAAAGGGGGCTCGCATCATCGGTCCCATTGGTCCAAATCTTTGCCAATCCATGAAATCAGGTGGCATGGGTCCTCCCATCATTTCCATTCGACGATGACCCCAATAGATTTCATCTTCCATCCTAAACAAACAAAAATTACTTCTCCACTGAATTTAATGGAATAACAGGTTCTACTTTTATGTTTAAACTTGTTTTGTGCACGAGTAAACAGTTTGCTATTGATCAACTATATCAATTTTTTTTTAAGTTGAATGAAATCGCAACCTTTGAGTGCTTCGTAACAAACAATATTATGATTTTGATTAATATTGAATTTTTTTTTTAAAGATCTTGATTAAAACTAAGATAAAACTTGAAGTTGAATCAAATATACTTTCCATCTTACCATGATTTATCAACAATTTGTCTACAATTCTTAAAGATGAATCCTTTTCACATTCAATCAACCAGCTGACAATAATTTGCTTCAAATCTTCCATACTTGAATTCAATTTGACAAATAAAATGTTTGTCGTCCATATTTATAAACAACCAAACAAACCTCATCTCCTCTCTGAGTCTTTCCTGCTGTTCCTTACGGCGCCAAAATTCTTCTTTTTGAGCCTGTCTCCGCAGTTTGTCCTCCTGAATCTTGCGCACTTTGATGCTGGGTTTCACCTCCACTTGCAGGTTAGGGTCAACTTTTTTCTGAAAATATGTCCCAGTTTATAAGCTAAAAAATGGAATAGGTCCACAGCAAGGCAGAAATGCCATTAAAAAGTTTTCAATGTCAATGCTTTATTAAGGATTGTTTCTGTTTGTTACTCTTTTAACCTCTAAAGATGGGTTGCAACCAGTTTGTAATTAAAGAACAAAACAGGAAATTTGGAAAGGAATAAAGTAGAAAATTACCTTGTATTGAAGTCTATGGCGTCTTCCTTTCAAGTGCATTTCTTTAGCATTTGGATCATTAAATTTGCAGTCACAGAGCTTGCAATTGAAACTGACAGTTTTTCCCATCTCATTCTTGATTTCTTCAATGTACTCATGTCCTGGAAGTCAATTTATAAAGCAGGAAATAGTTATAGTGATAATTTTGAAGACAATAGTCACTCTAAGGCATTCATGGATTTTAGATTAAACGATTAATCGTATGGGTTGGCAGCTCTGCTTATATAAAGATAATTATCAAATTAAGTCACAACACATATTTTTAATTAACTCAGGACTTGCCAACTTTTTCTTTTAACGGACAATTAGTATAACTGTAATTTTATATATAAAACATGAGAAAGGACATTTCATTGCCTTTTTTCAATACCAACTTTGAAAGGGAATTAAAAAGGTCAATCTATTTTTTTTATGCAGTAAACTTTTTCAATACCATTTTCCCAATAATTTAATCTTCAGATGTGAGCAAGAAAGTACCAAGAACCCAAGAAAGCAATGATGGCTTCTGCAGCCAACAAAAGCCTTAGCTCAAATAAGAAAAAAAGCTTACCAACTGGAGCTACATCTTTTTCAGCACTAGAATTTCCTGCATCATCACCTACAAAAATGTTTTGGAAAAACAAAGGCAGTATTAGTAATTTAACATTGCAAGTTATAAGATAAATCAGCTAGTTTGAAAAAATGAATGAGATTTTTTCATAAATGGAATGAATGGTTCTGTAAGTCACAAAGTTTTATAACATATATTATGTATTATATAATTATTATGCCAGAAAAGAAATCAAACAAAGAAGTTTTAGAAGAAGCTCAAGCAAAACCATCAATAATTAACAAGGTGAGGAAAAGGCAAACAACATTCTTTGGCCACATGATGAGAAGAGAGGGACTAGAACATCTAGTGACAACAGGAATGATTGATGGGAAACGCAGTCCAGGAAGGCAAAGAGAAAAAATGGCAGACGGGATGAAGGAGTGGCTACAAATATCAAAGGTTACAGAGATGATGAAACTAACCAGAGAAAGAGAGATATGGAGGGACATGATCACCAACGCTATGAGGCATGGTACTTGATGATGATGATGATGATAAACATCAAGTAATATTTAATCAAAAGTTATAGTAGTTATAACATATATTATGTATTATATAATTATTATGCCAAAAATTTTGTTAATGTATTGACAAAGATCCTCCCCCCAAAATGTACCTTCATCTTCTGATAAAGAAGCTTGATTATCAGATGTGGTAGGTGTGGTAGGGGCAACCACAGCTGCTGTCTTCACTTCTTCAGTTTTGCCTCCTAAGCTCTTCAACTGAGTTCCACCTATTCAATAAACAATACATTTTTTTTTAAAAGTATTTTACTTATATCCAGACAAAATCATCTTTACTGTCTTTGAAAAAGAAAATTAATCCCAAAGAAAAAGCATTTCCAACTCAGTATGTAGATCGATGTAAAAATGTGTTTCTCATTGAAATTATTTTAAGGTACACTTATAGTTGAGTGAATAATTGTGAAAAAATGTATGAAATGTAAAACGAAGTTTGGGTGTATAAAAAAAGGCTTCACAGAATGAGATAAATGCATCGCAGATATTAAATGTTTCACGTTTCATAAATCAATACTTTCTCAACATAGACCAACTTACCCACAAAGTTGATCTTGGGAGCAGCCAGTACTTTTTTAGCTGCAGTATTGGACTGCACCACTACAGCCTTCCCTGGTGCAGGCTTTGCTGCTGGCTTGGGCACTGCTGCAGGGGTCACCACAGGCTCCGCAGATGGAATTGGTTTGCCTAGCTTTGTGTGCAGCTTCACAACCTGTACAAAATAGGCAGACCAATACTATAAGCATTGATGACAAAAATGATATCACACAAGTTACTCATCGAAATGAAAATAAAATTCCTAACACAACTCCCTATTTGCAAAAAATGTCTTCGACTGCAGATAAGAGGGGACAGACACAAACCTAGATTTAGCTTGAGGCCAACAGAAAAGACAAATAGACAAAGAAAAATTCAGAATAAGGACATAGACGGGGATCTCACCCGCACAGTGTGCTGAACCACTCTGAAATTCACTTCCACAAAAAAATGACTCTTTTGTTAGTGTGCTTTACACAATGACTTGCATTGACTGATAAATTGTTCTTTTTGATCCGAGTGTTTTTCCAGAATTCCTTATAAATTTTTAATACAGATAAAAGGTTCTTTCACTTTGCTCAATGTGTAAGTCTACTTCAGTCTTTGTTACCTTTAAACGGAAAATAGATTATAAGTCTGTAAATATTCTTAATGGTCTTAATCCAAATCCAAGATCACAACAAGATTATTTATGTAATATAAATTCAGTTCTGTACAAGTTTGTTTTGACTTAAATTGTCAGTAATACATTATCAACAAAACTAGAAAATATTTACACAATATTTCCATTACTTCAATTAAAAATTGATAAGTTTAAAACATTAAATTATGGAACATTCATTATTTTCTAAATCAGTACATTTTAAGATTAGTCATGAGGAAAAAGGCAACCTTTTGATGTTTGGCTCCACGGATGTGAGCAGCATAAGCATCCTGCCCTGTGCATGTAACATCACAAAGCTCACATCGCATTTGATTGTGTGGCTGACGACCAGTTGGTTGGCTCACTTTAAGAGCAGCCTCCTTCTTCTTGTGCTTTTGACCCTCTAGGTGCTCTCGGTATGTCTATTAAAAAAAAATATTTTTCAAAGAAAATAAAGAAACATAAAAATTTGGTGTTTATTGTGAATGGAAGGGTGGAAGGGTTATCAAGGAAATATAGGCTAACAACTGGATATGTGTCACATTAGTTTCATGAGCATTGTAAAAGTAGTGTTCCCAGTTGCCATTTTGGTGGAAACCTGTTAATGTAGTAAAAGAGCTAAAATTTTCAAGTGTACAGATATTTCTCAAATTCTATTTCAATATTCAATAACAAACATGTAATAACAGTTTCATGCTACAAAAATTGTGTCTTATAGTTATCAGACACATGTAAAGTATATCAATAGACAGTCCTGACTGAATGGTAATCCTTGCCAAGTTATAACATCTGGCACAGATGAAATGCATAACAACCATGAATTTATCTTCCGTAATAAATTACCTGAGGACCTGCACAGCTTATTTTGCAAACATCGCAATAGTGAAGTTGAGGGGCCTTTGGAGGTCCCTTAGGCTTGGGTTTGAACTGATTTCCTGTGGCAGCTTTCTTTAGCATCCATGATGCCCCTCCACCAGTTTTGCCTTGTTGTTGCTGGCTATAATAACTTGTTGCGGCACTGTACAAAGCTGCATCATAACCTGTAAAAGGTTAAATTATGACTGATTATGAAGTAAAAATCATCCTCTTCCATAAACTATTTTTTAGCGATATCTTCCAATTTTTTGGAAGTGCGTTGACATTTTTTGTCTATTTCACCTGCATTAACTGTGTAAGCCACACTGAGTGAATCAGACATTCAATATTTAGAGCCTTCAATACTAAAATGGATTTCCTATCTTTGAGAAAGATGCCTAGCTCTTTTATGCTCATAGTTTGTAAAATTTCTTGCAACTGTTTGTCCTTAATTTAAAGAATCAACCAACTACCTCTTTCTCCTCATTCTTCAACTGCTTTTTCAACCTGCAGCATCTATGTCCCACACCTCCTTTTTTTTTCTTTTTTTCTAAATCTTGATTCTTGTTCCTAAAATTTAATATTATTTCATACAAATGTGCACTGCTCACAACCTTTGGATACATGAAATTTTGAAACTACATTCAATTAATTCGATTTGATATAAATATTTATATACAATATTATATAGGGCTATGAAATAAATGGAAGCTGTGAGAGACAGTTATAAAACATGTGTAACAAATTGTTTTTGAAAATGCCAAGTTCCAGTGGTGAAAAATGCCTAGTTATTGAAAGAGTTAATGTGAACTATTTTTTTTTAACTCCATCATTTTGAATGTTCATGCACATCATTAACTTATCAATGTTAAGAATAAACAGCATTCAATAAAAGATTGTTTTTTTCATTTCATCATAAGTTCCTGAAAAGCCCAAAACAAAATGGTATCTTACTTGAGATGCTGCTCTGAGGGGTGGTGGTAGCAGTGTAACCACTTGCTGAATATGTTGTTACCGCAGCAGGGGCGGCGGAGCTGTAGACATAACTTGTGCCAGCTGATGAGACCGGTAGGGCCTGCTGAGCTTTAGGAGGGCCCACTGTTGGTTGCCTTTGAGGGCCGGCAAATGTGGCGCCAGTGCTAAATGCTGGTTTCGCTGCAGAGGCATGAGAATGAAGCACTGCACCATAAGACAGCCATGTGTTACAGAATTGTCTTTGAGGATAAACTTGCAATAACACAGCCTATCTTAATGTTTAAATGTTTAACTCGGATAAACTTGCAATAAAACAGCCAAGTTTTATGTTTAACTTTGCTAAAGGTTAAAAAAGGCTGGATTTAGTGAAAAAAATCAAGAAGAACTTTATACGTTTATTATTGGTCGAATGAAGTATTGATTTCTTTATGCGCCAGTGTTAAATCTTATGAGAGAAAAAATGTAAATTAAATTCATAATGCACTGTTTCTATTAGAATTTAGATATAGGAATCGCATAAAGCTGAACATTCATTACCTGCTTGAAACTGTGGATCAGCAGCAGCAGAGTAGGTTGTTGCAGCAGCAGGCTGATAATATGCTTTGGATTGATCATATGTAACTGTAGGCTGAAATTTGTACAAGCATGGAGTTTGTTATAATTAAATGAAATGTGTCACTTATTAATAGCCAACTTCTTTCAATAATTTCAAAAAAAATAACATCATCATAAGCTACAGACTAATATTCCATTTACTCGCGTTTAAGTTAAGTACTTTGTATACAAAGCATGCTGACTAGATAGTTCTGAATAAAGACAGTCACAAATAAGAGGCAAGTAATATAAAGTATTTTTACAATTAGCCTTAATGAAATTCCTAGCTATCAAAACTATATTGAAGTTCTAGAGATTGCGATTAGTTCTATACAACTGCACTTACTTTCTAACCTTGTGAATTGGATTAAAAGAAAAAATAATTTAACACTAGCTATTTTAAGCTAAATTTCAGCGCTTTCAGAAACAATGTAAAATGGTTAACAATTTATAATAATACATACTGTAACAGCCACTTGTGCTCGAGAATAGGTGTACTGGGTGGGAGGATGAACAGCTGCTGATGCAGCAGGGTAACCCTCATATGCCTGACCTGCTCTGGGAGGAGCAGCTGCAGCGGCGTAAGCTGCCTGAGGAGCAGCTGCAACATATGCACTTTGGGTTGGAGGGTAGGCTTGGGCTGGTGGTGCACACTGGGCCATAGGGTTGGCAGTGGGGTACACAAAGTGGGCCATGGTGCTGCCTAGAAAAAGTAAAAACTGTAAGGTACAGAAGAGCAGGAAATGAATTTAACTAAAGCATCAAAAGTTCAACTAAACTGACTTCTAATGGCCAACAGTTAATGATCTATGATAAATAAATAGAAACTAATGAATTTCGTTCTCTTTGTCTAAATTTTGGACCAGACCCATCGTTTTATAGAGGTTTATACAAGATTGCAGACAAAACAATGAACGGCATTATACGAAAAACAATGTATTTCATTTTCTTTCTCTCTCTATCTCTTTTTTGTTCCAATAAATTTAGAATTAGATACAATGTAGTTTAATTATTGACCTCTGAACTCCTTTTTATATTAATATTTATAAATAAAATGCCATTTTCCTCATTATTTGAACATTAGTGTGTATGAGTTACTTATAATTAATACTCATGTATTTTGGCTCTATTTCGGTATATGATTGATCTTGTAAGAGAAGTTTAAGTACGCCATCTTACAATTTTGGGACCTTTTGAACTCCCCCCCTTTTCCTTTCATTGCACATGTTTTTCCTATCTCTTTTAAAAAACAATATTCTCACAACAGCCAATGATCCCCACCCTCCCCCGAGGATAGGGGAGGAACCGCAGGGGGTGCAGGCGGAAGAGAAAGAGTAGAGGGAGGAGGAATAGGATCAGGAGGTGCAGGGAGAGGAGGAGAGTGAGCAGGGACATAAATTGCCAATAGCCTTATGTATACCAGCCTTTTGAATTTGAGATAGAGAGAGAGAAAAAGCAGGAAAGAGAGGGGACAAGAAAAGGACAGAAAGAGCAGAAGAGAGGGAGCAAAAACGGAAAGAGAAAGGGAGAGAGAAAAAGCAGAAGAGAGCTAAAGCGTAGGACTCCAAGAGAGAACTCAGAAAGACAGAGAAATAAAGAAAACGAAAGAGAGAGAGTAAGAATAGGGGTGGGAGAAAGAAAGAGGCAGAGCGGGTGAGAGAGCAAAAAAAGGGAATTAAGAGAGAGGGAAAGGGAATTAAGAGAGAGGAAAAGAGAATAACAGACCTGTGTAAGTGCCGCTTGACAAAATTGTCTGAAAATTCTTACCACCTCTTTGGGCGCCACCACCAAGCGCCCAAGGCGAGTTTCTTTGGGGGTTTCGGGCGCATCCCCTCGTCCCAGAAAATTTTGTAAAAAAACTTGAGTTCAAAATTTATTTATAAGCCCTCTAAAAGGAACATTTTGAGTTGTATTCGTAAAAAAATACCATACCTCTTTTTGTCTAAAAAATTACAAATTGATTAACCCCGTTAAGCTGTTATGATTTAGATTGGTTTAAAAAAAAATGAGTGTTACTCACATATGCATTTCAGATTCTCATTTGCACTACTACTAGTCAATAATGGACACTAAAAAAAAACGATATATGCTAACTTGTTTTAGCCACATGAAATGCATGTTTTAAAGCAGTATGATAGATTGTTCTATCATTTTTATTTGTGTCCATTACATGGCGAAATACTAGCTTACCTATAGTAAAGTATTCGAGCAGAAAATATTGATATTATGTGTTACTAAGGGAGTTTGCCATGGTTTAAAAAAAAGGGGTTCATCGACGCCATGAACGTTGTTGACTAACCCTATCTTGATAACACAATGACAAGAGCAAAACACATAGAAATATTGTGTATTATAGGCACTAATAATAAAATTGTTCCTCCACTAATCCACACTTTTTATGTTCTTCTCTACTTTGGTCGCGTAAAAAATCGTAGTCTTACACCAAAATAGTTTAAAGGTCTAGTGGGAAAAACACTGTGGCTGTCCTCGAAGTTGTATTAGTATAAATTTCTCATTAGAAAAACGTATTGGCGTATTTAAAAAGAAAAAGCGTAGGAATTGGCAGCTTGTATTTAATTCACACAAATAGATGTTGCCTCAAAAAAGTTACTAAGTTTTCTTCATTACATAGGTCATAAGATGTGTCGGAAATCAGGTTAGAAAAAAAAAAGTCTTCATCACCAAAATTGTTGGAATTCCGAACATTGTTGGAAAATCTATACAGGTCTGAGATAAAGGGAGAGAGGGAGAGAGAAAGTCGAGGAAGGGAGAGAAAAAAAGCAGAAGAGAGAGAGAAAGAGAAAGACAAAGAGACGACATCATTGCTGAGGCTATTACGAATACGTCCCACAGATGGATTGACTTCAAGGAACTATATGGTTCAAAAAAAATTTATAAAGAAACAAAAACTATAAATTTCATAAACGAACAACACAGAATTTAGCACTGTAAAACACACAGATCTCTCATCTAGGCCTATAAAAAATTATTGAATTATAAATATAATGCATCTAGGTTTTACACTTAAAAATGGCATTTTCCTTACAGTCTGGGTGTTTTTCACCCACGAGTGGCAGTGAAGGTTAAAAAGTTAAAATAGAGAAAAATGAAAAGAAATTAAGGAACTGCCCACAACATCCTGCCAACACTAGATCTAGATCTATTCAATACGTTTCTACCGACATTATTTTTTTTTTTATTTACATAGCAATTTTTTCCTTTTGATTATTATTCTTTTAGTCTGGCCATAGAAACCGTTTTGTCAAAGGTTGCTACAGTAGTATTGGACAGTTGTATGGTGAGTTTAGACCTATATCTAGAATCTATCATTGGGCTAGGCACTGTAACCCTTCCAATGATCATGACTTTCTAACTGCATCTTCCCCACAGCGTTTCAACCCATGTCCACTAACCCTTCAAATTATTCACTAGGCTTAACCTAAAAACACCTTCAAAAAAAAAAAAAAACTTGTAAGCAAGGTGCATCTGCCTCCCCTTACCCCTTCTTGGTTGATGAGTGCTCTTTGAGTTAGAATGTTTAGCTTAGATTTCTTGATCGAAAGGGCAGGCCAAATTTACCGATATGTGGGAGATTTACCTTGTCCTCAAAAAGCTTTTGTTTAGTAGATTCTATGTGAGATCTACTCGCATAGATATTTTTTTGCAGGAAAATAAAAAGTAGAATTGAGTATTTTAAGGTCCAGGTGTAGAATAAAACTATAAGCTTAGATCTAATCTAGCCGGTTTTGAGATGCAGCGGCGTTAGGAAAAGACGAGCTGCGGAGGTGCAGTGCTTCTCTAGTATGGGTGAAATCGAACACGACTCACTTTTCTTATTGATCAATTTGTAGCCGATTATCATTATAATTTTGAAACACAATTTACTAGTGTGGTATCGACTACTTGGAAAGCTAACGATATATGTCCACGACGTAGTCCGTTTCCTTTTCCTCCATTAGGCCTATCTACTTCCGGCAAACGGTTCATTGTGTTATTATTACGTCATAATGTTATTGTGCTGTAAAACATGCGATATTGACATGTATATAAATACTGTTTGGATTCGTTAAATCTTAAATTATAATGACAAAATAAACAGAGAGTAATTTTTTGTGCAGTTGCATCTTTAATGAACTCCATAATACTAAGAAGATGTGGTGTGTAGTGTAAGCGTAAAGAAAGAGAAGCTTAATTTATTCATAATTGGTTTTAACACTGCAAAACAGATTTATATGTACATTTTATGACATACGTTATTAGTTTCACGTCTCCTGTGTGAATCGAACCCGAAGCTCTCTCAATCAGAAGCCGTGCGCTCTACCCTTGAGCCACCTCCCTCATTAAGAGAGAGAGAGAGAGAGAGAGAGAGAGACAGACAGACAGACAGACAGACAGACAGACAGGGAGACAGACACACATAGAGAGAGCCGTGGAGGGACAGCATAAGGGATGGAGTGAAAGAGAGAAAAGAAGGGAGGAGATGAGTTCGCTAAAAGAGAGACAAAGTATAGAGACACAGAGAGACAAAGAGAGAGAGAAAGGTGTGAAATGGATGTTGGTTGGGAAAAGAGAGAAAAAGAAGAGAGAGTGTGAGAGAAAGACAGAGAGAGAGAGAGAGAGATAACGAAAAAAGAAAGAGTAGAAAAAGAAGGAAAGAAGAAATAAAGAGATAGAGGTCGGATTTAGTTGGGAGAAAGAGAGAGATAGAGATAGTCGGCGGAAGTATAGAGGGTGAGAGAGAAAAAAACCTTACCGAATAGGTGGGGGTTTCCTGACCTATATCTGGGTCAAAATTGAATGCCCTGTATTTCGCTTTATCGTCCTCATGCAGACCGCTAGAGTTGGAACTGCTTGGCGCATTCCCAGGGTGAGAAGGCCCCATTGGACTTGACAATGTTAAGCAGAGAGCTGAGGTTATTCCGAAATATACTCGCCAAGAAGAGGTTAAACAGGTCGGATGACTCCGCTAATTTTCCAGGGCGGATTCCGCCAATGTTAATTTTTTCCAGGTGGATTCCGCCAATGTTATTGTTAGGTTGCGTAAGGAGAATTCGCCGAAGACGCATTCACAAACATGCAGGGAGAGACACGTGGTGGTGAGAGGTTTAATTTATTTATCCTGTGAACCTTTACAAATGGTAGGCTAGGCTAAAACCATCTAACAAGAGAAATATTCCTTCCACCATCTCTTTGTCACCTGTGGGTCTACAGTCAGGAAACGAGTTTTGCATTAAAAAGTTAAACGATAGACTTAGACCCCTCCCCCCGTAAGTAAGGCCTGTCCTCTAATAAAAATCACAAGTGGACAGCAGATGTTTCTTTACGCGGGAGTGGGTAGTTATACAATCATTGAGGAGAAAACATGACTTGATCATTCAACGAGCAACCCAATTTTTTAAATCCCGCCCACCACTCCCCTCGGTTGTTTCAATCACTAGTTTGAAAGGGTACGCGCTCTGTATCTCTAGCTCTACCCCCTTCTCTCTCTCTCTCTCTCTCTCTCTCTCTCTCTCTCTCTCTTTTCCTTTCTCAATCTCGCCCCTCTCTCTCTTCCCTCCTCTCTCTCTCCATCCCATCTGTCTCTTTTTACCCTATATACATTCTCTATTACATTATTCTTTCTGTCTCTCCTTGCTTTTCCTTTCTATCACTGACCCTCTCTCTCCCACTCTTTTACGCAATCCGGCTGCCTGTAGTAGCGTCGAGCTACGGGCGTGAAATCGCAAAGCTAGTAATGCGGACATGCGGTGCGACTCACGAATCTCCGAAGCCTCTGTGGACTATGATGTTGATCTGAACGGACGGGACTAGGCACTCATCATTGCGGGTGTCGTCGTGCTACTCCTGGTGGTTCTCGTCCTGCTCGTCCTCGTGCTGGGCCCTGACTGCCCTCTACACGCCCGCTGCCCGATAAGCTACGGAGACCGATGCGAAAGGGGTGCGTTGTTAGAGTTATAGCATGGACTATAGATTTAGTGCTACGGGGACTGGCGCAGTAAGGATGAGTTCTATGTAATTGTTCGGTTGCAAGTCTGGATGAGAGCGTGTTTTTTAAAAATAGATATTGAAGAACGAGCGATTACTTCAATCATCGGTTTTTCGATTTAAATTGATGCTATCTTTTTTTTTATAAAACCCTTTTCTTGTCAAAATTTATTTTAACAAATAACGTGAACAATAAATTCTGGTATTAATCAAATGATAGAGTCTAGTGTTGACAAAGAGGTTCGTTACCTGTCACAGAGGGAAAAAATTACTTTCTTTTATGTGAGTTGCTTCTTCTACTCCCTAATGATGTTGTACCGCACTCCTGAAGACTTGAGTCAAGGAGGGGCCGATACACACACAAAAAATCTCTTTCTGCCATTTTTAGAAAGATATCCCTACAAACCCCCAACGGAATTGTCGACAAAAATTAAATTTCTTGAAGTTTCAACCACAACCTCATGAGTAAAATATAATGTTGTGGCCTGAATGGTAAGCTGCACCTTGGTGAAACTTTGGCATGTTAGGCATATTGAAGAGTGTGGGGATAGAACAATAATACAGTTTTACTGAAACAAGAATCCTCAAAGTGCTTCTAATTCCTAAATCCACTCTCTTTGCATTGGCAACCCATTTTCTACACCTTGTGAAAAAAGTATAGTCGTTTTTTTAAAACAAGTCAGAAAATGAGTTATAATTAGACCATGCAAATGAAAATGGGACCACACAAGCCCGACAAATAGATGGAGCATCTAACAGAATGCCCAAGGCCCTTCTTTAGCCCTATTTTGATTGGGACGATCGTAGTGCTCTGTTGAAACCTTTATTGTCTTATATATCAATTATCACATAATTGCATACAACAATAGATACGCACCTATTATTCCAATAAATACTATTTATGCAAATAGCCATGTTTTATATTGGTGGACCTTTTTTGATGTAATTCTTTTTCTTAATTAGATTTGACAAAGTACTGTTTTAAAGACAGTGAAGCCCAACTACAATTGTCTAAACATCTAGATAAATCTAGATAATAAAAATTCGTATTTATGGGAAATCAAATAGGGTATCGTTACTTTCACTGTTTCGAGTGGAAAATAAAATAAAAGCAGATTGGGTTTTTATTACAATTAATGACATGTTTCTCTTTGTGCTCGCTCTCTCTGCCTCTCTCAATATAGAGCCGTACGGTTTTTATGCGGTGAAATTTCCCCCTTCATAGGTTTTCACCTTAACATTAAATTTGTCGGCTTCCAATAAAAAATCATTTGAAGCATGGCCATATTCCTCTGAAAAACAAGGAAGATGTATACTAGTAATTACTAGGCCTTCCTAGATGCTCAAGTAAAGTACATGTTTGCTTGTATATTCTTTAATAGCCGTACGGTCAAACAGTGTATGCCTTGCGAATAAAACTAAAGGAAGTAAAAGATGTGTAGGCCTAATGAAGTCTTGACTGCAAGATTTTATAAACAAAATAAAGAAAGAACCTTATTAGATATATAGACACTAAAGATTCTCTGTTATAATTCTAGATTCTAGGTTCACTAGATGTAGATCTAGAGCTAGATAAGATGCTGTAAGATTTAGATTTAATGTCTGCTTCGGCTCAAATATTTAGATCTATATCTCGATTAGTTCTGGAAGAAGATTATTCGAGGGGTGGGTGGGTAAGATTCGATTACATCAGAGTCAGTCAACCTGTGAAGAGAGAGAGAGAGAAAGACAGACAGAGCAAGCGAGTGTGAGAGACTTAAAGCTTCAATTGCTTAGCAGATCAATTCTATGTGAATGTGTATGTTTGTCCCCACCCCCTTCCCCGTCCGCACTACAACCCGTGTCCAAATAAACAAATGAATTCGATCAAATCTGTCTCTAAGAATCAAACAAATCATGCCAATACTGTGAATACATGTACAATAATAAATTTTTTTAAAAACAAGGAGTAGCCTACAGCTGGTAGGTATTTTACTAACTTTTTTTTTATAACAAAAAGACAGGGAGTACAGCGTAATGATATTTTTATTCAATTTTAATAATCGAATTCGGCCGCCCACCCATTTGATCGCCCACAGCTCCACCCATATTTAAACTATATCTCGATTAGTTCTGGAAGAAGATGTAGGATATGATTAGATCTAATCTAGATCTAGATCTAGATCCAGACGAGACCTTAATGTCTCCAAGTCTCTAATCTGTAAGTCTAACAAAAACAAAACAATAACAAGTTAGCCTAGATCTAGATCTACATGCTTACAAGTGTCTTTCTCTCTTTTTTGTTCACTTTAGTGTTACCCTTTCACTCTCATTTGAGCTCATGAGTACAAACTACCCTCTCTCTCTCTCTCTCTCTCTCTCTCTCTCTCTCTCTCTCTCTCTCTCTTTTTGGGTTTTAAAACACCTCATGGGTTTCCTTGAGTGATCCCATACAGCGACTGGCTGTTTTAGAGGTAAAACTTAAAATTTTAAGACACTTTTAAACTCAAGGTGTAGACAAGACATGATGGATCGTATCCTTTTCTATTATACTGCTACGAGGTTAGTCCTCTAATGTAGGGTTTCCTAATGGGTAGCTCAACAATTTACCTTAAAAATTCTGTGTACATATAATAATTTTAAACACCTCCTGAGTTTGTAAGCCTCACTTGCTCTCTCATTTTTGAGCTTTTTAATTTTCTCTTCTCATAATCACATATATTTGTGTTGTGGAATGTTTTACAGTTAAATTTAAATCGGGCGGAAATCGACCCTCCTTTTCCACCCCCACCTCCCCCTCTCTCTATGTCTCTTTGTCTGTCTCTCTCTTACACTCTTTGTCCCTCGCTCTACTATTTCTCTTACTGGTAGTATTATGTGACTGGCTGAGATGGGAGCAGCAGTAACCCGTAAAATTACTAGTCAATTGTTATAAATTCTTGGGACCTGTCCACAATAAAGTTTTCATCTCAACTGTATCTTTCTAAGATTTTATACCATCATAGTGTCAGTGCTTACTTAACACTTTTCAGCCATCTATAAATCTAAAAGTAAAAATCAGTGAGCCCTGGTTTTCAAAATTAGTTTAAGGAACTCTCTAAATTTGCACAGATCTTTATTTTTCACTGACTCTCTAAAATTTTATGAGGAATTTATTATCCTTTCTATCACAGAATGCATTAAATGTGTGTTAACCTTGTCACAACTATTTGTTGGATTTAACTTTTTTGAATCAGTTTTTACATGCATGTCTGAAGATCTTTTTCTTTTAGATCTCCTAAAAATAAATTTGGTCTATAGATGAAGAACAGTGAAAGTGTGAAAAATATGGCTTTCTACCAGTCAATGATAATTTCTTGTAACTCTCAATAGGGAGTTAGTATTCGTGTGCACAATGTTTTGGGCGTCGGGGCACTTTCTTGAAGGTGGTGGGTTAGATCCCCAGCTTGGACAATTTTTTTCTGGATTCTCTGTGTCAACAGAATGAGTAGCTAAGGCTCTTGAGTCACAGCAAAAGTAAAGTGCTCTGAGGAAAGTAGCGACAACCTGTTTGCCTTGTACAATCAGGACCCTAACTGCTATAGCAACCAGTACCACTAGATCTAAAATAATGAAAAGCATAGGATGTGCCAAATATTTTCAAATGAGTTTATATAACCAACGTAAGGCTGTAAGCTCATTCATAATTAAAATTTGTAGTATCATTCTATTATTCCATATCGATTTAGATCCAAACTTCATAATTGATGAAAATGCTTGCATTTATTTTGAACTTTTGCCCTTATACCCATCCATGTTCCTTGAGTAATCGAGGTTTGATTTGTTGGTTTCTTATTTTATACAGTACCCATTATATATACTTTTTAATTCTTTTTCTTTCCACAGGCTGAATGGATCTGTCACTTTTACTAAAAAGTTTAAGAACTTGATGTCCTGTTCAAGCCTTTGAAACACTCACAAAATGAAGTCCACAAGATTCATAACAGCTGTATTTCTCACCTTCTTTCTTGCGAAGGTTTGGGCCTTAGGAGAAGAAATAACTGAAGGTACAGAAATTATGTCAGATAAAAAGAAAAATGACTTAAAAAAATAGAATAAAATAAGTTTAGTTTAAAGGACAGCAAATTTGCAAAACATGTAAAGAAATTGCTGAAGGATGGGCCATTTGTCTGGAGGTTAGAAAGAGTAATCAATATCACACACACACACAAATGGATATCATTAAAATACCACTTGAGAAAAATACTATTGTGATTTAACTATAAAAATCACTATACACTCTCTCATTTGGTAATTAGCCATGGTCTTAGTCATTTCTTTTGAAACAAATATTTACTATATTCAATGAACCTTTTGTAACAAATATTTTTCTTAGAATGGGCTTCGCCTAAAAAACCTGCCCCTTTAGAAACAAGAAAAAGAGATAATTAAGTGGGCCTACTTCTTAAGGGTAGATGTGAAAAATAGCTTGCGAGTGGACAATAAAGTTATCAGTCATTAAATAAAATAATCTCTGATAAATTTTATATATATATATATATAATGTTAGCTGTTGAAGAAATCTTACAAAGATGTGAGCACAAGCTAAGAATCAAACCATGATGGACCCTCTTCTCACAAGCTCAGAGCTTTAACAGATTGAGCTATGGCCACCCGCATCAGTTGTCAGAATGCAACAATATATGTAAAAATAACACCCTGAGAGGTCATATGTAATCATTATGAGGTGTGATTGTCATGTGTTGAAGGTTGAAATAATGACTTAAAATGAGAGAATAATCAAGCGATTATATGAATGGTCAAGTCCCACCTACTCCTCATCTCAGTGTTTGGATATCTACTCTTACATATAAAGATACAAATTGTACACCTAAGCTATGATTAAATTATCAGTCCATGGACAGACCCTGCATAAGGGGAGTTAATAAGATCCAGCTCTTCACATCTACTTGCCAACCTCTTATTAATCCCTGTCTGTTGACGACAAGGCGTCCTGAGTTGGCATAACAAAGTGATAATGCAGGAAAATTTTCTATAATACGTCACTACATGGCTTACTCCTGATCTACTGTTGTCACTTCTTTTCTCCTCCTGCCCACCATCTCTCTCGTGGCATTTATATATACATTCACAAAGAACTCTTGACAGTCTAAGATAAAAATGAAATAGCAATGATTCGTGGAAGTGAAAAACAATTTTAGAAATGAAAAAAATGTTTTAGAATTTCCAAATTTATCAATTAAATGTTTATTAAAAAAAGTATTTTAATGCCAAGAGTGGGTTCCTGGACAGGTTGAGTTGTAAAAGAGTGATATTATAAATATAAAATATTTACATTCACAAGTTTAGATGGTTCTAAAACGGCGAGAGAAGTTTGACTTAGATGGAGATGACTGAACTAATTTAAGGGGCTAATTTATAAAAAATTCTAACTTTTTGTTATGTTTTACATTTCAGCATCATTTTACGGGGAGAGCTATGTCCACAGCGCCTTCCAAGATGCCAAACAGAGTTTCAGTGTGAATCTTGAGTTTCAAACAGCTCGCCCTGATGGCCTTTTGTTCCTCGCCGCCGGGAACACAGATTATTTGCTGGTTCAGCTGAATGCTGGCATCATTGAGACACGCCTTAATCTAGGTTCAGGTGAAGCAATTGTCTTTTCAGCTAGAGGTGTCCGATTGGATGACACTAAGTGGCACAAGTTAGAAATCACTTGTAATCAAGGTGTTCTATACTTGATGATTGATGGAAAAGACCAAGGGCAGTCCACCACTCCTGGGAATTTCTATGACCTCAACATTGAGCTTGGTGTCTACCTTGGCAGCAGAGGGAATCTGAAAACAACTTTTTTCAGAGGGAATATGATGCCTTTTAGAGGATGTCTTCGAAAGGTCATATTCAACGAAAGAAATATTCTCGTTGATGCTCAAAATGCTGTCTTCGTAACATGGTCATGCGATGAGGAATTTACAGCCAGATCAGACTCAGTTATTTCCATGAACAACAAGACGTCTTTTCTAGCTCTTCCGTCTTTTAGAATTTACCCAGGATCAACAGGTATTCTCTCCTGTGATGTAAAAACAAGGTCCTCTGATGCTTTGGTATTTTTTAATTCTGGTCAAGGCTCTACATCAAGGGACTTCGTTGCAGTGGAATTGATAAATGGGAAGCCAAAACTATCAATAGATATGGGAAGTGGTCTTATTGAGGTGACTTTGCAAACCTCTATTAATGATGGCACATGGCATACACTGATGGTAGAAATATCTGAGACCAGTGCCAAACTACAGATGGACGCAGTACAAAATAGCACTAGGTTTCACCTCGGAGGTCAGAACTATCTCAACCTTGGGCACCATCTGTACATCGGAGGATTAGGAAGTGAAGCTCAGTCACTCATCAGCAAGTTGACCTTGCCTTCGGTCACAGAAATGTTGTTTTCAAGGACATCTCTGATTGGATGTGTAAGAAATATTGCCATGAACTCTGCCAAATACGGATTTCAAGAGATCCAAATGTCCCGCTACATCGGTGTGGATTGTATGTGGAAGTTTCCATGTTCTCTTAGCCCCTGTATTGAAACTGCGTCTTGTTTAGAGGTGGGCATGGATGAGTTCAGGTGTGAGTGCAATGAAGCCTCATGTGTAAAAAGTGGGTTTGAACAGAGAGCGAGTACTGCTGATGATCACATTCATAGTATACTGTCTGTTAGAGAACTGCTGGTTCCTCAAGGAGGAAATGTGGTCATCGATGAAAATACCATTCATGTTCAAGATGAATACATTAACTACTTCATGCAGAAAAATGTTGTGTTCCAAGTTAAGTCTCAACCCAAGATGGGGAAAATAGAGGTGTACCAGAGAGCAGAGGTGCAGTCGTTCACATGGAGTGATTTAACGAGGGAGTCTGTGTACTACCATCATTCTGGCGGACAATCAGGTGTAGACGAAATAGGTTTAGAGATATCTGTAAGTTTGTCCCCTTTCAGAAGTGAGACCACTAAAACATATGACTTTATGGTACCTGTTCGAGTAGCTTCAAAGACACACTTTCAAGTAAAGGCACCAAGTGGATATGTACTCCCAGTTTCATCTGGTGGAAGAATACAAATCACAACAGATATTTTAAACATCGAGTCAGACACTGACCCATCCATGTTTATATTTCAAGTTGTCTTCTTGCGGCGCGCTGAGAGTTATTTTGAAAAGATCACTTCACCTGCAAACCCGTTAACTGTGTTCACCTTTGAAGATATTCGGAGAGGTTACATTTGGTTCCAGCATGAGAAGGATGCTATGGTGTATACAAAAATCACTGTGACAGATAACGATGTTACTGAAAGTGTACAATTGCGCTTTAGACGGCAGGACATTGAGGTGAAAATGGCACGCAATACAGGTTTACGAATGAGCTATGGATCTAACAGTTTGATTTCTTCTCAAAACCTCAGCTTTGTTGCTGGTTCCGAACTGGAGGACAAGAAGGTTAGGTATGAGATAGTACAACTTCCACAGCATGGTGTGATACAGTTTTATTCAGACACATCAAAATGGATTGATGTACGAAATTTCACACAGGAAGATATTGACTCAGGCAAAATTCGATACCAGCACTTTCCAGATGACTCGTTCTCAAAAGTAGACAGTTTCAAGTTTCGTGTCATCCAAAGTGATAGGACAACGGAAGATGAAACGTTCAGAATAAGGTTTGAAAATGTTGTTATGACTGTAGAACGCAACAGTGAATTAATCATCCACAAAGACTCCTACTCCAGATTTTCCAACACCACCCTTTTAGTTTTGAGTAATGCTGACAATCTAGATGGTAGTAACATTGTGTATTCTGTTGCTAGAGAACCTAGCAAAGGTAAATTGTATTTCACCAAACGACCTATCTCAAGCTTATTTGACTTTGACTTAGAGCCGCCTCTTAGAGAGGATGACAAGTTTTCTCAGATGGACGTGAACAATGGCTTTGTATACTACAAGTACAATAATCCTTCTATTTCAAAGGCCACTGATTACTTAGATCTTGAGGCGTCATACTTTGGATACACTATTATGGTTCGTACTCTGGTAGTATTCTCACCTGGTAATCTGGGTGTTCGGCTCGTAAATAAAGGACTTGAAGGTGTCATTGAAGGAGGTTTAAAGGTGTTATCAACACAAAACCTTTACATTGAAGCTGAGAAGTATAAAAATTTCACTTTCTTTATAACTGAAGGCCCATCTCATGGTTCTCTTTGCATTGTTGATTCAAAAACACTGGTAGTGCTCAACCCAAAAATTTCTTCTTTTATCACAGCACAATTAGTATCTGGCAGAGTTGCCTATAAACATGATGACTCTGAAAATAAAAATGATCTTTTTAAATTTGTGGCTACTCCAAATGTGAAGGAATCTTCAAATTTACCGGCTGAAATAGAACAACTGACTGGAATGTTTCACATCTCTATTCGTATGAGAAACGACAACCCACCAGTGAGAATCACCAACAAAGTTTTTCATGTTGTTACTGGACAGGTGAAAACGCTTTCCATACATGATCTTGCTTTTCATGATCCTGATATCGATTTTGATGATTCACGACTTGTATACCAGCGCCATACAATATCAAATGGAGATATTTTAGACAAGAAAACAGAAGAGAACATTTTTAACTTCACCCAAAAAGATCTCATGGATGAAAGGCTCATGTTTCACCACAAAGGAGAAAGCGTCTCCAGAGTCCCTCTTCTTGTCACTGATGGTCAGTTTTTCAGCAACAGTATCCTAGAAATCCAAGCTTCTCAACCTTTTGTGCGTATTGTTGGCACTTTGGTCCTTCAGGTGGAGAGTGGTCAAACAGTCATACTGGATAAAGAGAATATCGCAGTTGAGTCAAACTTGGACTTTAAGCCAGAAGATGTGACAATAAGATTAAGCACGACTCCAAAATATGGAACTTTACAAGTTAATGGAAACATAAATGCAGCTTTTTCTTTCAATGATGTTCTTAATAGGAAAGTCAAATATCAGCACTGGGGTCAGAATGTCTTGAGTGACACTATCAATTTGATTGTTATCGTTGATGCCTTCACTACCAATGCTCAGCTCACTGTTGAAGTAACATCTTTGGACATGGCAGGACCTCCTGAAATAGTTCATAACCAGGTATGTTCTGTGAACTCTGGTCAGATTCAAGTCATCACTAATCAGCATTTGGAAGCCCGCCACAAAGGTTATTTGCCAAGGGACATTAATTATATTGTAACAAACTTGCCACAGCATGGGCATCTAGTCATCAAAGGTAGACCAGCTAAAGAGGGAAGTGCACCTGAATTTTCACAGGAAGATATTGATAATGGCCATGTCGTGTATGCCAGTGACAGTACTACACATTTAACTGACAAGTTTACATTTGATGTTGGAACTGATGGTGAGAGCCTGAGGGATATGGAATTTCTAATAGAAGTGGTTCCACAGACAGCAATTACAACACATGTAAGCGCAACCATTTTAGAGGGCGGCAGATTCACCTTCAACACAAGCCTTTTTTCTCAATTCAATCTTATCTCTGGTGAAGGTGGGGTTTCTTTTATTGTTGAACAAGCTCCAATGCATGGGAAAATCATACTGCAGATAGGAAGCGAGGAACGTCACATTCAAACCTTCTCTGCTGAAGATCTTCAAAGAAAAAGGGTATTATACGTTCACGATGACAGTGAAAGCCAGTCAGATATTGTTGCAATCAAAGCAAAGCCAGAGAAATCGGAATCCCACCCAGGTGAAATCTTGCTGGTGAAGATAGCAGTAAGCCCTGTGGACGACCAGCCTCCAAGAATTATTGTGAACTCTGGACTAAGTTTATGGTCTGGATCATTGACACTGCTGACCGGACGGCATCTCGAAGCACTGGATCCTGACACAAGCAGCTCAGGGATACAGTATATGGTCACAGACGGACCCTCCAACGGACATATTTCCTTCCTCAGCAACCACTTCAAGCCCATCACTTCATTTACACAGCTGGACCTGGACTCCGAGCAAGTCATCTTTGTGCATAAAGGTTAGTCCCAGTCCGCACAAAAGTATCATTATAAATTGTATATATGTTTAATGATACTTTTTTTATATGTATTTATGTATATATATATATTATTTTTTTTTTTTGGTCTGTGTGTGTGTGTGTACACAAAACTTACATTGTCAATTTTAACATAGAAGGACCTGTAGATACAGGCACCATAAACAGTTTTTTAATTTTTTTTTTACTTAGTAAATTCAAATTCATTTTGTTTGATAGCTTTATGATATAAATACTTTATTTTTGTTGAACAGTAACATTAATCTGATTACAAAAACTTAGCTGGTGTGCCTCAGAACTGTAAAAAATCTGGTTTCTATTAAAACATCTTAAATCTTTTGTTATTTTTTTTTATAAAAAAAAAAAATTAAAGTAGTTTTACTTTCACAAAGCTTTGCACACGTCTAGTACAAAAGTAAAAAGTGCTAGTGTCATAATATTAAACAAAAGTATAACAGAAAAAAAGTTGATAAGAGTCCATTATATTGTGAAGAACCAGAATATTAAAAAAAAAAAGCACAAACCTAATCTGCATTTCGACAATGCATGGGATTAGATTAGAAATTCGAATTACAAGTATTCAAATTGTAGCAGGAAGATGAAGTGTTAAAAAATTAGACAGCCCCTTACCTTATTTGAAAAAAGCATGTCTTGGGAAAAAATGAGCACTAATTGCTGCTTCAATTTTGACAAATCGCTCTTTTGTAATGCCTATTGATGGTACCAGCTTTGAATTGAGAGCATCAAATCAGATAGACTTCAGATTTTGTGTGTGAGACTCCAATTCTATATATCAGAGCCAAAGAGAGAAAAATAAGCTGTCATTTTGCAAAATTTGATTTATGAGACATTCAAATTATCATACTTTGTTTTCATAGGTTTCCACTGCATTTTATTTTTTTAAATTAGCCCATTTGTATTTACCAAAGTTATCTTTTGATATATATGCATTGCAGTGAAATCCTGTTTAAGGTTAACTTTAAGATAAACTATGGTTTTATATACTATTTATGTGGTACTAATTCCGTTTATTCCTCTTTCCAGTGGGAGTTAAGTATAAACGTGGGACTTTCAGGCCAAGAGGTTTATCTTAAGTGGATACCACTCTATGTACAATAGTATAATGGGTAATATTGATCTTTTTATTTTTGTTTTCTGTCTCCAGGTGCAGTGTCAGGATCATTCACTGTGAGAGTGTCAGATGGGAAAAATCAAGGCGAATCTGTCACTGTGAATGTAAGAGCCAGCTTGGTGACAATTACAGTGCCCAATTTGAAAAAACTGGATGCCTTTCCAGGCCATGTGCAACCCATTACGAGTCAAACCCTCCTAGCTGAAGTCTCCGCGTCCAATTTTTCAGATCCTATTATATTCACCCTGATATCTCCAAGACCGCGTAAAGGACGGCTAGTGACTCGTTCGTATCAACATATTATAGAGATTAAATCTTTCACTCAGGATGAAGTAAACCAAGGTAAAGTGTTCTATCAACATACTGATCTAATGTTGAACTGGCAGGAGGCTGATAGGCTTGTGTTTGATGTCAGCACCACGTACGCGCAGACTCTTCGGAACAAAGTTCTTGATGTCAGTATTGCATTCTCCAACATTAATGGCAATAATTACAGAGATCTCCTCAAAATTAAAACACCTGAAGTCAAAGAAGGAGACCAAGTGTTTATCGATAGAGAAAACTTTGACTCCTCAAAATTTGTGAGCACTCTGCAGAGGTTTTATCCTGAGGCATCAGTTCACTTTTCCTTTGAGTCATTCGCTCGTTACGGCTGGCTTTGGTACAAAGATGCAGAGTTTGAATTGGGACAAGAGTTTACACAGGAGGATCTCAACTCGCGCCTTCTTGTTTACAAGCATGACGACTCGGATTCCACCCGCGATACATTCCTTTTTGGAATGAAGATCCTTGTCCCAAGAGCACACGGAGAGAGTGATCGCTCTATCGGCGGGCTTCTATTTAACTTCTCTCTGATCATCGAGCCTGTTAATGATAATGCTTATTTACTTCTAACACTCCATCCAAAGATATCAGTTCTACAGGGATCAGAAATTGCAGTGACATCTGTTAACCTGACCACAGCAGACTTGGACACCGGACCAGGTGATATTGAGTACATCATCGAGACCCAGCCAACAAACGGCATGCTCGTTCTCACTACAGCCCCGACTTCTCGCCTGCGTACTTTCACCCAGCTGGATATCGACAAACTGAACCTAGTCTTCAAGCATGATGGCTCCTCACAGAGTAGAAGTTCAGTGTATTTCAAGGTAAGAAATGCCTTTATTTTACCCTAATCGATCTCTGTGCTACGATTTTGGCATAAGTCATTTTCACTATTTTTTTAGATAATCAACATCAACTAGTTTATTTCCTTATTTTTGCTTCATATGGAAACAAGTTTGTAATAAGATACAGCAAAAATCTAATAGGCTAGTTTTAATGTAAAAATTTAGTAAGACAGATCTCATTTTCATCTTTACAACGATATATCACTTGCATTTTAGCATAAGGGAGACTTATACATGTACCATAATTGTAGCACAGTGACAATATAGGAATCTCATAACTTGCTAAAATAACATAATGAAGATTAAGTTATGTTATCCCATGAAATCTACTAAAACTCTAAATCATCAAAATTTTAAATTAGTCAAACTTAAGCTTTTCCATCAGAACTTAGTTTTATGATGCAAGTACTGCAGTTGAAGTCAATCATAAAAAATGAACTTTTTAAAAGTTCTTTCATGTTCCCTAGCTGTCTAATATACTTTAGTTTGGCAGAGAAAAAAAAAAGTAACAAGGGAAAAGTTTAAAAATGCTTTACATTAATACTACGTAGTTATGAAATAAAATATAATGTAGAATGCATACGTGTATAAGTTTTAGACATAGTGGCTATTGTTTCAAAATCTTTAACCTTAAATTCACCAGAGAAGAAAGAAAGAAAAAAAAGCAACAACCAACCGTTTAGACATGCCTATTTTTCCTCTCTCTTCCCTCCCACCTAAACTGATTTTTGTTTTGTTTTGCCTATGCAGGTATGGGACAAGAAGTTTCCTCCGACATATGCAAACCTGGACATTGAGGTGCGACCACTCGCTATTGACGTTGATACTAAGGACGACATACCTATTTATCAAGGTACAACTGCAATTACCCTCACTCCACAACATCTCAAAGTAACAACCAATGGAGATCATGCCAAACTAATTTACCAAATTGTGAAGAAACCTCGTTATGGTCGATTTACTAAGGACAGCAGACCCACCAGCGGTTTTACTCAACAAGATTTAGAGCAAAGAAGGATACAGTATGTCCAGAATCCAGATTCGCAAGGTACAGACATTTTTGAGATGAAAATAAGGTTAGGTAACTTAGATGTATCTCGCTCTGAAGTAGAGTACTTTATAATGCAGAAACCCTTGGTAAAGCAGGGTCCCCTTTTGGCAGTAGACGGTGATTATGTAGCCCTCACAAGGGCATCACTAGATGCCAGTGAGCTGGCTCAGTTGACTGGCGATAATCCTAAGTTCAATATTGCAGAGGGACCAAATTATGGTAAAATCATGAGGAGGCAGAGACAGCGAAGGGAAGCTGGGATAGAAAGTAGTTTTACGCCTGTGTCTGAATTCACATTTGAAGACGTAATTTTTACGAGGATTTATTATGTACCAGATAAAGTTACCAGGGCATCACAAGATAAAATTACTTACTCCTTATCGGCGAAAGGAGTTCCAGCAGCTTATGGTGAACTAATAATAGATCTTAATGAAGAGGAAACAATTGTGGATACGGACAGAAGCACAACGGTTACAAATAAGGATATAACACCAACAGTTTCCCGAAGTAGCAATGTTGATGAAAAAGTTGGCGGTAGTGAAAGATCAAAAGACAACGCTGGTGATGGAAAATTTCCTGATGAACCAAAGGAAGAAACCAAGTCCGTTGAGCAAAAGCCTTCCATGGATTCGAATACTGAAGGAGATAATATGACGATCATCATCATTGCCATTGTTTTGATTCTGTGTTTAGTGCTTGTGGCAGTTGCAATTGTGGTTTTGGTCCTACGAAAACGTCGTGCTCGAGAGAGGGCTAAGAGGAATCTAAAGCCAGCAGCGAAGCCCCGGCCTCTTATCAGCGGACCCTTGCAGCTGGAGCAGCCCCATGTTTTAATTCAGCCTAAAACAGGGGGCATAGGAGATCAAGACAACAGCACATCTGCACCTCTGATACCCTCACCAGTAGACAGCCAGGCAGGAGAACATATTGCTTTGGTTTCTTCATCAGCCATGTTTGACGAGGGTAAACCTGCACCTGAGACTGATGATCATTATGTGAACACGGCTCACGCTAAAGACCATGCTCTGTCCCACAGAGCGCCTCAGCATAACGCCGCCTCGCCAGATGTGACGCAGGTGGCAAGTGGGTCAAGGCCTCGGCCAGAGTCTGAATCGGCAGTTTCGGAAGATGCAGGAGAACACGGATCAACCATCACAAGTGGTAGAGGATCCAGTGCAACCAGCGACCTCATCGATTGGAGTCTTATGGATCCAGACCTGTTGCAGAGCTGCAATCTTGCCACCCCAGCTTTGCGAAGCAATCAGTATTGGTTGTAGATTTTTCAACTCTCGCTCTCATTTTTATAAAGCCATAATATACTTGAATCTTAATGTTAAACTTCATTGTATGTTTAAAAAAACAAAGGTTTCTACCTTAGAGCTTTCCATTGATTTACAACAATGCCGCAGTCTTAGCCAAAGTAGACGAATGCATTACAATTTCTGTTTATTTTTCATCACCTTTTATGCTTGATGAAGGTTGACTACAGTTATCTTTTTTGTTGTTGCTTTTTTCCTCTCCTGTTTCTTCATGCATTTAAGTTTTGTTTTCTTTCTTTTTTTGTTAAAAACTCAATTACATGTAGCTTTATACCTATATCTTGAATTTCATGAAAGGAAGTGTTCAATGTATTGGCTTCATTATTGATTTCTCTGTTCATTATCTGAAGAAACAAAAAGTCTCTTGAATGAATTGCCCTTTTTTTTTTTTTTTTAAATAAATATTACTTTGCCGTTCAATTGCTGAAAAATCAAATTGCATACACACATCATTTTTTTTTTCAAAAGTAGGAGAATGGTTTCACGTGAATAATAGAAGTTTTTGCATGTTTTGTTTGAAAAAGAAAATGGAACAAATGAAACAACAAATCAATAGGTACTATTATTGTTTTAATACCCTGGTCAAACTTTTTTTCAATCATTGGATATTTTTGCTGTTTTTTATTTTCATACCTAATTTAAGCCCCATTTAGATCGTAGCATGGTAAAAGTTATAGCCTGTCCCTCTTCTACCTCTGTCTCTCTGTCTCTAGCTCTTTGCCCCCACCCCCACCCCCCTCTCACTGTCTCTCTATCTCCTTTTCTTGCATATTTTCCTTTCTTCTAGCATACATGTCCGCAAAAACCAATACTTTCACCCATTACTAATAATTTTACTCTTGTACGTATGTCTTTTTTTATACGTACGTTGAAACAGACAATGATCTTTTTATGAGATGTGCAATATTGTTAGTTATCAATAATTCAACTTTTACTGTCATTTATAGGCATTATACATGTACATGTAATAAATTGTTTTGATAAAAAGAATTGTAGTCTTTTGCTCATTCAGATCAAATATTTGCATTTGAAAAAAATATCTAGTCACTTTTGTTTCATTACACATTATTTACTGATGTAACATACACATCAAGTGGATCGCAACCTCGTTTTTGAAACATAATTTTTTTTTACAAACAGTAACTTACAATGACCATTTTGTTAGATCTACCTACTCCTTTAAGAATAAATTCACATCTTTGACACAATTAATGAGTTATCATCAATAAACACATTGGATCTTTAATGTTTAGTTGTACATGTACAATGAACATTTAATTGGTTTGAAATCTCCAAGAATGTTTCATTTTGGTTGTTTAAAAAAAATCTTGCCTTGTGAGATAAACTGTTTTGAAAAAAAATTTTTTGTGTGCATTTTAATTTTTATTGAATACATTTTAAGACATTTTATCAACCTTTTCCTTTTTTTTTTTTAAAAGGTTAGTGTTTGAATACTATTTTTAAAAAACCAGTTATTAACCTTTAAAAAAAATTCTGTTAAATACACAATATAAAAATATGCATTTAAATAGAACATATTTACTATTTTAATTTTTTTGTGCTTACATGATCCTAATATGACTTGCTCTATAAGCCTACAATGTTGAAACTAGATGATAGTGTCTGATACATAGAAACAAGGGAAACCTACACTATTATGAGTTTATGTAACAATATAAATGGGAAGGCTAGGAGCTGTAAAATCAAGATCTGACTTTAGATTTTCTGTATGGACTCTTTGTCATTGTCAATACTTCTTGAAACTACCAAGGACTTGCTTTTTTTTAGAGAGCTTGAAGTTGATTTTAATATCAAAGCATTTTTTATTCTCAGATAGTGAATCTGGGTCTAATAGATATAAATCTGAATATCTTGTCTTGTAACATTGTGACACTCATTGTTGATAAAGTCTTTTTCTTTTAAGAGTCTATCATGGTTAATAAATTCAATGTCCTAAATATAATAATGAAATCTTGCGTTTTTTGTCAAATAGGTTGTAAAATGTATTGTAATGAGTTTCATGAAAATTTATTTCTCTGAGATTTGTCTCAAGAAGTATTGAGTGAAATGCGTGTGCATATACACTGTATATCTAAGTATTTATTTTTGAAAGGTCTCTGATTAGCAGTGGCTTGAGGTTATTTTACACTTATTACACTTTTAAAGTTTTCATATATGCCAAAGAAAAAGGGTTGCACAAATCCAATGCTAGTACTGGTCAAATTACACCCAATCCAACTTTGTCTACGTATAACTATAAAGAATGTTTGGGAGGAAGAAAAATGTTTCTGAAAGTCTTACATTTTATAATTTAACAACAGCTCAATATATGGAAAAATTTATTTCACCCCAAAATGATATTATTGAAATTATTTTTTTCTCTCCATATTTGTTCTATACCTGTGGCAATAAAAAAAAAAGCGAATTTACTATATGACTAACAATGTTGAGGGAATTTGTAACAGAAATAGTTAACTTTATATTTTTAAATAATAAATTGTTTTTGTATTTTACTTTAGTTTTAGTTGGAATAAATGTAGATTATATTTATTTGTTGGTATGATAATTTTTTTTTATTGCTAGACATGAGTATGATTAATTGTTTTACTTTAATCACTGTAAAAGACCCTAACATTGTCACATCCAATGATATAACGCACTGATATTTTTGTGGAGTTAGTTTTACTTTTATGTTGTAAGTTATTACAAAAGAAATGGTCTGTTATGAAAAAAAAACAAGAAATCCACAAGTTTTTTTTTCACTTTATCAATAAGTATAAAGTATACATTGATATCATTTTGTTTTTGATTTCATCCTCACTGATTTGATACTTTTGTACTCAAATTTCTAATTTGTGCATGTGTGTGTTTCCTGACTGCATTATTGAAACAAAAGATGGATATACTTGGTGCTTCTCCTTTGTAAAGTATATCCCCTGCCTTTGTCTCCAGTTTAATTGTGTACATGTACAACAATGTATTAAAACTACACAAAAAAACAGGATACACATAATCAATGTTTTTCTGGAGAAGGAAAATGTTTCCGAAAGTCTTAAATTTTACATTACATGTATCAATGGACAAATTTACTTCCTCCCAAAATAATATTACTGAAAAAATTTTTTTCTACATGTTTGAAATATACATGTAACAATATGTAACAGATACAAAACAATACTACATGACTAAGAGAGTTCAGAGAATTTGTAACAAAAAACGTTACTTTATATTTTTAAATAACAAAGTGTCTTTGTATTTGACTTTTAATTGTAATAAAAATTAATGTCGATAAACTTTTTTTTGTTATGATACTTTTTTTAATGCTAGACATGGGGATGATTAATTGTTTCACTTTAATAACTGCGCAAGACCCTAACATTGTCACATCCTGATCAAATGACATACCACACTGATAATTTTGTAGTTTGTTTTACTTTGATGTCGTAAGTTATTACAAAAGAAATGGTCTATTGGGAATCTCTTGAAAGCCACACATTCAAATATCTCTTTTTCTCATGTAATATTACTTCAAAGTCAGTTTTAGTTTACCTCTGGCTTAGTTATTCATTGTAACTGTTAATCTGTACATGTATAGATGATTAATAAGCCATTACTTTGTTATGGTTTAGTATAAAGCTTTGCTTTATCCAATGGCTCATAGAATGTTATTGTTAATGAAAAAGACAAGGAATTTACAATTTTTTTTTAACTTTATCAGTAATTATACATTGTTATCATTTTGTTTTTGATTTTATCTCACTGATTCAATACTTTTGTACTCTAATTTCTTATTTGTGCATGTGTGTGTTTTCTGACTGCATTTTTGAAACAGAAGCTGAATCTTTTTGGTGCTTTTCCTTAGTAAATTGTATCCCCTACCTTTGAATCCAGTTCGAGTGTGGTATTAGAACTCTTGAAATTTGTGAAACACTCAAAATATTTTATATTATTTTTATATTAAATTTTATATTTTTGCTTTGACTGTGCAATACCGTTGATTAGTTTACTTAAATTAAGCCTAATATTTCAAAAAAAAAAATGTTAATGCAATGTATCCATTATAATTGGTTGAAAAAATCAGTTTTTAGTTTGATTTGCAAGTCTTTGACTCATAAAGAAGAAAATTCATAAATACTCTCAAAACAAACTACATTCATGCATTATTACTATTAACTTAAAATTGACCAGCCTCAAAAGGTAGTATTCAATCCATCAGACGAATCTCAGTTCAATTTTAGCATTTTTAAAACCTAGAATCCGTCCCTGGTTTTGTCATTTTAAATCAGAAAATTTTCTGAAGAAATCTTTATTCATCAGACTTTTGTATGTTAAACTTTAAAGAGAGGTGCTGTATATGAATTTTCATAATCAAAATACCTTTGTGAACAATTAATTGTTCTTATTATTCCACAGCAAGATTTTGTTTTGTAAACACGTGTATACTTTTGATTCTCATTATGTCAGTTTATGTTTTCATTTCACTTTTCTTCTTTTACCTGAAAAAAAAAATGAAAGTGCCTCTGTCAAATTATAGGCAGAAAATGTTGCGAAAAAAAATTGCGATAAGGAGAAACAAAATATTGACACAAAAAAAATTGCTATAGAAATTTTTTGCAATAAGGAGAGGGCACAATTTGATTTCCTGTTACAAATTTGTAATAAGCGCTGAAATTTCTAAATCCTATTGTACATACAATGTTTTGCTAACTAATTTCATCATATTTTATGAATGTTGATATTACCAATCCATTGAGAAAAGCTTTATAATGGGTCTTGGCTTTGATTATGATGAAAGGTATATATGCATCTCTCTCGGTTTATTGACCATATAATATATCTATCGCTAATTTAAACACAGTGTTGATTTTTAATGCTCTATTCAATCAGGGTTGATAGATTTATCTTTTGTTTTGGTCTCTTTCTATGCTAGATAATTGAAGGGAGGTATGAGTCTTTTCCAAGGTATTGTCTGTGCCGTTCGGTGACAGTATTGTTTAGAGGACATGATATCTAGTCTACAGCACCCTCTTTTATTTTCTAGTTGTCTTCATTATTTGTATAACCTGTTATCTAAAAATTCAAAACTCCCATTGTTTTTGTTATTTGGATAACATGGTATCTAATTAGTCTCTGCCATGTTTGATAGTTGTTTTTCATATCATGGTTATAAACAAGACTCATGTTGTTAATATGTAGCAGAAATGAATGAAGATTTACGGTAATATAAACACACCATGTTCAATCTCAATACTGTATACAGCATGTCATACTGCTTAATACTACTATACACATACTCTCATTGTGTTTTATTGCTGTGACTGTATGGTTATTCATCAACAAATAACGTAGAGCTTGCTTCTCAAAATAATAAATCCAACATACACCAAAATAATTTGTGGAAAATTACTTGCTTTTTTATTGTTCGTGGTATACGTCATATATATATACAAATGTGCTTGGTTAAGCTGATTGCATGATGATATTGATGGTGATAATCTTAATGCAAGTTCTCAATTTATAAACAAAAAACTGTAGGATAAATGAATTGTTTACAACACCTTATAAACTGCTGCAAGTGCTGCTGCTAGTGCTACTGCTATTGGTGCTGCTAATACTCCTCCTCCTCCTCATGCTACTGCTGCTGATAACACTCCTACCCACACCACCACTAGCATTACTACCGCTACCGCCATCACCATCACCACCACCACCACCACCACGGGATAAACCATCTTTGAGAAACTAGTAAAGAGGTAAGCTCTCCAAATAGACTTGTACACGCTACCTTCAAAAACATTTACAAACCGTTCCTTGTGTCTACAATCAAAATTTAGTACTAAATCCTGGCCTAAGCCCGTAAGTACAACGTCGCGGTAGCTTACAACTCGTGGTAAGCCTTATTCACATATATATCTTAAGACGCGTCGTAAGCTTATCACAACGTTGTACTTAGGATCCCTAGTAACTTGAAGTGTGTCACTGTGACACTTGTCACAACTGCCACGTAACTAAGCTTACATACAGAGAAATTCCCTAACAACACATACATGTACTTAGACACTCATCAAGTAGCCGGAACTTGTATCACAAGTGTATCACATGGACACACGGTATTGAAAAATAAACCAAAGAAGACCGACGAAAAGCCAAGCAAATGAAAACAATTGATTTATTGATAAGCGTACATAGGGTAAAACAAAACTAATATAGTAAAGACATATTTGGCATGACATGTAGCCTCCATAGCTCAGTGGCTAGAGCACTGGTCTTGTAAACCAGGGGTCGTGAGTTCAATCCTCACTGGGGGCTGTAAAGTTTTTTTCTTAACAAATACATGTACTTGCTTTTAAGGATCCGGTTCATTAAACTCTAATAACCACATATTTTTCCTGTCTATCTTATCACTTTTTTTTCCGGCCAATTTTTACTTCGTTAAGTTTTAACTCACTCGTTTATATGAGTCACGTGACCACTTCACTCAACCAAACGCTTCTCGAACTTTTCAGAAAACGATTAGACGCTGTGTGATGTTTTATTAGATATGTTCTTTATGTCAATATAAAGTTTTATACAGAATGCATGTTCGATTCAATCTCGCGTAGATTTATAATTTATAGTTATGTTTTCTCGACATTACTCCTATTCTCGTCATAGAATCTCGTATAATAACAATAATAATACACTGTATGTATTGTTTCCTATTCTCGTCATAGAATCGCGTATAATAATTTTTTTTTGTAATTTTCTAACTTTGTGCATTGTATCACGATAAATATTCAAACTTGCAGAGTGCACAGAAAAAAAAAGAAGACAGGGAAGGGATATAACAATTATATAGAAATATTCCTCAATCTCAGTTTATTACAAATAAATTATCAACCTTAGCAAGTAATGTATGGAGAATGCATAGTGTGACATGCTTTTGTTTCTTTTTTCTGGAATATAACCCGATCCGATCTTTATAGTATACCCGTTGTCTATACAAATGTATAATATTTAATATCATTTGCAGAATGTGTATACAATTTTCTAAATGAAGTATTATAATTATAGCAAGCATTTTAATTTATTTCTCCTATTTTCAAAAATATACACACAGAAAAAAAGCAAAATAATGAGGAATGGAAGATATTTACTCAACGGATTGTGATTATATCTTACTTCCGACTCCCAGTGAATTTCATAACAATTGAGAATGGACAAAGAACCTCATTGCGAGAGGTGCTGCACGTCACTCTCCTGATCGCAAGTGAGTCAGTTTGTTTTTACGGCACGTCAGCACGGTAACGGCTTTATTGTGCCCATGATATCCTAAACCAGTCAAAACATTATACTAGTAGCAACGGTTACTCCTTCACATCCCTGAGTGATAAAAGCATAAAAATTGTGTATAAAAGATACCGTGAGCGGCTATCTCTCCGCATGAAAACGCAACAGCCCAACTTTGACAATTTTCTTGCGGCACCGAGGCTATGGTATCAATTTTGAAGACCTTAAAGTTAAAATTTCAACGTGTATGTCCGCGCAAACTCATGTCCATATAATTCATGAGGCATTCAGAGGACTTTGCAAGAGCTTAGCTACATACTTCACCAAGGAAAGTGTAATACTACATGTACATGAGGCAAATTACGTGCTTATTTTAATCACTTAATCACTCAAACATTTAATGTGATTTGAGATTTTGTACTTGGTATTGGATCGACATTCTCGTTAGAACCAGGTGAGATGAAATTGTCATTTCTGATTTTTTCCAACCAGATCATTTAAGCCCTTTTCAAATGTACCTCCTCATTTACTTGTAAGATTATGAACTATACACTGTAAATATTATTGTATTTCGTATGCCATTGTAAACAGTTCGCCACATACGCGTACTTAAAATGGATATCTTACGTTAAAATTGAGTGGGTGGTTAAGTATGTGACTGTAACAGTAATGTAAGTGCGTTAAAATGATATTTTCTGTTCTCAAGTTCCCGAAAGTTAATACGCTATAATTACACGTACAATGTTTGTATAAATACGAACAATAATAACAACACACATTTTAGGTGCAAAATGGACGCTATATCTCATAATTGATGGAATATAAAGTTCAATTGTCAATTATTTTAATTTGGCTAAACTTACATACTAGACAATTCTTATATAAATAACTTTAGCACCAATAAATAAAACTCAATAGGAAAAGTGAATGCAAGTAAATGCCTTTACACATTAAAAAAAATAAAAATTCCTTTATACACATACAATGAAAGGTTATTCTGACTTAAAATCTCAAACTATATAAACCTAAATGTCATTTAATATGGGTAGTATTAAGTGCTGTGAAGTGACTACCAGGTTCATTCTTTATGGGTTTATAGGGTCCTGCAAGATATCCTTCTATGACTGTTACAATCTGGGGTGTCTCGCTGTCTGCAGAGTCTGAATTGAGATGAGTTGGTTGCTAACGTCCAACGCCAGCACCATATAGGCTATAGCGTGGACAGGCCCCAAGACTGACGTTTGACAATTTTATGTGCTGCCACACACGAGACAAGGTGGGGAGACCTGAACTCCTGTCTCAACCGGTAAGATTATACTGACATCGACCCAACCAGTCGGAGACGAAATTATACAGAGACGAAATTATACAGTTTTGACCAATCGTGGGATTCGAACCGCTATATCAGCCTATACGTTTGTTGTTTTTTTGTGTGCATGAACCCTCTGCTCCTTAGACACGCAACGGAGATCTTGGGCAAACGATTCTGCCAAACCAGTCTTTTGGTGCTATCTGCGAGATCCACTCTCATGATGCGTTTGTCACCTCTGAGGCCCTGTTATTGCAGATTTATTGTTTTTACTAGCATAAAGAGGGATAAACCAGGTCTTCAAAAAGCAAACAAAGCAATAATACCAAACCTGGTGTAGCACGATCTGTCACTGATGAACGCGACTGTTTAACAATAATAACAATAACAATACTAATAATACTAATACTAATAATAACAATAATAACAATAACAATAACAATAACAATAACAATAATAATAATAATAATAATG
>RQTK01000110.1:273732-299010 GCA_003991915.1 Elysia chlorotica | reverse complement strand
GACACAGAGAAAGAGAGAGAGAGAGAGAGAGAGAGAGAGAGAGAGAGAGAGAGGAAAGAGAGGGGAGAGAGAGAGTGGTGGGCGTGGGAACGGTGGTGTAAAAGTAGACGGCGCGGTTTCTGATCGTAAGGTGTAGAATTCGAGCTTTCCTACTAGTTGGGTCGGTGTCTGTTTAATGTAGCTGAACGATGTTCTACCCCTGTGTAGAGTTCGAGCTTTCCGACAGGTTGGGTCGGAGTCATTATTCTAGTTTACTCAAGAATTTTTATTTTTCCTGTCACCATGGGATTAAAAAGTGAAAGCCTATTTATTTGAGAAAACTATTTTTACTCGTATTTAGAATACATTATTTTCAAACTGTCTCTATTTTATCCATTATGACAGCTTGGATGAAGCCAAAACGCATAGCGGTGACAGCTTCGTGTTAGAATGTGCGCTTTTCGGGAAACCAACTGGCAAGAGGTCAATTTTATGAGTAAGGCCTACATAGTTTCGAACTCGGCGGGCGCTGCACTGCCCCCAGGGACTCTATAAATAAAGTGGAATCCCTAAGCTTTCATCGTGTTTCAGCAGAGGCGTGCTAAATCTGCAACGTTTTATTGTCGAGTTTGGTTTTAGTACGCCTACACGTCCCAACATTGCAAGAGTTTAGCGTTTTGAGTTAGTGTGTTACAAAGATGCAAAGAGTGGGAGAAAAAGTGAAAGGCGAGGAGAGACAGAGAGACACGAGAAAGAAAGAGAGAGAGAGAGACACACACACACAGACAAACAGACAGACAGACAGACAGAAAGAGAGAGTGACGGAATAAAACAACCAGAATAAGATGAAAATATGGGACAAAAAAAATCGGTCTTAACGTTGAGGATTATAAAATCCTTTTCGGACGAGATGGTTGCAACGGTGGATAAGCGAGTTTAAATAAAATAAATCAAGGATAGCAAAAGTAGTAGAACATATCCGAGCCTCATGCAAAATGGGTGTTGTATCGATGAAAATGCAAAATATGAAGTGACGGGGGACAGTTTTTATGTTCCATCATATTAAGACATTGCTGGGTCTAACGTATTCAGCTTGTGACAGAAATATCTCTGAACAGAGCTTACCACACGATCAACTTGTCCCACACAGGATCAAATTTGAAAAGTTTACCCCAGTGGGTATCATCTTTGTCGGACGAATGTCCTAAACCTCAGAGAAACTTTTTTTGATAGATTTAATTTGCTAAACATTAAAATTTAAAAAAATAATTTATAATAGGATGACAATCAAACGGCGTCAGAAAAGAATGTAAAAATGTGAAGGAAATATAAAAAACAGGATCAATACATCAGGAAATAGAAATTTGAAGTTTATTATCAGCATAGACGATTTTATAATGGTAATATTTAACATTCGTTCGTTGAAAGGGTTTTATTAAAAATTTATAAATTGATAGTATTAAGGGACATACCAGGTCGTCTAAGGAACCACAATCTCTCTCTCTCTCTCTCTCTCTGTCTCTCTCTCTGTCTCTCTGTCTCTCTGTCTCTCTGTCTCTCTGTCTCTCTCTCTCTCTCTCTCTATCTATCTATCTCTCCTCCCCTTCTTAAATTCGACCTTGTGAAAATGTGTCGTTTAAAAATTCTAATACGCTGAGCATCGTTCAATTCGTTTTCAAGTACTGAATTTGACGATTAAAATTATTATCCCACTACAGTATATGATTTTAGATTGTTTTCTTAACTAAAATAATTCTAGATCATTTGACGCGTCCCCTCTCTTTCTCCATCTTCTTCTCTACAAATGCAACGTCTCCTTGGTCTAAAAAAAGGCATAATATACGGCGACGGGACTCTAAAGTGGGGACCTGGACTTGGTTGGTCGGGAAAATAAAACGCGGCCGCCCGAACCACGGACCTCGTTAGTCCAAAACCGATGCTCTACCCCAGGACTACCATCCACTCGCCAGTCCTTCCCTCTCCCACTTATCTAGGCGTATAATGCACGAGCGCGTTTAGTTAAAAATGGTTAAAATAAAGGGACTGTTACAGTATTCCTACAGGGAAAAACGCAATTAATAAAGCTTAAGATTATAGATCTTTCATTATCTTTTTCATGGTAAAAACGTGCGATTTTATGTTTTGAAAGAATAAATTATTATTTTTCGAATAATAATATTTAGTGTCCGTGCTCACAAAATTTTGATTTTCTTTTTACAGGGAGGCTATCAAGAAAGAGTTGGAGCAAAAACCGTTTTTAGCCCCACTGGTTGGTCTCAAAGCGAGCCCGAAAAAACAGCAAGGCTTCAATAACTTTTTCCAGTTCGATTACTCAGGGTTTGGATTTAACAACAACCAGAACAATGCGGAAAAGTATGGATATTTGCTGAATGCCAAAGTCTATCCTGGAAACTTCAAACAAGGGTGAGTGATTCTAAGACACCTATTATTAAAAGAAAGCAACTACTAAACAACGCGTTATCTTCTGTCAGTTCACCCTGATAGGGACACCAGTTGAGGCTTAAGTCAGTCCAGCACAATTGCACAGTAACGGCTATATTGGCATTGGTAAGGACAGAACCTAGGACCTCCTACTCTTCAGTACAGAACACAAGCGATTTAAAAAATAAGGTGAAATCGTTTAGAAACGATCCATGAAATGGAATAATGATCGCAACTAATTTTCCATTATCGATAGAGTCTGAATTATAAAAAAAGATAAAAAATAAAACGCATATCTTATTTCCCTGTTTCGATAAAATTGTCATTTCCCAAAAATGTTTTAATAAAAAATATAAACTAACGTGTAAGCGCCTTTAGGGGGATGTATTTATCGAATTTTCGAAAAGTTAAATGATGCTTGAATAAAGTTTCTTGTAAGACAGTAATTTTTTAAAAATAGATTTTTAGTGGAGCAATTTAATTGATACCATTGGCTTTTTTGTTAAGTGTCCAGTTGATTCTTGACTGAATGGAATCCCGTTCATTTCAATCTAACATCGCTCGGGCAACAGATTAAAATAATGTTTGGTTGGCTTAAAGAAAGAACACAAGGGTTTAAAAGATTAAAATGGACAAACCAACTCTGAATCACAGCATGCAAGAAGTTGTGCATGAACCTTACTGCAATGTGCTACATGCTGCTATTAATGGTCTTTTATTGCCCAAAAGAGCTTGAGGAAAGCCACAATTTGTAGTTGTGGGTCGTGACTGTAAGTTTATTCTGTCCCTCGCTGGTATTGGAACAGTTGTTTTTTAAAGTACAGTCCGACTAAACTGCCGGACTTGCGTAGGCAATAAACAGAAACCCTACTGTCAAGAGAATCTTAAATAAAAAGAACCGGCAGCTAAAATTCCTTTTCGTTTTAGATCTATGGTATTTTTGAATATTTGAATAAACTTTTATATGAATACCATCGAATAATATACACATTTTGAGAAGAACAAAGGGGAGCCACAAAATTCAGTAACAAAGCAAAATCTAGTTTTTACAACTATACAACAAACAATTTAAAACTTTTATAGGAAATTAAACGTGCCTTTTTCGTATTAATATTTAAAAAAAAACAACAACACAAAACATCACTCATCAAGGACATATACAAAAGGAGCCACATCATCAACAGCAGGAGCAGGTTGAAAAAAAACCTTGAGAGTTCTAGTTGAGTAGTTGAGTTGGTTTAACGCCCAACGCCATAAATATAAAAATTATATTGTGGACGGCTCCCAAGAATGAAGTCTGACAATTCTATATGCATTCACACACGAGACAGGGCGGGGATACCATGACTCCTATCTTAGCCGAACATGTTAAACCCTCAAACCTTAAGAGAAACTGTAACAAAACTCAAACGATAAAAACAATACAATTATAAAGGGGGTCATATGAAATCGGGAAAAGGCCATAATTATGAAAAATTAAAGTTAAAAATACCCTTTGTTTTTTTCTTCTTCTGAAAATCACAAATTAAACTATTTACTCATCACCAAGTAAATCTGCCCAAAATTATCCTTAGCCAAGCATGTACATTAGCTATTTTTTGTGTTTTTGTTTTGTTGTTGTCAGAGACTTTGCCGGCGGGTACCCGTCTAGCATGCGCCCTCTGGACACGTCCTGCCCGTCACAGGAGTACAAGCTACGGAGCTTCTTCCATCATGGCGGAGAATGTTACGTCATCAACCCTGAATGGCAGTTGATTACCTACAACCGATGCAGGTATGGGTGGTGCAATTTCTAAATTCTTACCCTCTTTTTCTTTCTAATAGCAACATGGATGTATGTATTTTAAGATGACATAGATCTTTAAGAAATTCTGAGCTAGGAATGTCCAAAGCTGTCTCAAAAATCTATGCGCGCTACATGGCTCTTGTATTATTTCTTTGCACAGTTTCAAATGTACGAGGGATTTTATTTATTCCCATTTTGACACTGTTTTCATTGGATCGAAATTTTTATTTTTCATTCATAACAAAACCAGGCACTGAATTATTTTGTTCATTTTTGGTTTACTTGTTATGTATTTATTAAATGCCATAATACACACTCGATACCTTTATTGATAGTTCAACATGCCATTTTAAAATTCATCATTGCCCCAACCAGCTAGCAACATGCCAGGGCAAAAAGCATCGCTCATTCTAGCAACTAAAATGCCTTTTGATTCTGACTACATTATTGGTATGACTTGAAACGTATTTTTATCCCTGTGCCCCTCGCCTCTCAATTTGAATAATAATTAAAAATCAACAACCCATAATTATCATGATTTGTTTTTAACATAAATATCTAGTCTTATTTCTTTATTCTTAAACCATAAGAGTATGCATTTTCTTTCACAGCCGCAGAGAATGCAATTTCTGCGGGGTCAACCGAGGTTTGAGCGCATGCGTGGAGGACTACAGGTGGTTCACGGTGGTCGCCTATTGTAATAAGCTGGAGGAAGGCTCGAGAGTTGTCCCCCTTCGCCTCATCCTGCCCGTGGGCTGCACCTGTCAGCATTTCGCTTGCTGAATGTACGAAATTATTTTTGTGCAAGTAAATTAATATCTTTTACAGATATGGGTATGGTGGAGAATTCTTAAAGGAACACAAATAGCAGGAGTTAATGAAACTTAACCTTTATTTAGTGGACACACTATTTGAAAACATAGGCCCTAAAAAAATAATTGTGATGCACTTTCAAATTGGTAGCTGACTTGATGAAGACGCTTTGTCTAAATGATTAATACTTCTTGTGACAAAAAAACCCACAAAAAAACACGAAATTTTCTCGTGCTCTTTAAAATTAAACCGAATATTATAACGCTCTTATAAAAAAATGCACTAAAATTCAATTAACAATCCAAAGGGAAACAACAATAATTTTTTAAAACAAAATGTGTTTTTAAAAAAAAATCCAGATATCTTTCGTAACGAATATTATTTTAAATAGTTACTTGTTATACACTCTTTTAACTATTTATGTACTGTTGCTGCTGATAGCTATTTTACTTCCACCGATAAAACTAAGTTTCGTATTTAAATCCACTTTTGATTATTCTATTATTGATTACATTGTACTTTATTCTCTAAAAATGTACGCTGTGTTGCATCACTATAGCCATTTGAATGACGACACATTTCTTTATTTGTCGAGAGGACAAATGATTGGAGGAAACCTGCAAACGGTCATTGATTCTGCGCCCAAAACATTTAAGTGCGATCCACAACGTATGAGAAGAGAACGTATAAAAGACATTCATCGAGACATAGAAACACTAGCATACTTTCCCCCCAAATGTCAATTTATCCCTTAAACTTTACAGAAAACGATACGCCAAAAAATAAACATGCACAAAAGGTATAAATCACTAACAATTAAATGTGACCACAGCTTGGGTAAAACATAGTAACATTGATTATTACATTTTCTGTTTTTTTTTTTTTACGGTGAAAACTTTTTTAGACATGTTTTAGGATACACAAGTAAAGCAACTACTAGAGCAGGATGTAACAATTAGTGGCAACTTTTTTATATTGCAACTATTATCTTACTCTCTTCGTCTAAACAAGCACATAAGACGCACGGTTGCATGAATTCTGGTGAAGGAAAAGTGCCTGATACTTTGAACTTTATGCATAGTTTTATTATGCACATTGAATTTCCTTAGGATTAGTTTGTTTGTGTTTGAATTTTGCTAATATTAAATTCTGCTACAGTCACTACTCGATACCAAATATCTATTTTATAACGATAATTTAATACAACGGGTACAAAAGGCGTCATCGCAAAACTTTTTTTTTTTGCGTTTTATTTACACTTTTTTGCGTTGTTCTCATTAGCAGTGGTGGTGGTGGTCGTCAAACTGCTAGTGAAACTATTTTTTTTAGAAAGTTATGAATTCAATAAAGCTGGTACTAAAAATGAAATGAACGTGTATGGTTGTTTATTGTAGTTTGCAGCGGTTGCTTTGAGAATAATGGAAAGTCTTTCAAACCTTAAGAGAAACTGTAACAAAACTCAAACGATAAAAACAATATAATTATAAAGGGGGTCATATGAAATCTGGAAAAGGCCGTATGTATGAAAAATTAAAGTTAAAATACCTTTTGATTTTTCTGAAAATCACAAATTAAACTATTTACTCATCACCAAGCAAATCTGCCCAAACGTATCCTTAGCCGAGTATGTACAATAATATAATATTTTTTTGTGTTTTTGCTTTGTTGTTGTCAGAGACTTTGCCGGCGGATACCCGTCTAGCATGCGCCCTCTGGACACGTCCTGCCCGTCACAGGAGTACAAGCTACGGAGCTTCTTCCATCATGGCGGCGAATGTTACGTCATCAACCCTGAATGGCAGTTGATTACCTACAACCGATGCAGGTATGGGTGGTGCAATTTCTAGTTGCTTACCTACTTTTTCTTTCTATAGCAACATGGGTGTTATTTAAATGCATTTATTTTAAGATAACAGATATTTTTAAAGAAATTCTGAGCTAGGAATGTCCAAAGCTGTGTCAAAAATCTATGCGGACTACGTGGCTCTTGTATCATTTCTTTGTACAATTTCAAATGTACGAGGGATTTCATTTATTCCCATTTTGACAACAAAATCAGGCACTAACAATTATTTTGGTGGTCTTTGGTTTATTCGTTATGCATTATTAAATGCCATAATACATCTGATGACAGTTCAACATGCCATTTTACCATTCATCACGGTTTCAGTCAGCCAAGCAAACATGTCAAGGCAAAAGCATCGCTCATTCTAGTACCTATCAATGCCTGCTCTAATATACCATTAAAACATAATATTATTTTGATGCTGACTTATTTAAATTGGTATGGGTATGGCCTGAAACGTATTTTTATTTTATCCCTGTGCCCCTCGCCTCTCAAGTTGAGTACGAATTTCACAAAAAAAAAGAAGAAAAACCCATAATTATAATGATTTGTTTTTAACAGAAATATCAAGTGTTTTTCTTTTTTCTTAAACCATAAGAGTATGCATTTCCTTTGTCACAGCCGCAGAGAATGCAATTTCTGCGGGGTCAACCGAGGTTTGAGCGCATGTGTAGAGGACTACAGGTGGTTCACGGTGGTCGCCTATTGTAATAAGCTGGAGGAAGGCTCGAGAGTTGTCCCCCTTCGCCTCATCCTGCCCGTTGGCTGCACCTGTCAGCATTTCGCTTGCTGATTGTACAAGATTACTTTTGTGCAAGTAAATTAATATCTTTTACAGATATGGGTATGGTGGAGAATTCTTAAAGGAACACAAATAGCAGGAGTTAATGAAACTTAACCCTTAATTAAGTGGACACACTCTTATTGAAAACATAGGCCCTGAAAAACTAATTGTGAAGCACTTTTAAATTAGTAGCCGACCTGATGAAGACGCTACGTGTAAATGATTCGTACTTTGTGACAAAATAAAAGAACAACGAAATTTTCTCGTGCTCTTGAAAACTAGACCGAATATTTTACGCCCTTATAAAAAATGCACTAAAATTCAACTAACGATCCAAAGGGAAACAATTCTTTTTTTTAAACAAAGCTAAAACTAATTTTTTTGCTTCTGAATTCAGATATCTTTTATAATGAATATCATTTTTTATGTATTGTTGCTGCCAAACGGCTGATCTGATAGTTTTATCTAAGTCTCGTATTTAAATCCACTTTTGATTATTCTATTATTGATTACGTTGTACTTCATTCTCTAAAAGTGCACGCTTTGTCGCATCGCTATAGCCATTTGAATGACATTTATTTGTCGAGAGGCAATTTGATGGGAGGAAACTTGCAAGCGGTCATTGATTTTGCGCCTAAAACATTTAAGTGGGATCCATAACGAATGAGAAAACGGATAAAGGGCTTATTCATCGAGACGTAGAAACACTAGCATACTTTTCCCCGAATGTCAATTTATCCCTTAGACTTTACAGAAAACGATATACTAAAAACACTACAAAATAAATGGGACCACAGCATGGGTTTAAAAATAGTTACATTCATTGATTAGAATATTTTCTGTGTTTTTTTTAATGGTGGAAACTTTTTAAAACACGTTTTAGGATACATAAGAAAAGCAACTACTAGGGCAGGAGATATTTGTAACAATTATTTCTAACAAAATCTAAAAACCGGTAACTCTTCTTATAATGCAACTATTTTCTTCTTAGCCTACTCTCTTCCGTCTTAACAAGCAAAGATAAAACGCACGGTTGCATGAACTCCCTCTGGCCAAGTGCCTTATAGTTTGAACTTTATGCATAGTTTTATTATGCACATTGAATTTCAAGACTCAAGTTTTTAGTGTTTGAATGTTGCTACTCGATACCAAATATCTACTAATTTTTATAAGGATAATTTAATACAACGGGTACAAAAGACGTCATCGCAAAACTTTTTTTTTGCGTTTTATTTACACTTCTTTGCGTTGTTGTCATTAGCAGTGGTGGTGGTGGTCGTCAAACTGCTAGTGAAACTTTTTTTTTTTTAGAAAGTTCAGAAATCAATAAAGCTGGTATAAAAAATGAATTGAACGTGTATGGTTGTTTATTGTAGTTTGCAGCGGTTGCTTTGAGAATAATGGGGAGTCTTATCTAGTCGTCTATCCAAAGAGGGTTTAGCAGGAAATTGCGCTTAAAGCACACACACACACACACACAAACGAGAAAAAAAACAATAATAATACGGAGACGGTAATGCAAAATATAAAAAAATTAACAAACAAAGATAAGGTAAGCGCATTACCTAATTTGTTAAACGTACGGTTTCATTGTGTTAAACAGAAAACAAAACAAAAAAAAAACAAACATGATAAATGTGATAGTTAAAAATGTCTATTCGTATTGTGTAAAATCAGATCAACCCAACAGTGTTGTAAAATCGCAGTCTCAACGGAAATTTCTTAAAATTTAAAAAACAAAACACTAAAATAAACAATTAAACAAATTATAAAAAGGATACAAAATTAAACTTCCTTTTAATGCATGACACTTTCAAAAGACCAGTCTCCTTTTTAAAACCCCCCACAAGAGATGATTACTTCTCAATAGGCGCTCAACTTTGATCTAATCATACAGTTTACTATTGCCCCCCCCCCCCCCCCCCCACCCCCGCCACTCTTACTGCCACTTGTTCTGCTCCCCCCCCCCCCCCCCCACGACAGTATGCTATTACGAATTTTTTTCTTCCCAAAGGACACGATTTTTTGTAATGAAACGGAAACATTCTACTAAAAACATTACAATTCACATTATTCGAGAGCGATATAATATATTTTATGCAGATTAAAAAAAAATATTTACAATTTCAGTCCGGCAAAGTGGAGATCAGACCAATGTCAGCCTTAAAGGTAGACGGGTCCCAAGACAATTGTCTGACAAATTTTTCTTCTGCCACACAGCCGATCAAATTTTACTGACACCGACCCATCCAGTCGGGGACGAAATTGGACAAATACTTTTTTGACCCATAGTGGGTTTCTAACCAGGGATCTCTCCATTGGGAAACTGACATTCTACTATTTATGTTAGTTATTCCCTTAGAGATCTTAGGCATGAGAAAATAAGAAAACGGCTTCTGTGCGGTGTTAGGACTCCAGGACGGGTTACTCATAAATTGGCCTGTCACATTGTACATGTTGTTGAGTTGGTCTAACGTCCAACATAAGCTCTTATAATTTATACGCAATGAGTGAGTGAGTTTGTGTTTACGGTAACGGCTACATTGAGTTCCCATGAGTGAGTGAGTGAGTGAGTTGGTTTGTTTTACGCACGTCAAGCACAGTAACGGCTATGTTGTGCCCATGATGTTCTAAGACAGTTAATGCATTATACTAGTAGCAACGGTGACACTTTATCTCTATGAATATTAATAGCATAAAAATTTTGTATTATAGCTCAAAAGATTCATGTGTAGGATTATCACAGTTAAATATTATATATACATCAATGCCCTTCAGGTCCCTCAGTAAGCGCTCAGTGAGGAGTTTGTAAGGAACGTCAGCACGGTGACGGCTATATATTGTGCCCCTAGTAGGAGCTGAGAACTAGCATAAGTAAATATGCTCTCTAGTGGCTTGGAAGCCAGGTACAAATTTATTTCCCGGTAAAAAGCGGACAGTCAACCAGAATGTGACTGATTGATAATTGACAGTTGCAAGTTGGACACTGTGGAGGCTCTCGACCTCTTGAAAATGTCCAAGTCGGAGTCGATCGAGTACCACCTGGTCTCGGCGTGTAGCCGGAGACACTGTCCAACCACATTTAGGTCACTGTTTGTCATATTGTTTCATCGCACTTTCCAGTTTTCTCTTCAAAACTTATGTACAATTGACTTTGCATCTGATGCCGGCCGGCATCTGCACCTGACCAATGCTCAAGAGAGTGCGAAGAAAAGAGGAGAGTTGGTCCGCCGAACAAGCAGGTCTGGTTCAGGAGTGAAGAGACAGATCAGGCTGAGTGTGAGAGGGGGCAAGCAAAAGACTGGTTTGACGACAACCTAGACATAGATAAGGGAGAAAGAGTAAAAAAAATCAGCGAGTTTGGATTGACACTGAGGAAAGACTAAAGACTGAGTGAGTGAGTTTTTACGGCACGTCAACACGGTAACGGCTTTATTGTGCCCATGATGTCCTAATACAGTTGATACATTATATAAGTAGCAACGGTGGCTCCTTTATCTCTCTGAATAGTAAAAGTATAAAATTGTGCGTAAAAAGGTTGGTTAAAAGTAAAGGGTATATACAGTCGTTTGAAAGATCCATTTGTAGGATTATCAAGTTAAATTTAAAAAATAATATTTAAAAATAAAAAGGGTTAAAAGTAACGTAGTTTAAAAGATCCATGTGCATGGTTATCACAGTTAAAAGATTATATACACCAATGTCCTTCAGGTACCTCAGTAGACACTAGGACTAACATACGTAAATGTGCTCTCTAGTGGCTTGGAAGCCAGGCCTTTCCCGGTAAAAACTAGACAGTCAATCAGAATATGGCTAATAGATAATTGACAGTTGCAGGTTTTACACAGTGGAAGTGATCTTTGAAAAACGGAGAAAATGTATGTGGTTTGGTAACATTTCTCGCCCTTTAAGCAAGGTAAACATTTTGTGAGGTGTTTGTTTCTCATGTCTCCTTTTTTACTAAGGGACGTTATCATGACATAACATGACAAAATGCGTTCATTCGCAGCTTTGTGCATTAGTTTTTACCTTTTCATATTTGGCGTTGTAACAATTGTGTGAAGTTTATACTTTTTCTTATAGCTTTTATGACAATTGGTTGGATGCCTATGTTATTTTGCCCAGAGTGTTTTATTTTGTTTTGACCTGATTTTTCATTTGAATCATACTTTTTATACCTATGCATAGTGCCAATAAATACAAAGTAACAAATCACAGGCAACTGTTTACACCATGAAAAAATTAGGAACAATATCAAATCAATTTGTGCCAATAACGCTGTCTTAGCTCAGAGATCTGCTGATCGTGCGTGTTTGTTTTTAATTCGTGTTGTGTACATGTAATTTGTCTGTCTTCATTATTTGCTGTTATGAGTTCCAAATGTCGCTCAGACTGCCATTCGCAAGTCCAAACCTTCGTGATACCTTATACCTTTGGCTACTGGCTGTTCCGAACAGTCTCAGCTAGCAGCTGCGCTCAGCGATAGAAACTCGAAAAAAATTTGAAAAGCAGAAAAAAAGAAAAGGTCATTGAAGAGATGTGTGAAAATGCACTAGGGTGAAAAGGGGAAGATGAGAGAGGGTGTTGGCCAGAGAAGAGAAAAGGAAGGAGACTAAAGTGAACAGGAAAAATGATTGGCTGAGATGGAAAGAAAAAGGTTTTTCACCACTCACCCTAAGAAGAGATGAATGTAAAAAAAAATCTGGTAGTATCAGATCTGGTGAAAGTTCCCTTTAAACCTGGAACAAACTGGATTTTTTTTGTGTAACCTTTCTGGATGCAGCCAGTAATGCAGATGATACAGAGCTTTTTGCAGCCCAGTATAAGTCTTATGTGTTTATTTCTGGTTATGCGACGTCAAAAATTATTGTGAAGCAGTTGAGCTAAAATAAGTACAAAATAAAGGGGAAAGTTTCTGCATTTTCTTTATTTCACACTCACGGCGTTGTTATTGTTGTTATACCTTTCAGATTTTGGGAGGCGATAACGTTTCTGGAGCAGTTGCTAGAGTCGACAGAACAGGCGAAAGAAAAAAACAACAACTTCAGACACAGCCTTGGCACATTGAGCGTGTTCCCTTGCTGGGCTTAGTGGCGGGTGGGGCGCCCTGGATGCAGTTTGATGTATTTTCTGGATTCTCTATTTACCCTCAAAACCGTAACTCCCAGCTCATCTCAGAAGCCTTGTCATGGGTTTTCCATCTGAACCAAGCAAAAGAAGGCAGTGGGCCCCCCAACATCTGATCACCATTCTTGGTGATTACCGACTTTTATAAAAAAAAAAGGTGGCCTAACTTTAAAGCATTGAAAGGAATTGTAGGCAAAGCCAAGATCGCCACAAAGCTCTATTCTAATGACCTTTAAAATTTGTTGGAGTGCTCTAGCGAGAAACAATCTAAACGCCTTGGCAAGATTCACTCCTTTGCCAACATCTACGGGTGTGGTTAGATCTCCCCGTCTCAAGACGACGGGCGATGAATTGTGTGTGGAAGGGCTGATTAAGTCAGGACCGACACTTTCCTCTTGACGGTCAACTCGACGTCGCCACCGACATCTGTGGATGTGTTCTTTCGACCAAAATAGGAAACCCTTAAACGAGACCGATGCGCAGTTTTAAATGCCACAGTTTTGGCCATAGCCAAAAATGCCTCAAGTGGAAAGAAGAGGGTATTCAGCGGTAAAAAGCCCAGCATGGCTGTATCTTTGCACAGGCCAGAATGACTAATCATAGAACTCGACCCATCGCCGAAACTACGCAAAAGCCACTAGTGCTGGATCAAGGACTGCTCAAACAGCAGCAAACCATTGCTTGTTCTGGTTAAAACAGACTTTATTGAAAGGATGTCACTGCTTAGGTTTGCTTTAACAAACCCAACAAAAGAAAACGCCTAATAGTGCACAACGTCAATTCAGGTGACCATCAAATGAAAGCACCTGCACGTCGCGATGCCACGTATAAAAAAACTCAACACTAGAGCAGTTATTGTTGTGTTTTATTTTTTTTTAAATATATTTTTGGGACCGGTTATAAACCTTGCTCGGTAAGGATTGTAATGTGCAACAGGTGCATCCAGACCTCCATCAATTTACTGTTCGTAATAAATAAAGATTCGATATTGCCACAGATGTAAGAGCAATGTATGAAAGTGAAGCTGGGCAATGTCAAAAAGAAAATGGAAAGAATGATTATAAATGTACCTGGGCTATCGATGAGAAGGTGCCAGACATATAAAGTCAGATAAACACACTATACTATAGTATACTACACTATACAAATTTGTTGTCAGCTGATGTCCGATAACTGCGTTATTACTAACACACACCCACATGAAGCGTGTTAAAGAGTTATTGTTATTGCCTTGTGCACTTTCGGAGGCAGGTCGCACATTGTTTTAGGTGCGAGAAAATTGGGTAATCAACTTCAAATTCCAGCCGTTTTCTACGTATCACACATAAAATCACAAACAGATTATATTGTCAACCCTTTGGTGAAATATTTCCCTTTGTAAATTGGTATGTATGGTGCAGAGACAAGCTAAGTTCGTCCCAACGCTAGACTCAGCTTGGATTAGATTTAGAACGACACAGAGCTGACGACGTAAACAAACATGAAAATGGAAAACAATCCCACAGAATCAGTTGGCTCAAGATGAACATAAGAGTAATTAGTCAACTTGATGACAGTATACTTAGATTTATTTGTAAATGAGTATCAAAGAGAACTGTATAATGCTTGAATCTACATGCTCCAAGGCTCTAAAGGGTTTCTGGGCAGAATATGAATTACAGTTGTCACATCACAAAAAAAACGGCTTGTGGAATGGTGCCAAGAAATGATTTTATCATCTCCAGTGTAAACACCACTCTCTAATGTAAACACCACTGTCTGGGCCAGCCAACTACACAGACCCTGTGCTATTGTCAGTGCTGTAACTCAACACCAGGCAGACCTGAATGTAAACAAACCAGTCAACATTGCAGTGAATGCTCAGACAGTCAAATGTGCACTAAAATACTCCAAAGATCAACTCTTAAACATCAATAAACAATGCCTGGGGATTCCCCTTAGTGTGCTGAGTCACATGTCTGATCTTGGAGTAAGAAACAGATGCAACTGTGCACTTCGATTAAAAAAGAAAAGGGTTGTAGAGCAGGAAGAGGAGAATTAGAGTTGTTTGTAGTGGTAGAGTTTGGAGCCTTCATCCTAACAGAGTGGTCAACAGGTCCAATCTAGTACAAGTGGACACTCGTAGCATCCTTAGTGACATGTTCACATTGATTATTGCTAAATTGTGTATTTCAATGCTCACTCTGTATGTAATAAGACCGTTGTCATCAGTGATCTAATTAGTGAAATCAGTGCTGATGCTGTTTTTATAACAGAGACTTGGCTAGATGGTCAGAGTGATGAAGTTATTTGGAGAGGAATAACTACACCTGGATTTAAAATGTTTTCAAACCCAAGGAGTGAGTGAGTGAGTTTGTTTTTACAGCACGCCAGCAGAGTAACGACTATTTTGTGCCCATGATTAACGTAGACAGTTAATGTATCTCTCTGAATAGTAAAAGCATAAATATTATGCGTAAAAAGGTTGGTTAAAAGTAAAGTAGTTTAAAAGATCCATGTGTATGATTATCACAGTTAAATTTTATTATATACACGAATGCCCTCAGGTACCTTAGGAGGCGCCGAGGACTAACATAGGTAGATATGCTCTCTAGTGGCTTGGAAGCCAGGTACATTTTCTTTCCCGGTAAAAAATCGGACAGTCAACCAGAATGTGACTAATGGACAATTGACAGTTGCAAGTTTGACACAGTGGAGGCTCTTCACCTCTCAATAGAAAGGCGTGAGTAAGATGAGAATGTCCAAGTCGGACTCGATCAAGTACCACCTGGTCTCTTCGTCTTGTCTGATAAATTCCTGGCCAGTGAACTAAATGTGGTTGCACACAGTGTAATTTGTTGGTTGTCTTATTGTTCCATCGCGCTTTCCAGTTTTCTCTTATAAACTAGTGTATAATTGGCTTTGCATCTGATGCTGGTATCTGCACCTGAGTAGGTTCAAGTTCGAGACCGATTTGCTCATCGGCCATTTCATTTCTTTCAATTCCAACATGGCTGGGAATCCAGCAGAGAACAACTTTTTACCATTTTTCTGTAGTTCGTGATTTTTTTCAAATATGTAAAGAACTTTTGGATTTTTGGTGTTTGCCTCCCAAACCGCTTTTACCAGAGAAGGCGAGTCGGAGAGGATTAAAAACATGTTTTTTTTTCGAAGTGGAGACAGAGTCGAGTGCCATGCACAGGGCCCCTGCCTCCGCAGTAAAATTTAATATTGACGCCTTCGCACTCACCCAGCAGCAAAAAAACAAAAACCATAGAACCATAAGTGTCACTGGGTTTTAATGGAAAGAGCAAGAAACAAATTGCACCCAGGAATAGCAGTAACTCAATTGTTTCCTACCAGAAATACAATTATTTACATTGTCAATAATAATGGAAAACTATAGAAATACATAAAAGATCTCTATCTTTGCTTCGTCAACTTTTCAAAAGCTTTCGACAAAGCAATTTTTCTACACCCTATATAATTTAAATATTGATGGCAAAGATATACAAATCACCAAAAATCTCTACTAATAAACAAGAGGCCGGAATAAAATTGATAGACAACAAACTAAAAGAGTAGCTTGCCAAGGATGTGTTTTTATCAACCAAAATGATACGATAATTATATGGAGATCTAACGGAAATGAAAGTAGAAGAGATAAATGATGTTTTCATGACATTACTAATCGCATATTCAGAAGAGGGCCTATCAAACCAACCTGGACATTGTAACAACGAGCAATGAAAACCCTACAAAGTAAATTCATCATGATTTCTAAAAAGTTAAAACCCCAAAATGTAAAAACAAGAATGGCTGCTTCAAATATGTGGGATCCACCATAACATCCGTGGTAGATGAGATAAAAAAAAAAAAAGAATTGACATGTCAAAGACACCATTAAAATTAGCCCACTTTCAAAAACAGAAATATCATACTAGGGACGAAACGAATCCCCAAACCATAAGTGTGATCCATACTACAATATGGATGCGAAAGCTGGCCAATTTCCAATGTAAATGAGAAAAAAGAAACTACCGGATGTTATGTTTTTTGAGAAGGATTCTGCTAATAATCATGGACATAAAGAAACACAAATGAAGAGATTGAGAATGGCTAACACCTAAAGAACACTCAATAAACTATAAGACTACAAGTTCTTTGGTCACGTAATTAGAAAGCATTATCTGGAACAACTGGTAATCAGTGAAATGATAGAGGGAAAATGTGACCGAGAGAGACAGAATGGCACGCAGTAAAAGCCTGAGAAAGTAATTATCGTAAACAGCTTTGATCTGCGCAAACTTCATACTTTAATCCGACAACAGAAGTTTGAAGGAGCTTGAATTCAGATGTCTGTTCCAGACCTGACATTTGAGAAGAATAAGAATGAACCAAAGACCACATGAATACATCCTCACTATGATTGGCACGGCTATGAGGTGGACTGAAGTCACTCTTCTTCGAAAAATAACTGCAGAGAAGGTAAATGGAAGCTTGAATTTGTGATTTTGTTTTTTAACCAGAGTTTAGTTTCCCAAAGAAATAAACTGACAGTGATCAATCTTTTTCCGATTGAATTAAATATCTGTCTGGGGTTTTGTTTGCTATTATGGAGAAAAAATTTCCAGGGTTTAAAAAAACAACCTTTTTATGTCTTCTTTTTTGAAAGATCTCCTTAGTAAAGATTTTTCTCAGGAGACTTATGGCAGTTTTTCAACAGCTTTAGATACCACTACCGGTAGACGAGAGGCAAAATCACTATCAACCAATGCTTGCAAACTAACGAGTCGAGCAGTTCTGGCATTATTTCCAGGTCATACTCATACAATTCAATATAAAGTTCAGGTCAATCCAGATGGGATGGTCAAGGTAAAATAGTATTAGCTGCCTTTTGCCGTTCAAGAAAAGAAAATCCGAACAAGGTGTGGTCGAGCCTTCAGTTAGCCCTTTTTCACCCTCTAAAATTCTTACAGAACTGAGTCTATAACAATAACAACGCAAATTAGTGGAAATTATCAGTAGCAATAACAGTGTTATTTGTTAGTAGCAATAAAACTTTGTTAGTAGCAATACAATTGTTAATAACAACACAATTTTGTTGATAGCAACACAATTTTGTCAATAGCAACACAACTGTTAGTAGAAATACAACTGTTAGTAGCAACAAAACTGTTAGTAGCAACACAACTTTGTTAGTAGCAACACAACTTTGTTAGTAGCAACACAACTTTGTTAGTAGCAACACAACTTTGTTAGTAGCAACACAACTGTTAACGGCACGTCAGCACGGTAACGGCTATGTGAAGAGAAGAGAAGAGACGACAAGAAGAAATAGCAGAGAGAAGAAGGCTGGACGAGTTAGAAAGAGAAGAAAGAAGACGACGAGAAGAGAGAGAGCATGAACTGGTTGTGTTGCGCATTAAGGCGGAGCTTCCTGGTGTTGCTTATCCAGCCGAGGCGACAACCAAGTCCAACGCTATGGTCAAGGTAAAATAGTATTAGCTGCCTTTTGCCGTTCAAGAAAAGAAAATCCGAACAAGGTGTGGTCGAGCCTTCAGTTAGCCCTTTTTCACCCTCTAAAATTCTTACAGAAAATGTTTGCCTTCGCCTCTGTGTAGATTTCCGCGAATGTGAAGCCCTTACAATTCTAGATGCCACTAACAACCCTCTTTTTCGCTCCTCTTTAAATTATTTACCTCAAGTGGTTTTTTGTTAAAGTTTCTGCGTTTTTTAGACGGATCCACTGCGTTTAGGACGAAACAACGTAATTTATAAGTAACGAAAACAACGTTATTTTTTAGTAGCAATAACAACGTTAACCATAAGTAGCATTCACAAAGTTTATTTGCAGTTATTACAACGTAAATTACAATTTTTAGTAGCAATACCGTTAATCGGTAGTAACAATAACAACGCAAATTAGTGGAAATTATCAGTAGCAATAACAGTGTTATTTGTTAGTAGCAATAAAACTTTGTTAGTAGCAATACAATTGTTAATAACAACACAATTTTGTTGATAGCAACACAATTTTGTCAATAGCAACACAACTGTTAGTAGAAATACAACTGTTAGTAGCAACAAAACTGTTAGTAGCAACACAACTTTGTTAGTAGCAACACAACTTTGTTAGTAGCAACACAACTTTGTTAGTAGCAACACAACTTTACAACTGTTAACGGCACGTCAGCACGGTAACGGCTATGTGAAGAGAAGAGAAGAGACGACAAGAAGAAATAGCAGAGAGAAGAAGGCTGGACGAGTTAGAAAGAGAAGAAAGAAGACGACGAGAAGAAAGAGAGCAATAACTGGCTGTGTTGCGCATTAAGGCGGAGCAACCTGGTGCTGCTGATCCAGCCGAGGCGATCAACCAAGTCCAACGCTTAACTCCCGAAATTACCGTCATTTGTGGATTACAAAGACGATTTGGACAGTTCGTTGCTACGCTTCGAACGTTTTGCCGAGACGAGTCAGTGGCAAAAGGAGTCATGGCCTGCGTACCTATCAGCTTTGTTGACCGGTCGTGCACTGGATTGTTTCTGCCGCTTGTCAACGGAGGATGCCAAGAACTACGACGCGATCAAGTTGGCCCTACAGAAAAGGTACAACCTGACGGAAGATGGCTACCTTCCGGCAATGCAAGCCAGAGGAAGGAGAGAATGCAGGCATGTTTGTAGTTTGGCTCAAGACCTACTTGGAGAGGTGGGTAAAGCTCTCAGAGACAGAACAGACGTATGATAGCCTTCGTGACTTATTTGTTAGAGAGCAGTTGTCAGTCAGTCAGAGAGTCTGAGCGCGTTTGTTACCATTATTACTAGGCCTACTATTATTAGAGAAGTTGAAGTGAAGCTGTCGTGTTACAGTTACGGATTGCTATTGCGGTTGTAGAATCGATCACAGATTGTTATTGCAGTTGTGGATTTGATTGCTGTCGAGATTTCATTGTAACATTTTCAATACGCTAGACGTGTTTATAGTTAATAAAGTTATTCTTCAATATTTCTACAAGAAGGAGTTAACTTTATTAGTTGTGTTTGAGCCAGTGGATGTTGGATCATTGTCTGAAGCCCCGTTACAATATATAATTTTATAACCGATAGCTGGGCTCTACAACAGAGACTGTGCATCACCCCAACAATCCACGTTACACTGGTCTAAGACAGTTAATGCATTGTACTAGTAGCAACGGTGATTCCCTTTATCTCTCTAAGTAGTAAAGGCATAAAAATTGTGCGTAAAAGGTTTGGTAAAAACTGAAGGGTATGTACAGTAGTTTAAAAGATCCATGTGTAGGATTATCACAGTTAAATTTTATTATAGACACCAATGACCTTCAGGTACTTTAGTAGGTGCTGAGGACTTATGCTCTCTAATGGTTTTGAAGCCAGGTATAAACTTCTTTCCCAATAAAAAACCGAACAATCAACTAGAATGTGACTAATGGACAACTGACAGTTGCGGGTTTGACACAGTGGAGGCTCTTCACCTCTCAATAGAAAGGCGTGAGTAAGATGAGAATGTCCAAGTCGGACTCTATCGAGTACCACCTGGTCTCGTCGTCTAGCCTGAGAATTTCCTGCCCAGTGACCTAAATGTGGTTGAAACAGTGTAATTTGTTGGTTGTCATATTGTTCCATCGCGCTTTCCAGTTTTCTCTTATAAATCTGTGTATAATTGGCTTAGCATCTGATGCTGGTATCTGCACCTGAGTAGGTTCAAATTCGAGCCCGATTTTGGCGAGCTCATCAGCCATTTCATTTACTTCAATTCCGACATGGCTGGGAATCCAGCAGAGAACAATTTTCTTACCATTTTTCTGTATTTCGTGAATTTTATTTAATGTTGAGTTTGCCTCCCCCACCGCTTTCACCAGAGAGAGCGAGTCGGAGAGGATTACACATTTGTCTTTTCTCGAGTCGAGTGCCATGCTCATTGCCACTGCATGCGCAGTAAAAATTGACGCCTTTGCACTCACTCCGCAGCATTTATCTGCTGAGGATGAGTGGAAGGCAGCTCCGACACAGGTCTCATTAGTGAAAAGTAGATGGTGATCAGAATGATTTTGCATGATGTGTTCAAAATTTTCTGTATATACCTCTGGAAGGGGAGATCTGCCAGATCAAGAATGCTTCCTGGTCTTTCCAGCGTCTAGGGAGGGATTTCCGAAAATTTGTCTTATTGAATAGAGATAGTGTGTAAGTCGATTTACAGATGGAGCTGCTGAACACGAATTCCAAAGGGGGGAATCGCGTTCGGTGACGATTTGAATTTTTCTACACAAGTTGGGTGGAAAATGGGTGAAAAGCAGGATTGTCAGGAAAAGATTTTATATTGACTGCATATTGTAAGGATAGTTTGTCTCTTCTTTCTGACAAGGATGGTTCGTCTGCAGCTACGTAAAGGCTTTCTACCGGTGTGGTGCGAAAGGCTCCGAGGCTGAGACGCAGTCCTTGGTGGTGTATAGTGTCTAGCATTTTTATATAAGACGGTCTGGCAGAGCCATACACTACGCTGCCGTAGTCGAGTTTAGATCGTATCAGAGAGCGATATAGGTAGAGGAGGGACTCTATCTGCTCCCCACCCTTTCAGAACAGAAAATCAGAATAAAGTGTGGTCGAGCCTTCAGTTAGCCCTTTTTCACCCTGGAAAGTTCTTGCAAAAAAAGATGGTTGCCTTAACTTCAGTGTAGATTTCCGAAAACGCAATGCTATCACAATTCTAGATGCTACTAACATCCCTATTTTTTAGCTCCGCTGCCTGTCGTTAAGATATGTACCCCAAGTGATTTTTGTTAAATTTAGACGGATCCACTGCGTTTCCAGCGTAACAACGTAATTTACAAGTAGCAAAAACAACGTTGATTCTTAGTAGTAATAACGTAAACCATAGGTAGCATTCACAAAGTTTATTTACAATAGTTAAAACGTAAATTACGTTTATTAGTAGCAATACCGTTAATTGGTAGAAACAATAACGCAAATTAGTGGAAATTATCTGTAGCAATAAAAATGTTAGAAGCAACACAACTTCGTTAGTAGCATCGCAATCTAGTTACTGGCAACAATTTTGCTAGTAGCAACACAATTTTGTTAGTAGCAACACAATTTTGTTAGTAGAAACAATTGTTAGTAGCAACAATTTTGTTAGTAGAAACAAAATTCTCAGTAGCAAAAAATACGTTAATTGTTAATTTTTAGCAACAAGCTTGGCTTTAGCATGGATCCATTTGAAAAAAATTATCAAGTAGGTAAAAAAAGCACCCAGTTTTATTCGACAAAATACGCAAGTTCATAGTTTAAGCTATGAAGTAAGATTTGGGAGTTGATTTTGATGATACGTAGAATTGTATGTTATATGCATGATATTATTTATCATACGTCCTCTTTTTATACGATTTTTTCCATTCAGAAGATGAACAATAATCTATATATATAAGATTGACGTCATTCAACCATTCTCTATCAAGAGTAAATGATTAAAATAATTTGTATGTATACTTTCGTCTGTCTGTGAAGCAATAGTATTACACTTCCCACAGAGATAAATGCAATTGGTGCAATGTATTCTAAATCCTGTTTGGCAGGCATACAATTACAAATACAGTTCCGAAAATTTATCACAGCATAGCCTCTCCAAAGCAAGGAAAGAAGCAGGGCTTAGCCAAGGTTGACGTCATTCAACCATTCTCTATCAAGAGTAAATGATAAAAAAACAGTGGCAAGGGATACAACATGCACAACAGCTGGGCATAATAATGGCATCGTATCATATGCAGTTGTTGCCGATTCTGTTAGAATAGGCAGCCACGACCAGAAAGGGGATATTGGGCCGTAAAGTTTGAGAGATAAGTTGATGAGTGGTGAAGAAAAAATGCGTGTCCTACATCGGCTTGTAACCAAACATGTTTCAAATCCTTTTGTAGATGATGGGCCTATCTTAGAGGGTACACAAAATTTGAGCAAACTATTCTCGGCATACAATTAATCTGTGGCCATCTTTACATTACTGCAATCATTGCTTCATTTTTTAGATGTTTCCATTTTAAAGAGATGAAAATGAATCGAGAAGTAGAAGAGCTGAAAGGTATCGACCCTACAACGGTACCATTGGTAGCCTTTTGTTTGTCGGAATCTCTGTTCCAATGTATTTGCCGTTAAAATTTTAAAAATATTTTTTGTGTATACAGAATATTGATTACTGTTTCAATATGAAGACATCAGAGGCCGATGTATATGACTTGTATTTACTTAATAGAGCGATATGCACATCAGAAAAATGTCAGAGAGAATAATATAGCATGCACATCACATTGAACTCCCTAACTATTAACCCAATACAGTACTATCTTCCAAGAGAGCTCACTTCTGTCATAATCAAGCTCATGTACATTATCCACTTCCACTAGAAAGGATCATAGCGTCGAGTCGAATTTTCTTTCGCACAAGAGCGGGACCATTTGATTTTTTAAAATGCATTTTAATTCAAAGGAAATGTTTGTACAGTGAATTTTTTATAAGTTTGGGAACTGTTTGAGTTGACAGATATGCGATTCATGCCTCCCAGGTAGTTTCCCTTTTGAGGAACCCGTTTAGGAAATCAGTGGCGTTATGCTGACCCAGAATTTGGCTCTATCAAATGAATTGTTAACATAAACACCACGCTCTAGGTGTTATCTGTATTTTTGGCCACCAAGCAAAATGCTGAAGTGAAAAAGAAAAAAAATTCTCAGTAGTCCGACGAATCAGTGCAAACATCTCAAGTTTTCTGCCATTTTCAAATTGGAAAACCTCGTAAAAAAGAAGATTAAAGCAACGAGAACGCTTAGGGTATATTAAAAGAACAAGATCTGTCCCGAAGCGGTTTTCAACTGCTCTTAATAGAACTTATGAAGATGGAAAAAGTAAGTACATAATCGTCAAGAGGAAATACCGATTATATTTAAACTTGAGAAGGCAGCAATAGTAAAAATCAAAAAGAGCAATGCCTTCGCAAAACTACTATTAGAACTTGTTATGAGTACCGTGACCTTAACAGGCCTAATTGAAAAAAAACTCAACGTGCTTCAATTCTATGAAACAGGTGTAAACTCTAATGCTAACAGACACAGAATCATCGTTGAATGTGCGCTTAACAACACACACAGGGATGCTCAGTAGGTGTCGCCGAGGAGACGTTTTAGAGTTGTTTTTGTGGAGAATAAAACAGCTAATTTAGACGTATGGAACATTTGAAAAAACAGATATAGTTCAAAGGGATGAACAGAAGGAGAGGATTTATTTGCTTAAAGTAAAGATATTTTCATTGTGCTGCGAGCTTCAGCGCGCCGTCTTAAAATGTTTAGATTATGCACAGTTGGATTATTGTTAAAATTACCAATGGCTTCCCCCCCTCCCCCCCCGACTCGAACTGCCAGCCGGCACCGGCAGTCGACCTAAGGTTTGTCCTTTCGTGGGACTGTTAGAGGTCTGAGGGATCGCCCTCTTTGCAAGTTTGCAATACAGCATCACTGAATTGTTCTATTGAGAATTTCCTTAGGAGATACATATTTGAGACAGTCCAACTGAAAAGCGGGCCAGTCCGCCCGAGGGAAATTCCACCGTTTCGGAGCGGGCCGGCGATAGAAGAATAGGAAAGTGGTCAGAGCTGTGAAGGCTAACGAGAATTGACCACAAGTAGTCAAGAGAGAGATTGGTCGACGAATGTCAGGTCTAGAGCAGTTTGGTTTGGTTGGTTGGGTTTTAACGTCCAACGTCAGCAACTTATAGGCTATATCGTGGACGGGCCCCAAGACGGACGTCTGACAATTTTATGTGCTGCCACACACGAGACAGGGTGGGGATACCATGACTCCTGTCTCAGCCGGTCACATTATACTGACACCGACCCAACCAGTAGGGATTGCAACAGCCAGGATTCGAACTCGGGACCTTTTGCGTCGGAAGCCGATGTTCTACCCCTGGGCCACCGCGCCCCCCCGCAGTCTGAGAGCAGAAAACGTGCCATGTGCAGTAACTTGGAGAGCCATCATTTAGATTCCGAAAAACATTTTCTATGAGTTTTCCACGTGGATCAGCCCTTAAGACTGCCCCACAGCGGGTTATGGGCGCCAAAGTCTCCCATAAGAATTACAGGCGATTGAAGCAGATTAGTAAGGTTAGTGACAGAGTAGGAAACTTAGAGAGTTTTTTTACGGCACGTCAGCAGTGTAAAGATTAAGTTCGAGCCTGATTTTGGCGGGCTCATCAGCTATTTCATTTCCTTCAATTTCAACATGGCTGGGAACCCAGCAGAGAACAATTTGCCTTTTTTCTGTAATTCGTGAATTTTTAGAATTTTTGGATTTTTGAGGTTTCCTCCCCCCGCTTTCAGAGAGAATTAAAAACGTGTCTTTTCTTGAGGTGGAGACAGTCTCGAGTGCCATGCACTGGGCCACTGCCTCCTCAGTAAATATTGACGGCATTCACACTCAACCCGCAGCATTTATATGCTGAGGATGAGTCAGCCTGGTCTAAATTT
>RQTK01000110.1:239872-273707 GCA_003991915.1 Elysia chlorotica | reverse complement strand
TGAACCACACAATTCATAGACACAGAGCTGACGAAGTAAACAAGCATGAACTCGAAACAGGCCCACAGAATCAATACACGATCAGGTGACCCAAGATGAACTTGAGAGTAAGTTTTAATGACTATAGAACTAGTCAACTTGACATTATACTTAGATTTATTTGTAAATGAATATCAAAGAGGACTATCATTCTTGAATATACATGCTTCCAAGGCTCCAAAAGAGGTTCTGGGCAGTTTCAAACCGAATGTAAAGTTCAGTTGTTCCATCACAAGGAAAGCCTTATAATATTGGAACAATACAGGCACATGCTCCAAATTCAGACCATGACGAGGAGGCAGAGGCATTTTATGAAGTCCCAAACCAAGCCAAAAAACAACATATCACAAGATATCAAGATCATTATAAGAAACCTAGTGGGAAATGAAAATTGAAAAGGTAGTAGATCCCATCGGAATTGGAGAAATTAAGGAGGAGAACGGCTTGTCGAATGGTGCCAAGAAATGAGTTCATCATCAACGACGAGGATGGCAGAGGCATTTTATAAAGTCCCAAACCAAGCCAAAAAACAACATAGCACAAGATATCAAAATCATTATAAGAAACTAGTGGGAAATGAAAATTGAAACGATAGTAGATACATTCGAATTGGAGAAATTAAGGAGGAGAACGGCTTGTCGAATGGTGCCAAGAAATGATTCATCATCTCCAACACGGTCTAAAAACCGCCCAAGAAAATACTAGACATGGAAGAGTCCGTGGTACACATAAAAATCAGATTTTATCTTGATGAAATATCGTTCATGGATATATATACGGATCCAAATATATGCCAGGAGCTGACTGCGGCACAGATCACATACCAGTCATGACAGACATGAAAGTGAAACCGAAAAAAAAAAACAACGCGATAAATCTAAGCAAACCGTGAAAATGCAATAGGGATTACAACTAGGATTACAACGTAAATTACAACGGTTAACAATACCGTTAATTGGAATAACAATGACAACGCAAATTGTTAGTAGCAATATCGCCAATTAGTGTCAACAATGATAATTATCAGTAGAAACACCCACGTTTATTGTTAGTAGCGTAAGGATAGTTTGTCTCTTCTTTTTGACAAGGATGGTTCGTCTGCAGCTACGAAAGGCTTTCTACCGGATAGGTACGAAATCTCTGATGCTGAGACGCAGTCCTTGGTGGTGTATAGTGTCTAGCATTTTTATATAAGATGGTCTGGCAGAGCCATACACTACGCTGCCGTAGTCGAGTTTAGATTGTTATCAGAGAGCAAATAGAGATAGGAGGGACTATCTGCTCCCCACCCTTTCAAGAACAGAAAATCCGAATAAGGTGTGGTCGAGCGTTCAGTTAGCCCTTTTTCACCCTCGAAAGTTCTTATAAAAAGATGGTTGCCTTCGCTTCAGTGTAGATTTCCGGAAACGGAATGCCAGCACAGTTAGATGCCACCAATATCCCTTTTTTGCTCCTCTGCCTGTCTTTGAGATATATACCTCAAGTGATTTTTGGAAAGTTTGTGCGTTACTAAGACGGATCCACTGCGTTTAGAGCGTAACAACGCAATTTATAAGCAGGGAAAACAACTTATTTTCTTAGAAGGAATAACGTTAACCAGTTAGTAGCAATAACATTTTGTTAGTAGCAACACAACTTCGTTAGTAGCAACACAACTTCGTTAGTAGCAACACAACTTCGTTAGTAGCAACACAACGTCGTTAGTAGCAACACAACGTCGTTAGTAGCATCACCATTTTGTTAGTAGCAAAATTCTTTGAAGTAAAAATACGTTAATTTTTAATTATTAGCAACAAGCACGTTAATTGTTAGTAGTAGCAACTACGTTAATTGTTAGTACCACCAACCACGTTAGTTGTTAGTAGCAATACCGTTAAAAAGAAGCAGCAATAGCAGTTATTGATAGTAATAACAATTATTAGTAACAATAACACCGTTAATTACTAGTTGCAACAACGACGTAAAGATGTCAAACACAGTGGATCAGACTGTCTCGCGTGTACTTCACGTCACGTCAGTTGACCCTAGTTCATAGTTTAAGCAATGCAGTAAGATTTGATGATAGGCAGAATTGTATGTTAAGAAAGTTATGATACGTCCCCTTTTTTATACTGATTGTTTCCATAAAAAGATGAACAATGATCATTAATATTCTTTTATGTACTTAAAATTTACGTAACTATGATTTTGGAAGCATACAAACAAATACAGTTCCAAAAATTGACCACATCATACTTCTCTCCAGAGCAAGGAAAGAAGTAAGTCTAGCTAAGATTGACGTCATTCAACCATCCTTTTTACTAATGGATTAAGAGTAAAAAAAAGAACACAACACCAGCAAAGGATGTTACCTGCACAGTAGCTGGGCACGCCAAAAGATCTCTCGGCCCAGCCACAATACAACCGTCACTGTGCCGACATACCATCAACACACACGACACAACCAATCCGTTACTTCTCGGCTCTTTTTAATCTTATAGCAAAACCAAATGAAAAATGAAATTCTGCAGTTGATGCTGAAAATAGTAGCCAGCCACGACCAGAAGAGTGATGTTGGGTCGTAAAGTTTGAGAGAAAGGTTAATATTTGGTGAATATCACCAACTTATGAAAAATGTTGATATTAGGGAAAAAAATGTGTGTCGTACATTCGCATGGAACCAACGACGTTTGAACCTCCTGTTTGGGCATATCAGAGAGTATACACAAAATTTAGACTTAAAAAAAAAAAAAAACTATTATCAGCATACATTGGCCATCGTTACAGTACTGCAATCAATGCTTCATTTGTGGATGTTACCATTTTGAAGAGCTGGATGTTAATCGAGAGGTAGAAAATCTGAAAGCTATAGACCATACAAAGGTACCCCTGGTAGCCTTTTGTTTGTCGGAATCTCTGTTCCAATGTATTTGCCGTTTGTATACAGAATATTGATTACTCTCAAGATGAAGACATGACGTTGTGTCTTCGCTTGCAAAAGTTCAAAGGCCGAAGTGTAGGACTTGTATTTACTTTATAGAGCGATGTGCACCTCAGACCAATGTCACCATAGCAGAAAGAATAATTTTACATGTACAGCACATTGAACTCCCTAACTAATTAACTCAAGCCCGTACTATCTTCCACGAGAGCTAACTTCTGCCATAATCAACCTTCTGTACATCATCCACTTCCGCTAGAAAGTATCATAGCGTTGAGTCGGAATTTTTTCTGTTTTTATAGCCTCACAGAAGCGAGGCCATTTGATTTTGACAAAAGAAAATGTTTGTACAGTGAATTTTGATAACTTTGGGAACTGTTTGAGTTGACATATGTTGTTCATACCTTTCAGTTATTTCCCCTTCCGAGGAACCCGTTTAGGAAATCAGTGGCGTTATGCTGACTCGGAGCAAGGCTAAGCTTATATCACATGAATTGTGTTAATATAACACCACGCTTAAAGTATTTTGTATTTTTGGCCAGCAAGCAAAATGCCGAAGTGAAAAGGAAGAAAAATCAGCAGTCGGACGAATCAGTGGAGACATATCAGTTTTCTGTTATTTTCAACTTAGAAAACCTCGTGAACAAGATAGAACATTAAAGCAATGAGTATATTAAAAGAACTAGATCTGCCCCGAAGCGGTTTTCAACTGCTCTAAATAGAACATTGTCAGTACACAATCGTAAAGAGAAAAGGTCAATTATATTTGAACTTTAAGTAGCAAAAATAAGAAAGAGCAATGCCATCGCAGAACTTCTGTAAGAACTGATGTTATGGGATAAACTAAAAAAAAATGAACAACATGGAAAAGATCAACCGTGACCTTAAGATGCCAAATCTAAAAAGACTCAAAATGCTTCAATTTTTTTTTATGAAACAACAACAGAGTTGTCAACTGCAATGCTAACAGACACAGAACCATTGTTGAATGTGCGCTTCATAACACATACACACACAGGGACGCTGAGCAGGTGTCACCGAGAGTTCGTAGTTGTTTTCGTGGGGAATAAAACAGCTAATTATTTTAGGCGTATGGAAAATTTTAAGAAGCAGGATTAGTGCCAAAGGCGTGGACAGAAGGAGGGGATTTATTTGCATAAAGTAAAGATATTTACATGATAAACTATTGTGCGGCAAGCTTCAGCGCGCTGTCTTTTAAACATGTTTAGATTATGCACAATTGGGTTATTGTTAAAATCACGGAGGACTTTTCCCTGAATCGAACTGCCAGTCGGCAACAGGCAGTCGAACCAGGATTTGTCCTTTCGTGGAATTGTAGAAGTCTGAGGAATCGTCCTCTTAGCAATTTGCAATACAGTATCACTGAATTGCCCTAGTGAGGAGTTTTCCTTAAGAGATACATATTTTGCAACAGTCCGACTGAAAAGCGGGCCAGTCCGCCCAAGTGATATTCCACCGTTTCGGATGAGAGATGGTTCTAAGCGGGCCGACGACAGAAGAGTAGATACGTGGTCGGATCTTTGAAGGCTATTGAGAATTGACCACAAGTAGTCCAGCGTGGTTTACCTTAAGTATTTGTAGTTTTTTACTTTTTCTATTTCTTCATTTTCTATATACATTTTTCTTTCACTATCAAAATTTGTCATGTCCTGCGTTTTTCCTGTATGCATTTTTAGTCCTACTTCTTTACTTGGATGATATAGTGTGTTGAACTGGCTTTCCATTTGTTCAGTACCTTCTGTTAGAAGCACACATCATCTGCAAATCATAACTTTGTGAGGAATTCACCATTTACATTGATTCCATAGTTTAGCTCTGACTTTCCGAAGATTGCTAATATTGCAGCTGTAAACATTTTTGGGGGGAGATTGGATCCCCTTGTCTGACGACTCTTCTTATCGATAAGGGTTCTGAGATCGGGTTGTCTAGATGTACTCTGGAGTTGCTTTTGAGTATATATTTTCAAGAATTTTCACATGCTTATGTTTTATTGATATTAATCATTCGTAACGCCTCAAATAATGTAAAGTGTTCTATAGAATCAAATGCTTTTTCGTAGTCTATGAATTCAACACATAGCAGTAAGTTGTATTCATTTGATTTTTCAATAATTTTATTAAATGTATAAATGTAGTCTGTTGTTTAGTAACCTTTCCTCAATCCAGCCTGGTCTCTTTTGTAGGAGGCCTGTAAAGATATGTAAGTGTGAGATAAGAGGCTTATTGGCCTGTAATTCATGTGCAGAATACGAGCTGGTTGACGCTGCTTTGGAAAGACTAAAGAGATTCTTATGGACGAAAAAATGCCAATGTCATTAAAAAGACAGGTATATGACCAATACGGTCTTCCTGCAATGACATATGGATGCCAGACTTGTCACTGATAAAGGTACTTGCACATAAGCTGGGATCAGCACAGTGTGCAATGGAGAGAAAAATGCTGATAATAAAAATAGCAGACAAGAGTAACATGCCACACCTTCAGAGCCCAGACAAACATTAAAGACACAGTAAAGTTTGCAGCAAAACAGAAATGGAAATGAGCAGGTCATATAGCCACAATTGATGAAAACAGGTGGACTAAAAAGTAACAGAGTGGCAGCCAAGAAAGGGAAGAAGATCAAGAGGACGACAAGCAAGAAGGCGAGATGATTATAGTAAGAGAAAAAGGGGTGCTATGGAGCAGAGCAGCTAGAGATAGAGAAAGATGGAAATGTGATTTGAAGGGCTATATACTGCAGCGGATGGACAAAGCCTTAAAAAAATAAGTACCAAGTCCAGAGAGAGAGAGAGGTGGGTCGACGAATGTCAGGGCTAGAGCAGAAAACGTACCATGGGCAGGATGGCAGTAACTTGGAGAGCCATCGTTCAGTAGTAAGAAATCAGATTCCGAGATAAACTTATCTAAGAGTTTTCCATGTGGACCAGCCCTTAGACTGCGCCACAGCGGGTTATGGGCGTTAAAACATCTTATTAGAATTACAGGAGATGGAAGCTGATTAATAAGGTTAGAGACAGAGGAGGAGATCTGAGCAGAAGGTGGTTGAGCGAGTTTGTTTTACGGTACGGCTATATAGTGCCCATGATGTCCCAAGACAATACTAGTAGCAACGGTGACTATCTCTATGGATAGTAAAAGCATACACATTTTGCGTAAAAAGGCTGGTTAAAAGTAAAGGGTATATACAGTAGTTTAAAAGATCCATGTGTAGGATTATCACAGTTGAATTTGATTACATACACCAATGTCCTTCAGTGAGTGAGTTTGTTTTACGACACGTAGGAGACGAGGACTAACATAAATAAATATGCTCTCTAGTGCCTTGGAAGCAAGATACATATTTCTTTCTCGTTAAAAAAATCGGACAGTCAACTAGAATGTGACTTGTGGATAATTGACAGTTGCAGGTTTGACACTGTTAAGGCTCTTCACCTCTCCAAAGGCGTGAGTAAGATAAGAATGTCCAACTCGATCGAGTAACACCTGGTCTCGTAGTCTAGCCTGAGAAACTCCTGCCCAGTGACCTAAATGTGTCTTTGAACCGGTTCTGTGTTTGTTGGGTTTTGTGTGTTCAGGGGCATTGTGAACGTTTGTCGGTGTTGCTCGTTCTGGAAGTTTCGAATGCGACACTTTAAATTGAGATCGCATTTTGGAACTCGTCACTTGGTCGGATCCTGTTCCTGTGTGGAGCGGTATGATCTGTTTAGGTACGTTAAAGTTTATGTTGTATTTTTAATCAATGTTATAGAAGTATAATTCTCATCTAAAATGTGAATTAATATGATTTAATTCTATTTAATAAACCTTTCGATGCAGTCAATGTGTTTGTTCGATAATTTGTATTTATAACTCGCTATTTCATCCAAAAGAGGATTAAAATGTTTTTTCTTGAGATGGAGAAGGTGTCGAGTGCCTTGCACAAGGGTACTGTCTCCGCAGTAAATATTGCCACCTTCGCACTAACCCCGCAGCGAAAAACTAACAATCAAACAATAAGTCTTATGAATCATGTCACTGGATTATAATGAAAAGAGCAAGAAACATGCACACAGGAATAGCAGTAACGGGGCCCTCATTACTAGAAGAGCAAAGAATATTTACCTCCGTCTGCCTGTCGCCCGCGAAACAGTAAAAGGCTGTTAAGGGCAGTGTCCCCTTGCTGGGCTCGGTAGCTGGTGGGAAGCCCCGGATCAGAACCTCTTATTTCTTCTATGGAATCCTTATTATCTATCGAAACCTCCAACCCCCAACTCTGGGAAGAAGTCATGCCCGGATGGAGTGGGTGTGCCATCCGGATCAAGCAAGCGGAAGGCAGCGGATGTCCCACCCCTTTTGGGCCCCACTGCCAAACAAAGCTGTCACAATTCCAGGTGATCAGCGACACAGAAAAGAAGGTGGCAAAGTTCAGTGTCTTTGCTATTAGCAAAGCACTAAAGAGAGTTGTGGGTGAATCCAAGAGCGTCACGAAGCTCCGTTCTGGTGAGCTCTTGGTGGAATGCTTTTGTGAGCCACAAGCGAAACGTCTCGGCAAGGTCGACACCTTTGTAAACATCCCTGTGACTGTGAAGGCTCATCGTAGCCTAAACAGCTCCAGGGGTGTGGTTAGATCTCGTGACCTTGAAACGACGAGCGAGGAGGAATTGGTAGCGGAACTCGATGGAGTCACCCACGCCCGACGCATTTCCGTGCTGAAGGGGGATGATAAAATTAGGACCAATACTTTCGCCCAAACCGACTCGACGTCGCAACCGACATTAAAAGTGAACGTGGGGTACTTAACTACTGTTAGAACTGTTATGGGGTAAACTTAAAAAAGAACCACCTGGAAAAAAACAACCGTGACTTTACCATGCCCAATTGAAAAAGACTTAAAGGCTTCATGTATAACTTAACAGATACAGAACCATTGTTGAATGTGCGCTTCATAACACGCACGCACACACACACACACACAGCTGCTGAGCAGGTTCCACCGATGAGACACGTCGTAGTTGTTTTCGTGAAGAATAAAACAGCTAATTTAGACGTATGGAAAATTTGAAGAACAGATATAATGCCAAAGGCGTGGACAGGAGGGGATTTAGGTTAAGGTTTTTACATGATGAACCGTGAAAGAATTAAAAGGGTCTCAATCTAGGAGGCATAAAACCCCTACAAGCAAAAAAAAAGTATAAGCCACGACTCTGACTGGTGATCCTGAACTGATCCGGGCGTAAGTTGAAGAGAGCAGCCAAGCATATCAACACCAAGGTCGTTATTGGACCGTGCCAGACTCCAGGGCGAGGCCAACGCGACCCCATCCTGACGAACTTCGTGGAAGAGCCCTATTAGGTGGTATACCACGATATAAAAAGACAACTGGGGGGTTACTCATTGAATGCTTCTGCGCACTAGCAAAAAGGTTTTTTCTTGCTAGTTTCAATAATTCATTAAGAGAGGACAGGCTTGAGTAAAGGTAGTTAGTAAAGAGTGCCGAAAATGTAATGCTACACTGTGACCCTTGATGAGGGTAAGTTTTTGCCAAAGCGTACTGGGATTGACCAGGCGTGATGGATGATTTGTCAGGGCATTAATGTATGCTGGTAAAGCTGTTTCTCAAAACTAAACAAGTCCATTATTGGTTCTCGATGTTGCATAATTATTTTAAAAAAATCGACTGTACCATGTATCAGTGTTTTATTATGTTCACGTGTCCCCTTAGAATAAATGTCGCTGGGTGTGTGCAGTATTACATTCATACTACACCATTTACATTACACTAAAAGTAATGTCTGGCGAAACACAGATGGTACCATACAATTTTTTCCACTTTATGCAAAAGGCGTGAGTACTTAATAAAAGAATAGACGAAGTGACAGAAATAGGCTATTTGATTATATTAGACACGCTTCAGGTTTGTCTTGGCTGGTAGCCGGGAGCTTTCTGTGCTCAGTGCTGCGATTTCTTTCTTGTATTTTTTGGCATTTTCTTTGATTTTTATATCTTATGACTGCTTAAACGCTTTCCTTTAGAGAGTGTTTTGTGGCCCATTGCAAACTGTTCGGAGATTTCGTTCACATTGTACGTTGTATTCTGCGAACAGACATCGCTAATTGGCCAATTCCTTTATAACTTAGTTGTCTTCGTTTGATTTGTTTATTAGTTTCCCTCTTATTGTTACCCAGTAGTTTTTTGTGTTCTTTACGATTTTGTGTTCTTAGATGAAATAAGTGTTTCATTTGCCTAATTTCCTTTCTAATATAGAATGAGGTGTATGTAAGGCAGGGTTGCCCTATATCACAGCAACTCATTGTAGCTGTAGACATTTGGGCATAACTAAATTATTAAAAGTTTTAAACCAGCCAATTGTACCAAATTAATGGTGAAAATTCAGCAATATGCAGATTACATCGTTATTTCAAAAGATCTCATAAATTCAGACAAGTCTTGGTAAAGATAAAAATTCTCAATTTTCTCCGGACTGCAGCTTCGTCAGGAAAATAAGTGAAGATATGGTTATGAGACAATCTCCAGGTGCTTAGGACAAAAATTTCACAAAAGAGCGTGAACAATTAATGTTTTTTTTCCATCTCCTTTAAAGCACAAACTTGAGGGTCAACCAACTTTAAAACAACTTTCAATTTAAAGTGTCCTGCATCGGTGTACTGCGAAAAAAAGGATGCTCGCTTTCATTTTCATATGTTATTGTAGAAAATGAAAGAGCTAAACATTCAACTTGTCTTTTTGATTGATGACTGGAATGCACTGGACAACTTCAACCCTCGAATAGATAAACACGTGAATAATCCAAAAGTTAGGTGATATCTTAAAAAATGGTAGTTGATCACAACCCAGCAGAGAAGAAAACTCTGGATTAGAGCAACTCCATGGTGATGAGTGAGCCAACATAAAGTTGGACATGGATTGTCTTGATACATTTCATTTATCACAATCGCTTCCACTCTAACCCTTCAAATTCTTGAAATTGGCTTTACAGATCAAATCAGTCCACCACCATTTTATCATTTAAACAGACCAGCATTCAGAGAGACAGAACTTTTTGGAAACCCAACAATGGTCTTCAAGGTGATACATGTATAGATATTTGAATTCGATCACTATTACCCAGCCATGCGTTACAAATCGATACGAAGATCGTCATCTCCATAAACTCAGCATTGTTTAAAGAAAGAAAACTGAACATCCAAAGACCAATACCATTGAAGGCGTCATTTTAAGATCAAAATCACGACGGAAAGATAAGGGATGAAAAGGTGAATTGGTATATTGAATTTTACATAGAAAGTGCATGGCTACTCTTGCCTGGAAAGGATGAAATCACAAAAGAGGTAAGGTGTTTCTATGAGAAACGATACCATTTAAGACATCATCATTCCATTGAACTCTTTAAGAGGTTAATAATTATTTTGGATCGCTGTATAATAGTGCGATGAGGGTGTAGACTGAGGTGGTAGAATGACAATTACCATAAAGCAACCTATGCCCCATAATATGAAAACAAACAAAAGTAAGACCTAGTGGTTAAGTAATTAGCCGAGTTCAGCATGGACAGACACCAGGTTTCTCAGCCCTTAGTTATTTTGTTCTTTTTATGCTATTTTTCTATTTTTACTTCTTTTGATTTTGTTTTAATACCGTCTTATGTGCAATAGTTTCAAACACACGCTGTTCAAGATTGATAGAAAAGGAGCTCTTATATCTCTAAAAAATCTGCACTATTATTTTACTCCACCACCATGTGTTTTCATTTGATCTCACTTCAGTCACAGCGTTACATAAACATAAAGAACCGCTTGGTTCATAATCGAGTTTCTAACAAATTCTCAAACGTTGACTGAACTGGTTATATACATACATACATATATATCGCTCTAAATACTGCAAAACTTTAAAGAGCGAATCGAACCCAAGCGCAACAAAAAGGTCGGAAATACACAACTGCCAGGCGCCCGAAGAGAGTGTCTGATCAAGTTACTCGAAACACTTGTGTCGCGACAAATGACCACACTTTTTTGGTAGGACAATATTAAGCACAACCAAACGCCAGAGGCCCAAAAGAGTAGCCGCTCGAAACATGTGTCGCAGTATGTTTTAGGCACTAATTTGTGTCGCTCTCCGGGTTTAATATATATTAGTGCATTGTCCGACCTTGAGAGTATGGCCATTTCTTATAAAAATAATAATACATGGCTTTTATATAGCGCAACACCCAAGACAATGCCTGGCTCAGTGCGCTTTACAAAGTGTTTAAAAGGACAATGAACGTACATTTAATATATAAATATCATTATCGTAGTTATTATAAAAATAAAGATAATAAAGATCATCATTAAAAATAACGAACAATAATTAAATCTTAGCAACTATTTCTTTAAAATTACAGAGTAAAATTACAATAACAATACACAAAATAAAAATATCAAATGTGTATACACAAATTAGTGCCTAAAACATACTGCGACACATGTTTCGAGCGGCTACTCTTTTGGGCCTCTGGCGTTTGGTTGTGCTTAATATTGTCCTACCAAAAATTGTTGTTGTTATTGTTGTTGTTGTTGTTTTAGTTTACTATTTGGTCTTTTCGTGGTGCTGTTGTTGCAGTTCTTTCTTTTGTTTTTCTTGGGTTTTTTTTAATTGTTTTAGGGGGGTATAGAATGATTGTAACTAAATGGTTAGTGAATAAGGAACTTGTATGACAGGAAGATCAGTTAGAGTGCGTGGTTTCTAATCAAGAGTCCCGAGTTTGAACACCTATAAGGACGACTTGTTCCCCATTGGTTGCGGGAAAAACCTGGAAAAAGTGGTATAGCGTTTGTGTCCCAGTCACTGGTTCAAAACCAGCGATCACTTAAAATTTTTTTGTTTAATTTCGTCCCCTGCTGGTTGGATGGATCTCAGTGTGGTGTGACCGTCCGAGACAGAAGTCCTGGTATTAACTCTCTGCGTCTATACGGAAATGTGTCAGACTTTCTTATTGGGACCCGTCCACAGTTTAGCCTTGTTGTTGACGTTGGACGTTAAGAAACCAACTCACTCACTCAGACTGAACGCCGATAAGGCCGACTTGTTTCCTTTTGTTTGTGCTGCTATCAGTTTAATGTGACCAGCAAAACAGAGGTCATTGTAACTCCCCGCTCTCCTTCTGTGTGGCAACATGTAAAACTACCACACAGGCGTAAGTATTGCTGACGAATTAACAAACAATAGAAGAGCGACTCAATTACTTTCTCCTTTTGTTTTGGTTAGAACTCAACTATCGTCTTCTTTGAGGCTACCCTATATAACATGCAAAGTCAACGAATCGACTTTTAACACATTTTTGCATAATAAGGGTAATAGTGTTCCATTTATTTTAAATTAGTATCATAGTTAGGGTAGAAGGAGAGTGAGTGTTTTTTTGTTGGGTCTATAAGACTAGACTAAGAATGTAAATCGTCTTAGCTGTGCCTAAAATTGTATTGATAATATCATTCTCAATGTGGTTCTAAATGCACATTTTTGTTTATTTCGATGACCCTGCCCGTTATTTTCGAAGCTTCGATTGGGACTTGTCCGCCAGACTGCCTAGTAAGTTTGTGAGAAAGCAACAAACAATCAAAGAGTGGCTCTAATAGTTGTCACCTTTTCTTGAAAGGCGGAACAAGTCGTCCTTATAGGTGTTCAAACTCGGGACTCTTGATTAGAAACCACGCACTCTAACTGATCTTCCTGTCATACAAGTTCCTTATTCACTAACCATTTAGTTACAATCATTCTATACCCCCCTAAAACAATTAAAAAAAACCCAAGAAAAACAAAAGAAAGAACTGCAACAACAGCACCACGAAAAGACCAAATAGTAAACTAAAACAACAACAACAACAATAACAACAACAACAACAACAACAACAACAACAATAACAACAACAAAAACAACAACAACAGCAACAACAACAAAGAGAATTGTCATCATTGTTGTCAAATCAAAGTAGCTTCTGGTATGTTTCATATCGGCTTTCTTCGTAAAAAAATGTTTACATGTATAGGCATTGATATTTCACCACACGTTATGCCTTGTTGAAAGACAAGTTGAGTTGGTTTTAACATACAACATCGTTCACTAGATCTATATATGCTATATTGTGGACGTGCGCCAAGACTGACGTCTGAAAATATATGGGCTGGGTGGGGATACCATGACTCCTGTTTCAGCTGGTTATTATTAAACTGACACCGATCCAACCAGTAGGGAACGAAATCACCAGGGCTTGATCCATGGACATTCTGCGTTGGAAGCCGATGGTCTACCCCAGGGCTCCCGCGCCTCCTACAGAAACGCCACAGTCTCATCTTATAGTAGATCATTTTAAAAAAATCAGTTTGCGAACTTTGTCTTCTGTTTTAAAGAGTAGAATGAGCAGCACCGTTTCGCACTGCGAAATCATCTGGAGATGGCTTGGTGAGCTAACTGCAACCGAAATAGAGCTCATATCTTCTATCTAGGTCCCGCAACTCATGGCGAAAACACATTGCTAGAAAATAATTGAAACAGTAATATTTACTCCATAATGACGCCATGTCAACTTTTGCTCCAGAAGATAATCGTATTATTTGTCTTTGCCATCTGAATTAGTTTTGCCTTGTTTATTCGTCCTTCGCCCTATCGGAAGCGTAACTAATCTTGAGTGCGTTGCTAAATTGCTTAGTCCCTCTCTAGTCTCTATAATTATAGTCCCTATCTAGTCTGTACTTAAGTTAGGTGCGCTTCATAGAACCGGCCCAGTATGCGCATAATGCAGTGAATTTCTAATCTCAAAGCAAGGTAGGAAACAGAGTAACAATTGAAAATAATTACCGGAAAAATAACAATCTAAAAACTATGCTACACCTAAAAAGAGAAAAAAAGAGAAAACCCAAAACAAAATAAAAAAAGTGCAAGAAGAAAAGAATACACACAAAAACAAGAAAAAATTCACAATTCCAGGTGATCAGCGACACAGAAAAGAAGGTGGCAAAGTTCAGTGTCTTTGCTATTAGCAAAGCACTAAAGAGAGTTGTGGGTGAACCCAAGAGCGTCACGAAGCTCCGTTCAGGTGAGCTCATGGTGGAGTGCTCTAGTGAGCCACAAGCGAAACGTCTCGGCAAGGTCGACACCTTTGTAAACATCCCTGTGACTTTGAAGGCTCATCATAGCCTAAACAGCTCCAGGGGTGTAGTTAGATCTCGTGACCTTGAAACGACGAGCGAGGAGGAATTGGTAGCAGAACTCGATGGAGTCACCCACGCCCGACGCATTTCCGTGCTGAAGGGGGATGATAAAATTAGGACCAATACTTTCGCCTAAACCGACTCGACGTCGCAACCGACATTAAAAGTGAACGTGGGGTACTTAACTACTGTTAGAACTGTTATGGGGTAAACTTAAAAAAGAACCACCTGGAAAAAAACAGTGGCTTTATCATGCCCAATTGAAAAAGACTTAAAGGCTTCATGTATAACTTAACAGATACAGAACCATTGTTGAATGTGCGCTTCATAACACACACACACACACACACACCCGAATGCAATAACAAACCAACAAAAAGCATACCTTTAACGAGCGTATAAGGAATAATTAACTAAAGCAACTGTAAAAATAAGAAGTAGGTCTGAGTACATTTTGCCAGCAACAAGAAAGAAAAAGATATTAAAACATGGAAGAATAAAACTAATCCCCAACTGGGCGCCTAGACCGAGGGGGAAAAACTACATGTACTGATATTTTTTGAGCTGCAGAGAAAAATCGAAAACATCGTTTAACTGTCTTAGATCGAATTTCGAATACACTGTATTGAAATTCAAACAAATTTGAAGCCAAGTTCGGTCAATAGCAGAAAGAAAGACACCAGCATTTCGAGCCTTTATCATGATGTATAACCTCTTGAGTATAGAGAGGCAAAATCAATGCGTCTTTTTTTGTACAGCAACGTCTCAAAAGGTTAGGACAGCTTCGGGACATAAAAAACAACCAAAGAAAACGAAAAAAAAAAACCCCGGGAAAGACTATTCTCGTTTACCAAAAAATCAATTACTCTCGTTGCAGTAAATAATTGTAGAACTATTATATTACTACTTTGGTTCGGCAGCGATACAGAAAATCTATGGCCATTTATTAATAATGATTCCGTTTACTGTACGTGTGGTCAACAAAGAAGGACGATAGAAGCAAATTAGGGACATTATGTGCGCTCCCTACTGTTGACTCAATTGTGGCTAGAATTTCTTTAACCTTTTCAACAATGCATTGCGCTCGAAGAAAAAGTGCTGGAAAGGGTTATGCTGAAAACAATACTGAGACTATGTGAGTCATTTAACAGACAGAAAAAGCCTAATAAGTGTAAAACAATTATTGCAAACAAAATTATTATTCCATTCCTCATGACGAAAGCATTGATATAGCAAATTTTGAAATGTTTACATTCATAGTATGTTAAACAAAATTACTTAAAATGAAAAAAAAATTGCATTAATTTTACGATCGGTCTCACTCAATAAGGTGCGTAAATTGGCTAAGACTTCAAGCTTCTTTAAATTTACAAAAATCTAGAGGACCTAGCCGAGTGATACAGAAGAAAAAAGGCTCACATATAACGCAACTCAATAGGCATTTCGAAATTCACGAGTGGCTTTCACTGATTTATTTTTCTCATTAGTTGGGTCTGTATCTACCTGGTCTTGACGTTAATTTTCAGTAACTATAGGAACAGTCCACCAGATATCACAAGTAGTACCTTGGTTCCATACCAGTCTGATTTCTTATAGAAAGTCTTAGTAATATTTTTTTCTCGTTGATCACTTGCATTACCACATATTCTCATCATAAACATTGCCTTCGGCAAGGTAAATGACTTTGGAATGGACCATTGTAACCTGATTAAAGGTACTACTCTCGTGAAAATCAGACTGAAAACCAGATGACGGAGCGAAGTCGGTGGCTTTGATGAAGCCAAAGAACAAAATCAATGAAGCTGATTACAAGACGGACATGGATTACTATCCATCTAAATTATATCCTGGATCACTCAATTCATTTCCTGGTTGAGAAGGAAAGAATCTTCTTTTTCCCAAGTTAGGCAGACATCGTTAAAAGATAGAATAGGTTTTGATTAGTAGGTTGGCGTTCTAAAAGTACACCTTCATCATTTAGTCTAGGCTTTCTTGTGTATGAGTCCTTAGACCAACGTTTGACAATAGTGCAATGGCACAGAGTCAAAGCACGGATACAAGAACTTTTCTTAGCAACATCTTTCCCAACCTTAACTTCCTACAAGGCTCTGTCAATCCACTGCAGGATGTAACCCTCCACTATTTATCGCCTTTCTCATGTTGTGCTTCTTTAGTCCACACCTTGCCCATCTGCTTCACAAGATCTCTTATCTGTCTTACCCTCGATCTTTTCCCATTCCTTGAAATCCAATCGGTGATTCTCTTTGCTCATAATTATGTTTTTTTAACTCTTTAACAGAGCCCGTCCATTTCCACTTATGTTTTGCCACAAAATGTACTATTTCTTTTAGAACGGTTAGCTGACTGGACATGGTAGTTTACCTCGTATTTCAATCTCAAGCATCATTTCTGTCTCTTTGCCGCCCTTAGACCTTTGGCAAGTTTCTTTGAGATGGACCATGTTTGACATCAATAATTATTTCATTGTTTGTAATACACATTTTTGGCACACGTATCTTTTCACAGATAGTGGCATTTTCAAAATGAAAAATCTTCTGTTTTTTGCAAAGCAGCTTCAGCAATGTTAGAATTTGTATGTGTTAGAATGTGTATGTGTTCTCGAATGAGTAGTTTTTCACAAGCATTTGCAGTTATCCTTTTGTACATATGAAAAGAGAGAGAGATACTGAGAAACAGAGAGAGACAGAGAGAGAGAGAGAGAGAGAGAGAGAGAGAGAGAGAGAGAGAGAGAGAGAGAGAGAGAGAGAGAGAGTCACGTAACTCCTTAACTAGCGTGCTTACAACTTCACCATTGTCGTTGAAAATTTGCTTACAATTAATGTTTATTTTTGCCATCAACATTTAAAAAAATCTAATACTACCGCAAGAGTAGCCTTACATTATTTAAATAGATAAGCATCTAAGTTATTCTCAAACCATCAGACAAAGTCACAGAAGTAAACAAACATTGTTATATTTACAGTGAAAGTTGAACTATATCATTGAACCAGTGACATAGATTGAGGTAGACGTTTCACAAAAAGAGCTCACATAGTCTTTGATACGAGGAGCTAGCGCGACGCGTGCTCACTCTATTGCTTTATTGTAGTTAAGTTGGTTGAATCTTTAGACATAATATTTGTTACTAAAGTTTAAAGAAAGAGGTAGTCGCTTTAATTATCCCGATCCACATACTAAAAAAAAAATAATACTCTCAAGTAAAACCTCTCCCTAGTTCACACTCTCTGGTTTCTCTATAAATGCACAATTATTGGTGTTTCAGTTTACAACATTACTGTGTTGTCTGGGTAGGCTGTACAAAAACACTATCTAAGTTTCATCCTCTTGTAACTTCCTGAAGTGTCGAATAGAGATATCCTCATGTTACCCTTGTTATTCGAAATGTGCTCACTCTGTCAAATTGGCGACTTGACCTAAATTTTAGAAAACCTCGCTGTCACACAAAGCCTTCACAAGTGCAGATCAACTCCCTGAATTTACCTAAGTGAACAACCTTTCATTTATCAAATTAATGTATCAAGTAATCATATTTTCGAATTGCAATCATAGTCAGGACTTCTAAGAGAGTATTGATTTTATTTAGCCGACTTAGCCTACACAACAGCAATGTGAGCTGTCCTAATATTGTGCCAATAGTATAATTGACTATTATGCAATTGTTTGTCGACTTCGGATATCTTGCCTTTTTATTCTTGGGGGGGAGCCAATAAAACCGTTTTATAGTCCTTCATCGACGTCTTTTGCTGCAGCATGTAATATGCGTCACTTCAAGCATACTACAGTAAACTTCAATGGGCTTGCAGCAAGACCTAACGGTTAGAACAAAGCGGTAACTCTTTTGTGAGCTTCTCTCTAAGCCCTAACAGCTTGGCTTCAGAGTCCTTTTCGGTACTACTGAGAGTACTACAACCACTACAACAACAACAACAACAACTACTACTACTACTACTACTACTACTACTACTACTACTACTACTACTACTACTACTACTACTACTACTACTACTACTACTACTACTACTACTACTACTACTACTACTACTACTACTACTACTACTACTACTACTACTACTACTACTACTACTACTACTACTACTACTACTACTTCCACAACTGCTGTTAAACTACAAGACTCCAAAACGACACAGTCCTCTCCTGTTACTTGAGATACATCCTTCTCACTTCTTTCACCATAATTATTTCAACCTGCTCTTCCAGGCAAAAATAGGCCACATAATACAATAAGTTCATGATTGTATTTGTCGTATCAACCAATTTATATCAAGTTGTCCTCAATACCTAAATGTTCTTTTTAACAGGGTAACACAAGACTTGTGACACTTGTTTCATTCCTATGAGCTCTCACCCAATCAAGCAAGATTGATTTTTTTATACTGCCTCCCCGCTTGTGGCACAAGAGAAATAAACTAAGAAATATTGTTCCATTTTTAGACCGGTAATGCGTGTATCTTAAAGCCCCTCTTGTATTGGATACGTAGCTCCGACAGAGTTAAAACCACGGAAATGAAAAGAAAAGCTGATCAACAAAGGACGATTAAAGACACCCCCCCCAAAAAAACAAACAAAAAAAAAACAAAACAAAAAACACACAACAAAAAACACACCCCCAAAAAAAAAATTAGTAAAAGAAAAGAAATTAGAAAAATAGGAAATCAAATGAAAACTTATACGAAACACAAAAAAGAAAAAACGACAACACAACATAAAAGAGAAACAAATACGGTAAACTGGAAAACAACGACTTATCGGGGAATTTTAATGTCGGATGGAAAAGTTTTTTTTTTTTTTTTTTTTAATTTTGGATTTGCATGTTCAAATGAGAGGGTTTGCATAACATAAAGATGATGCCCACGTAACTGAACTTTAAAACTGATCTAATAGGTGCACCACACATATTTGTAGAATTGTATGTCCCTCCGCTAAAAACCCTCTAAAATATCAATTTTGGGCTTAACTACGTTATAATAAGATTACTATCACTCTGTTTTTTTTTAAAATTACATGTATTATTATTCTACTATTCAGTATCGTTTACCAGCAAAACCTGCCCCAGTATATGTCTTACATAGTAATACATTACAAGAAGGTGTGCATTCAATGTAAGCAGATTCTTACCGTTTTTCGGGGGGTAAATGATTGATGAAGAAATTAGAAATAATAATTTTTGTGATGAGAATTAAACCTCCAGTCCACCCATTTCATAACTTTCTCATAATCTATAAGTTTATAACTTCAAAGTTAAATTCCTTTGAACCTAAAGACACTCTTAAAGTTTGGTTGTTTGGTGATGAGAATGTAATTTTTTTAAGGTAAAGGGAGAAGCGGAGAAGCATGGTTAGATTGTATATAGAAGAACCAACAGTGCAAGTTATTTCAAAGAATTTGTATGAAACATTTTTACATTAACAATACTCTCGCATTACTGGTCCACCAAGAGTTTTATAGCCTCACAAGCGCTATCCACAGAGACCAGCACCAATTATTTTCTATAATCTCTACCACAACTTTTTTCTTACCCGTCGAATCTCCCAACCCTCTCTTCCCATGATCCTGATTCTATGGGAGCGGTATTGCTAAATATATTTATCTGAACCATTCTTTCTTCCTTAGCCATATCGACATTTTGGATGATTAATAATATTTTCCTAATTAACCCGATCTCTTTTGTAGCTGCCAGTCCATGTCGAACGTGATGGCTGGATGTTCTTTGTTTCTTTTCGTTTAGTTCTTTTTTTTTCGCATTATTAGTGGTTTTCTATTTTATCCCGCATTTCTTTGTCATTTATCGGCATATGTACTATTTTCTTGCTTCTTCTTTGTAACCCTCAGATGTTATAGTAGCAGAATCATTGGTTATGGGTTAATTTCCTGGCTTCATCAGCACATTAAGTGAAGATGTAACTTGTCAGCTTTCTCAGCCTTAGGTCGCAACAAGCCTCAGATCAGAACCATTGGTTATGGGTTAATTTCCTGGCTTCATCAGCACATTAAGTGAAGATGTAACTTGTCAGCTTTCTCAGCCTTAGGTCGCAACAAGCCTCAGAGCCTACGGCCTCTCCCCTAGTACCGAATTCTAGGACTTTTTAGAGACATTACGATAATGGCATTCACAGCAAAGACAAAGACAATATGTAAATAAATCTGCACTAGCGTCCAATCAGAGCTCTATCCTAGACTTACGGAGCCAATGAGAGCTCAGAGAATCTCATGCTTATAAGGGGCCTGATTACGTTAGCCGTTATGGGTGTGTGGGTCACAAAGTCTCCACTGTCCAAGCGCCTTGTTCGCCCGTCTCTCTCATTGGACAAGCCGCTTAGGTTCTCAGCTAAGATCAAGTCGCCACATTCGCGGGGGGCTTGGAAGCTTCTTATTTCACCGCCGCGCCTCTCCCCGACTGATACTGTTCAACGTTTTGATTTTTTTTTGGTATTTTCCGATCCATCTCCCTTTGTCTTTCAGTTCTATACTGGTTCAACGTTTTGATTTTTTTGGTATTTTCAGATCCATCTCCCTTTGTCTTTCAGTATGCCATGTGTCACTCTCTCCTTCCCTCTCTCTGTATTTCCGCCTCTACCTGTCTGTCTGTCTGTCTGTCTGTCTGTCTGTCTGCCTGCATCTCTGTCTATTTGTCAGTTTGTTGGTCTCTCTTTCTCTCTCTCTCTCTCTTTCTCTCGCTCTATCTCTCTCTCTTTCTCTCTCCCTCTCTTTTCTCCTTGGTTTGTCTTCCTTAGTCACATGTATCTCAATCCTATCTGGTCGATTTTTATTCCACGTCATTCCATTTCCCTTTTTTGCTACTTCGTACTGAAATAATAACTGTCCTCCTTTTCTGAAATGCTCGGTCTTCAAGGGGTTTTGTCTTTGTCTTCTAGAATATGCATAACGTCTAGCATCTCTCTTGATTCCCTGTTAATAAGGGAAGACCCCACAAGAAAGAGTTTGTAATTGCTGATTTCATAATAGCAGATATCCTTTCATGACTGGTAATTATTTACGCCCTATTTCCATTTCGCATAGTATTAGCAGCATTTAGTTACTAACCTTAAGCCAAAAATGTACCTAGTGTGCGTGTTTTATGTCACTTGTTTGGTTTAAAAGATACACTTTTATGATTGTTTTGGGTTGGCAGCTCCACAGTGGAGGCGATTCTTCATCTACGTGGTTTCTTGCAGGGTTCTTCATCACCCATCCCTCAAACGCTGGAACACTGAACTATTTTCCAGCTCCTTCCATTTTTCTCTTTGTATGCCATGAGTGCCAATGAATAATTATAGAGTTATCGGAAAGCTATTGTTATGGAGATCGATATTGGAAAGACGGCTTACTTCTGGTACCAGGGTCCGTGGAGTTTCCCCAATTAGAGATTATAATAAGCTTCAGGATAACAAATGACTAATGCATCTCTAGAAATACTTATGCAGATTGCAACAAAGGAAAAAAAGTAGACTTTCATATTCCTACTTGTCTATTTGTTTTTCAAATTGTCCATATTGATTGTTTACCCTTTCATCCCGCAGATGTTGGAAAAGGAAGAAAAACCTTCTAGAGTTGCATTTAAGTGCATACTTTTGTCACGAGAGTTAGCTTGAGTAGTGCCTACAAAGTCACCAACCATTGACAGTATACTAAACTTGTTATCCGTACTCTTAAAACACTGTTTTTATAGGGGTAGAATACACCCTTAGCATCATGGGGAAAAAGGAACAAAGCATGCAGGACGAATTGTAAACCGATAGACATTATTTTGAGGACATCGAATAATGGGTTGAGTTGGTTTAACGTCCAACGTCAGCATCATATAGGCTATATTGTAGACGGGCCCCAAGACTGACGTCTGACAATTTTATGCGCTGTTACACGAAACAGGGAGGGGATACCGTGACTCCTGTCTCAGCTGGTCACATTATACTGATACCGACCCAACCAGTTACCGGGGGCGAAATAGGACAAATCAATCTGGCGATCCTGGGATTCGAACCGCGGACCTTCCGATCTAGAGACCAAAGCTCGACCACTTAAGCCAGTTCTCCCCCATCGAATAATGGACTACTTTAGTGACGATAGACCACCTGTGATTGCGTTAAAAGATACAAACAGTTAATGTGTTAGCAAGACGGAAAACTACCTCTAAAAAGAAAGTAACTATTTAAATATTTATATCGAGTTTCTCTCTTCATGCAAGACTTCACTTTGAATCAGAATGTAAAAACTCAAAAGGGTACACTTTTTCAAAAGGATTATTCTCATACCTGTTTCAATCAATATACTTATTTGAGAAAACTGAGATTTCTGGGTGTATGTATGTTTCTTGTATTTCCGTTTCCGTGCCTCCAATATAAGCTTAAATGGTTTTAGGGTCCTATGAAATTTCATCTACTTTAGAGAAGCAATAGTAAGTGTTTGCTTTTATTTAAACCTAAAAGGTGTGTTCGTTTGTTTTATTACTTAACGCCCTAAGCACTAAGCTATATTGTGTACAGAACCCAAGACTGACTCCTGACTCCATTGGCTTCCCGTTTCGGCTAGAATTGAGTACAAAATTTCTCTTCTTTGTTTTAAAGCGCAAGGTAACAACTCACCCTCCTATATAAAAGAACTTATTTCCCCGTACAATCCTGGACGTCAGTTACGATCTGAAAACAAAAATCTTTTGCACACTCCTAGGACCAATCTTGTGTCATATGGATATCGATCCTTTTCCAAAGCTGGCCCTAATGTTTGAAACTCTCTACCTCTTTCAATAAGATCAATCTCAAGTGAGTCCCTTTTTAGAAAACATTTAAAAACATTTCTTTTTCAAAAACATCTGTGAAATTAGAATTACTACCCAACCACCACGATCGCATTAGCTAATGGGTTGTTTTTTTGTATGCTCCTATGTATTCCAATTATCACCTGTCTATTGCATTGTGTATAATAAGTTCAAGATGTAGGGTTTTTATATGCTTTTACCTTGAAAAATGTAAAGCGCTTTGATACTTCGGTGGAAAGCGCTATATAAGTAAAATTATTATTATTATTATTTTATTATTATCAATTTTATGCAAATTAAGTAATTAACTAAAAGTCCCAACTCCCACCTTCTGCTTAGATTCAATGGTCATGGCATCTCTAAAACGAACTAAAGTCATCCATCTGCCTTTCTGCTCCTTTCCATAGCACACCACCCCACCTTTCACACCACCCCACATTTTCTCTCGTTTCCGTTAATTTTTGAAGTTTTACGAATTTCTTCACGCAATCTACCGTTCAGCATAAACGGGCAGTTGAAATAGGCGATAGACATAGATCTGGAAGTGGTAAGACGAATTTGACATTCTTTCAAACTAGACAGATATAAAAAAATCAACCTTTTTTTATTATTATTATTGGATTAAAAAATCTACATTTTGTACAAAAAAGTACTTTATCCAATTCGTGACACGTCTTACTTTAATAAAAAAAAACAAAAAAACACGCTCCATGAGATCATTAATCCTGAAGAAATGTTTCTCTCTCTCCGCCTCCTCCACCTCTCCCCCACTCTCTCTGTCTCTGCCTCTCTCTCTCTCTCTGTCTCTGTCTCTCTCTCTGTCTCTGTCTCTCTCTGTCTCTCTCTCTCTCTCTCTCTCTCTCTTACTTTTTACTTACCCCCTCCCCTTGTCTTACTCTCTTTCTCTCATTATTTCTTCCACCTTTCGTGTCGCGATTCCCGTCAAAACAATCAATCAGCGTCAGATACTACCAATGAAAGCAACCTGTGAAATGGTTGGGGACAGGGGACTCGACAACGAACAACTTAAGTTATCTGAAAAAAATGGTCTAGCAATTGCGACTGGCACGGTATTCTATATTCGATTACCCAAAGCTTAAACTATTATGTAATTATAAAAATCGAAATGTCTTATATCATATTGATTGAAAAGGTGTATAATTCTGAACTTATTTGTATGAAGAACTTTTAATAGTACATGGATACAGGTAGCTCAATGCGTTAAGGTGAAAAGAATGGGTTGTTCTATGAACAACTATTAAAAAAAATAGAAACAAAGTTGTTCTTCATCTTTACCAGACTTTAATAGTCATAGATATCATACAACGGCACCACCTGTATAATAATTATATTACCAAACCTTGTATGTCCATTTCCTAGAGAGAAGTACATAGGCCTACCAAACACGTTGATCAAAACATTTAATAGGTATTCCTATTGTAACAACAAGAACAGCAACAACAACGACAACAACAACAACAACACCACCAACACCACCAACACCACCAAGAACAACAACAACAATAACAACAACAGCAACGCTTGGAACAATTTTAATAAGATGGAAATACAATTTTGGCTTCTGCAAATCGAAATCATAATTATAATTATCCAATATTTTTTTACAGTAATAAATATTATTGGGTTAAACATTCACTACTCTACCAAAAACAAAAAACAAAACAAAACAAACAAAAAAACAAACAAACAAAAAAATAACAAAAAGATCACAAAAGCACTGCAATCACATAGAACAAAGCTACCCTCATAACGTCTTCAACCATACTAATCTAAGACATCATGAACCATGATAGTAGCTAGCTCGATCTTTAGAAATCAATTCATATTAAAGGGTATCGAACGAATTCGATTATTTTCGAGACATGTGGAAACTCGAGTCAAAGATCGAAATTCCGCCTTATGAGCTGTTGGTTTGAATTTAAATAATGACAACGTTAACATACGCATTTTGTTACGCTTAGAGAGTGTGTGTGACTACTTCCATACACTACATAGAATAAAGTATTAATCATTCGATTTCTTAAGAAACTGACCACATATTTATCTTTTGATATATTACTTTTTTAGGGAAGAAGCCATCTCGTAGTTTTGGACGTGTCCTAGAATGATGAAGATCAAATGTATTGATAGGTTTCAAGACTAGCATATGCGGGAATACGAGGACTTTTGTCTTAGCTGGTCATTTTTTTTTTACAATGACCCCAACCGAAACGTTTGGGCACGAAATCCAACGAACAACTTTAGTCGACTTTCAGACCTAAGCGGGGATTTCCCGTGCTCTACGACTTAAGGCGGAGATGAATGGGCTCAAGTGGTAAAGCGTTGGTCTTCAGATTGGGACGCCTGAGGTTCGAAACCTACGATCAGTGAAAAATGTATTTTTCCAATTTCGACCTCCTCCTGACAAGGTTGATGTCAGTATAATGTGACCTCCTAAGACAGAAGTTCAGGTTTCACCACCCTGTCTCGTGTGTGACAGTACATAAATGGTCAGACGTCAGGCTTGGAGCAGCCCGTCCACAATATAGGCTATATAGTGCTAACGTCGGACATAAGGCAACCAATTTAACCACTTCAGGCTGTTCGCCCCTCGTTCTCTTTTGTGTTATGCGGCTCAGTTTTATATGGATGCAAAAGTTCGCATGAATGAAACACAAGGTTTTAAACAAATCATTAACTGCAAAGATTAGCCGTTGCACTGACCAAGCTGTTAGGCAGAAATCTTCTCAAAACTGGTGGGGAGGAAAAAAAAGGGCTTCTTCCTTAATTTAGTTGATTTAGTATGGCAAGTAACTTCAGTGGTCACAAATGGACCCAGTTATCTTATTTTTTAGTCGAGAATTTTGTATCGAGACGAAGGTACCTCTGAGGTTTGAATCCGTAACATTTTGACTTCTTGAACAACCATAAACGGTGACATTAGAACCAGGTGGTAATGGAACATAGGGCCTCCTCATCGCCAAACCAAAGCAATGTGACATCCCGGACCAAAGACAAAAAAGTCGCGTTCTTTCCTACAGCATTACGGGATTTTCAGCGTCGACAACTCAGTACTGTTACGATAATAGCCTCTTTGGTTTAAATTTACTTCTCGTTTCTCAATTCGCTTTCATATTATCAAATTCAACAATATAACACTTTTCTTAGTCTTTATAATCATTAATTTTTGTCTCTTATTTAGGTATAAGGCACGCCTTTGCCCTGCTCTCATTTTTCATGCAACAACAGTTCTGTTTCCTGTTTAGGTTGTTGCCATGGATGAACGAGTCGACCTCGGGGTCGCCATTGATGTGGCAACCGAAACAAAAAAATGGCGCATTATGAAATATTACGCTGGGGTAAAGAACAACCCAATGGTAATTTACCTGTCGATTAGATCAATAAACTGTGAAGTATAATAAAGGACTTGGACATCTTTTCCCTCTTTGTCACCATTTGAATTAGGAAAGAAAGATTGGTCGATGTTACAGATTAAAACTTGTCCGATGTTTGATGGCAAGTCTTTTCTTTTTAACCGCAATCTTCAAAGCAATTATTCTCAACACATGTACACGTCACAGTTTTAGGTCTATCATTCCTATACGAAACGACAAAAACTGCTAGCTAAGATTTGCAAACAAATCTCTTTAGCATTGTCGTATCAACAAATGACTGTTAAAGTCTGCATAATCGCAAACTCACAATCTATTGCATCTTTATTCAAGTATAGAAAATGAAAATAATGAAAATTTACCTTGTAAATCTTTGTGTTTTGTTAAGGCTAATAACCCGAAATGATTGATATACCTTCAAGTGATAAGAGTTAACTAAGTTTGGGCGGTGACATCTAACTAATTAATTATCCTGCTCTAAGTTGATCTAGGCAATAATTATCATACCAGTACAGCGTCTTTGTAGAAACGCACGCTTTCTAATCATCTATCGCTAAATAAACAGCGTAATTATGTTACACCTGAGTTACACAAGTCTGTCGTAAACATTACCAAAGATAAATATCGTTTCGATGTTCCATTGCACGAAGCTGATTGAATGGAATCTGAAAAATCATTATGCGCAGATTTATCCAGTCTTTACTTATTTACGCCTGCGTACCTATTTGCATTCATCTTGTTCTCCCTACAGACCCACATTGTAGGAATCTTACGACCTCGGCTATTTTCCCTTTGATGCGGAAGGTGGACGTTTTTTCGCCCTCTCTATGGCAGGGATTTGGGGAGGATCGATAGCAGCGGACCTGCCTACCTTGGGTATGAAAAACACCCAACAACAGCATTCTTGGGCCAATTTTGTTAGAGGCATAGCTGGTCAAAGTGGTACAGCGCTGGGCGTCTATTTGGGGGTGTTTCTGTTTCAATACCAGGGCCGAACAAACAAATTGATGTTTGTCACAATTCGTCCGCTACTGGTTGGATCGGTGTCAGTGTAATAATAATGTGACCGGTTAAAGTATGTTCTGGCATTCCCACTATTTCTCTGTGTGGAGTCACGCAGAGTAGTGAAAGTTCTTCTGGGACACGCCCGTTGTATCGCTTAGTTGCCGACTTCGAATATTAGAGGCCTTCAGAGAATAGGACCTGAGAGATCACACACACACACACACACACACACATATATATATATATATATATTCTAATATATGTATGTATGTATAAACACACTTAGAACTGAGCCCATAGCGGAACAAATACGATGGGTGAGGAAATATGCACGGGCTTTCAATCATATAACCTTATCCTAGACTTACGGAGACAACAAGCAATCATAAAAAAAACCCATGCCTCAGGGGCTTGGTTATGTCATCTGTTATCATCGTAGATCGCAAAGTCTGTAATAAGAAACTAACCGAGCAGCCAAACGCATTAAATTGGTAAAATCTTCTAGGCCTAGTTGCCCATTACGCTGCCTGCCCGAGTTGACGTCTTTTTTTTATATTTTTTTTTTAATCCTAGCAGCTCACCCGCATTCGGCGCGCCTCACTCACTCTCAGTCACACTCGGCGCGTTTAAAGACTGCCTGTGTCACATATCGTTTCCAACTCCTTGTAGAACTAGATCTAGATCTAGAGCTGGACCCGCGGAGAGAGTGTGGGTCGTGGTTAGAAAATAATTGAAAGAATTTAACGATTAATACCTGGTAGTATGCGCGAGGATTTAGATATTGGTGAAGCTTTCTCGAGGATATGCTGTGCTTTGTGGAAGCTTTTTAATAGTTTTTAATATCGAAGGAGCTTAACGTTCATATAACTAGATCTAGACGCGGTGAAGGCGAGGATTATGGTTAGAAATTAGACGGAGCTTGACTATTGATGCTTGCTTTCAGGCACTATGTTTTAGATAGTAGTGAACCACGGGGTTTGCTGTGTTTTATTTTTTGTTTTTGTTATTTTACATATTGATTTATTTGTAAATATTTTACAAGGAGAGAGAAACTCATCAAACTATTTTTGTATTGACAAAAGTCACCCCTTTGATATCGTTGTTTAAGTATTGCGCCCAGGGCCGTTCCTGGTATTCAATAGAGAATAGAAATGCATCACAAATTAATTACTTATGGGATATATCCTTGCTTTAGATGTATATTAAGATGGAAACGCCCACTGATCCTTTACTTTGAAAATCACCTGTGTTGGATATGATCAAAGATAGGAAAGAAGTAATACTAAATGGATCAGATCTTTAAGAAGAAGGAGAAGAATGTTCTCAAGAACACCGCAACCTTTTTTTAAATTTATTTATTTATTTATTGATCTATTTATTTTTTAAAGAAATATTGAAAATTACTTAGACACAAGAATTATCATTTTACCCATATGCCTATAAAAAAGAGGAGCTTTCGTGATAAAAAGGGATTAATACTACAAATAACATCTTTTGTTATTATCTTCTAGACAAATATGTTCAGGTGCTGATTCTAACATCAGAAACAACGGGCTTAATTAAACTTTCTTTTACATCTAAGTCGTTAGGAGGATTACTGCTTAACCAAGTAAATAACTCACGAAAAATCGATGCTGCATCCAATGGCAATGGTATTACAAATTCTAGCAAACAGATTAGGAACAGATTATATAATAAACTTTTAGTTTCTTGTCAATATACACGCATGTTTCTAGAAGAAAGTTAGATATAGATAAAAAGAGAGAGAAATCATGAAAAAATGGAATGCGATAGATTGTTATAGTGGACTCATAGACGCGATAGATAAACAGGTAAAAAGATAATTTAAAAGAAAACATACAAAAAAAGTAGATAAAGGATTACAATTACGAAACATTAATTTGGAACAGATGAGTTGCGGAATATGACCATGTTTTTAGATAATTTAAATGAAAACATACAAAAAAAGTAGATAAAGGATTACAATTACGAAACATTAATTTGGAACAGATGAGTTGCGGAATATGACCATGTTTTTAGACAAAGCGATTCAAATTATTATATACATAATTAAATTATAAATGAAAAAAAAAGATAAGATTAAAGATTGACATTAGACAAAAGGATGAGAAATCAACTGGTAGCACTGTGGGCTTACGAAAAGGAAGATTTAAGTTCAAATATCACCTGGCGCCTAGGAATAATTGCTAGGAATAAATACAATTCCACTAACTGACCTTCATCCTTAAGGCACATCTTTTTAATTTTGTATATATAGTGGTGGTTCTTAATAAATCTCCTTACATATATGGATGCGAAAATACACGCTACGGCGTAAACAAGATATATAGATACATGGTTAGAAAGAAAGGCATAAAGGAAAAAAGAAGATAAAATAGATATGTATCAAGACTGGCTTAAATATAGTTAAATATACCAATTTATATTATACAGACCATATATATTATACAAGTTAGTCTGATAGATAGATAAATAGATAGTAAGATGGATAGATAGATAGTTAGATAGATAAAAAGCTAGATAGATAAAGGGATGGATACAAAGCTAGATAGATAGAGGGGTAGATAAATATAAATATGTGGTTGTTAATTTTTACAGCAAAAGCCTTTTGTAATTATTTATAAGATACAGAACTCGTGAATTCAGCAGAATCACGATTTTAAACACGTATTTTTTGTTTCCATGCAAAAAAAATGACATTCTAAAAAAAAAAACCCCACAAAGGCCAGAGCTCGTTTTAATTCGCATAATTTTGTGATGTCGTAGAAAGTGTTATTCATTTCTTGCCATTGTGTTCATTATTCGCTTTGAATTTCACCATAAATTGATATTTCCTTGTACGTCGAGTGTTTAAAGCTTCATAAAGTGTAGGCCGGCATCATTATTTTGTATGGGAGTTCAAAAGCATTTCGATTTTCGGTTTCTTTTTCTGGCCGCTCAGCCATACAAACTGGCTAATGAGCTGTAGCATCTACGCGGGTGTTAGAAAAGAGACTGACACATATCTGGATGTTTAATGGAATGATCCGACTGGAGCATGTGAATGGTGCAATTAAAATGATTAGGAAGCCTCTATGTTCATGTGTCTGACTGAAAACACAATGCAAAGCTGATGGGGAAACTGAGCATTTTTAAAATTGTGTTTAGTAAAAACAAGGACAAGTACAGGCCCGGAGATGTTGTGGAAGGACATGTTGCCTTAGAGATCAAAGATGGAATTAAAGTCAAGGGTAAGTCAAATGTTAGTTTTAAAAATTTTGGTGTGCTCACTGCAATAATTTTGTAAAACTGTTATTTTGTATTGAAAGGATTCGGTTGGTATAAAGTCGAGGTATTGGAGTCTTGTAACGGAAGAGAAGACACGCAGAGGAGATAGATAGATAGATAGATAGATAGATAGATAGATAGATAGATAGATAGATATATAGATAGATAGATATATAGATAAATAGAGAAATAGAGAAAAATAGAGAAAAGAGATAGAGAGAGAGAGAGAGAGAGAAACAAAGAGAGGGAGAAGAGGAGAATAAAGATACTTTGAGAGCAAAATTAGAAGGATATTAACACTAGGATTTTGAGTGAAAGGCGTGTTTTTAATGTGAGATAATCATGGATAGCTTAGAGAGAATGAAAGAGAGAAGGATACATAGATTGCCTGGAATTTAATGAAAACAAAACGTGTTTACAGTGTTGATGAAATGCAGCAAAGTGTTGAATACAATATAATGTGTACCAGAAACGAGGGGCCACATACGCATCCTGGACTCAAATTAATAATCACCGCGAAACGATCCTAATCAATCATGGAAAAAAAGAGAGAAAGAGAGATGGAGTGAGAGAGCCAAAGAGCGAGAGAGACAGACAGATGAACAGACAGACACAGACATACATACAGACAAACAGACAGACAGACAGACAGACAGACAGACAGACAGACAGACAGACAGACAGACAGACAGACAGACTGAGAGACAGACATATTAAAAGATCGAGCGACAAACAGATAGAGCGGCAAAGATAGATACAGAAAAAAAAACCCGACAGAGGAAGACGGACAGGTAGAGACAGAGTCTCTGAAAAAGGCCGGCAATTCGTGGTGAGACATAAAATCTGATAACTATGTAGATTGAGAGAGAATGACATTTAGATAGACAGCTAGACAGAGGAGGAAATGGGAGTTAGAGAGAGAAAAAAAGAGAGAGAGGTAGAGGGAGAGATACATCAAAAACGATGAGAACATGGATGCTAAATATGTACACGTAAAAAGATTGCGAAAGGGAAATACACAAATAGATAGAAATCTTGCTATTTAGATAGGTAGATAGATAGATATATAGATAGATAGATAGATAGATAGATAGATAGATAGATAGATATACAGATAGATAGATAGATAGATATATAGATAGATAGATAGAAAGTAAGATAGATAGATAGATAGATAGAAATAACGGAAGAGCAAAAATAGATAGGTAGATAGATAGATAGATAGATAGATAGATAGATAGATAGATAGATAGATAGATAGACAGATAGAGAGAAAGAGAGAGAGAGAGATAAGAGAGAGATAAATAGAGAGACAAACAGACAGACAAACTGAGAGATTGAGACAAGCTTAATGATAAAGGATACATTAAATATTCGTTGTCATTGAATGATTTCCTTGATGAAACTAATTTTTGGAACTAGAGGAATGATATTGTGCGAATAAATGTTTGATTTAATACGAGAGAGCAAATATTTAAGATCTTCCTACGCATTAAAATTAGCATGTGTCACAAAACAATGCTAATCAACAGTGGAAAAAATGTGTCACAGGCTGAAAGATTGAAAGAAAGAATAGGGCGAGCGAGAATGAGAGGGAGGTAGAGAGATAGCGGCAACATACAGACAGAGTGAGGAGGGTTAGGGAGACAGAGATGTTGAAGACTGAGAAAAAAGAAAAAAACAGACAGACAGGCAGACAGACAGACAGAGAATATAGAGAAAAAGAGACGGAGGTAGAAATGGGAACAGAATAGTAAAGAGTTTGAGAAAAACTGCTACTGACTAGAAAAGAGCGAGAGAGGCTGAAAGAGGTTGAAGAGAAAGAGAGAGAAAAAGGGACAAAGACTGAAATAATGCGAGAGAGAGAGAGAGAGAGAGAGAGAGAGAGAGAGAGAGAAAGACAGAGAAAGAGACAGAGACAAAGAGAGAGCTGGAGAGAAAGAGACCAACATAACAAGGGTACTTAACTAGGATGGACCACCACAGGAAAATTGATTTGCCATCGGAGATTCCCAAAAGCTACCAATCATCATGAAGGAATGGTTGCTCTCTGTCTACGTTATAAATTCCGTATGGGTAGCTCTCAAAGCTTGTTTAGTATTTGCATGCTCTCTCTGCCTGTCTAATAGCATCTGTCACGTCCAAATGGCTGTTCTGTGTCTACAAAGACTGAGAGAGACATGCTAAAGAGAAAAGGGACAGAAAGAGAGAAAGAGGGAGTTTGTGACTAGAGCGAGAGACTGTAAAGGGCTGGAGAGAAAAAGAGAGAAACAGAAGAAGAGACCGACAGTGTTAAAGAAAGAAAGATAGATAGATAGATAGATAGGTAGGTAGATATATAGATAGATAGATAGATAGATAAATAGATAGATAGATAGATAGATAGATAAATAGATAGATAAAGAGAAAGAGAGAGAGAGAGAGAGAGAGACTGAAAGAGAGATGCTGAAGAGATGAAAGAGAGAGAAACAGATGAAGAGACTTTGAGTGTGAAAGTTTTTAACTTTGAGAGTAGTTGTATAGAAAAGAGAGAAAGAGAAACATGGAAAGTGACTGAGAGAGTATGGAGATAAGAAGAGAAAGAGTGATAGAGAAAGAGAGAGAGAGGGATAAAGACAGAGAAAGAGACAGAGACAAAGAGAACAGCTGGAGATAAAGAGACCAACATAACAAGGGTACTTAACTAGGATGGACCACCACAGGAAAATTGATTTACCATCGGAGATTCCCAAAAGCTACCAATCATCATGAAGGAATGGCTGCTCTCTGTTATAAATTCCGTATGGCTAGCTCTCAAAGGTTGTTTAGTATTTGCATGCTCTCTCTGCCTATCTAATAGCATCTGTCACGTCCAAATGGCTGTTCTGTGTCTACAAAGACTGAGGGAGACATGTTAAAGAGAAAAGGGACAGAAAGAGAGAAAGAGGGAGTTTGTGACTAGAGCGAGAGACTGTAAAAGGCTAGGGAAAAAAAAGAGATAAACAGAGGAAGATACTGACAGTGTCAAAAAAAGAGAGATAGATAGATAGATAAAGAGAAAGAGAAAGAGAGAGAGAGAGAGAGAGAGAGAGAGAGAGAGAGAGAGAAACGGATGACGGGTCTTAGAGTGTGAACGTTTTTAACTTAGAGAGTAGATGCTTAGAAAAGAGAGAAAGAAAAACATGGAACGTGACTGAGAGAGTATGGAGA
>RQTK01000110.1:224872-237372 GCA_003991915.1 Elysia chlorotica | reverse complement strand
GACGAGTCTTAGAGTGTGAACGTTTTTAACTTAGAGAGTAGGTGCTTAGAAAAGAGAGAAAGAAAAACATGGAAAGTGACTGAGAGAGTATGGAGATAAGAAGAGAAAGAGTGATAGAGAAAGAGAGAGAGAGGGATAAAGACAGAGAAAGAGACAGAGACAAAGAGAACAGCTGGAGAGAAAGAGACCAACAGAACAAGGGTACTTAACTAGGATGGGCCACCACAGGAAAATTGATTTGCCATCGGAGATTCCCAAAAGCTACCAATCATCATGAAGGAATGGTTGCTCTCCGTCTGAGAGATAGCGTTATAAATTCCGTATTGCTAGCTCTCTAAATTTGTTCAGTAATCGCATGCTTTCTTTGTCTATCAAATAGCATCTGTATCACATCATGGTGATTGTTATGGGTCTCTAAAAGCCAACGGTATAAATTTAGCTTGGCTATTTTTTTTTAAGGATTACATTTTTTTTTAGTATTGCGTTGCATGCTTTCTCTGCCTATGAATATTAATAGCATAATGTCAGTCTAACAGCCAGCGTTATAAATTCAGCACTGATAGTTTTCTAAGATTGTTTTGCACGAGTTGTTTTTTTTTCTCTATGGTGCGATCTAGGTTTAACGTCTCCGAGGTTCCCCTGGAGGTCCTATACGGCGAAAAATTTAGCATGAGGTTTTCGAAGTTTTTATCACGAGCGGTTCATATGCTTTCCCTGCCTGTCAAATAGCATCTGTCACGTCATGGTGATTCCTTTGTATCTAAAAGCCAGCGTTATAAATTCGGTATGGCCATTTTTTTAAAATCGATTAGCATGACATTTTTCTTGTGACCGATTCACATGCTTTCCTAGCTAATTAAGTATCCCCTGTTTGGAAATGGCATCTTGTAAAGATGTCCTCGAATAGAAACCATCTTTGCAGCTTGGAAATGGTACACCAATGTGTTTAATTTAACACAAGAGCGAAATAAATTGGTGCCTCTTGCACGCTAGACTTAAATCAACAGTCACAGCGAAACGAACGCAATCAATACTGAAGAGAAGTTAGAGAGGGACATAGATTAAGAGACAGAGAGCCACAGAGTGAGAGAAAAAAGAGACAAAGAGATAAAGTAGAACAAGAGAGCGAAAAGCAGGTAAAAAGACAATGGTAGAGAGATAGAGAGAGAGAGAGAGAGAGAGAGAGAGAGAGAGAGAGAGAGAGAGAAAGAGACAGAAAGAGAGAAGGGGAGAAAGAAGGAGAGCGACTCGGATGAAGAAATTATGTATGGAATTTACAGAGTATAGTTTTTACAGCTCAAATGTGAACGCCAAGAATTGGAATCTGACATAAACTGAAATGTGACAAAGTGAGCTCAAATAATTATTTGACGTCACTAAAAATCAAAATGTGAATATTGACGGCTCAAATGTGAACATAAAAGGCTCAATTATGACCAATGAGGAAAACAAAAGTGACATTAAAAATTCATATATAAGTACACGCAAAAATAGAAACAAATTGAAACCATGGATAACATCAGACACCAGGGCTATGTTCAGAAAAAAAAGGAAAAAACGGTGTCAGACATAAAACTTAAAGAAACAACAACAAAAAACGTAAAAAAAGTAGTTTAAAAATCTTTCTAGATGTGGCTTACTTTCCCAGTACCAGGATTGTTACGAAAAACTGCTTTATAAACATTAAAAGAACTTTGTTTTAAACAATGGTATACTGAGTTTATGAGGCAGTAAATTTTCAAATTAAAAAAGGCAGTCATTAGTTTTATGCGTATTTATTTGTATAGCTGCTACACAAAGATAGCTTGCAGTTGCATTCATTTCAAAACAATCAAGAATGCACATCTGCATGCCTCTAAATGCAGTGGTAGTATACGTAGTTACTGAGGTGACAACTGGCGTTACCTGCTACGCAAGCTGAGATAGAGTTCTCATCCGCTCGACGTGTGCCTGTTTGAGGAAAATAGGCTGAATTTTCTGTCAGACGTTACGGTGGTCCCAGTGCCTGATTGCACGATGCGATGAAGCCATCAAGCACCCAAACAGAAAAATATCATTGTTAAGTCTGATCCAATCGAGCCTTCCTTGCACCACCCTCAAAGCGCGCTCACCACCACCTGTCCAAATCCGAGGTAAACGTCCCCTAGGTTCCAAAAGAGGATACTATTCGGTGACTTATACTAAGCCTGATGTGTGATGGTTGTACATGCTGCCTCACACGAGACAGTGCTTGCATACCAAGACTCCTGTCTCCACAGGTCAAATTACAACTGCGTGTGTCATCTCTTCGTTCACCTTTGTAGAAGGTTTTGCTCCATGTGGCAATGCTCGGAATCTAATACCTAAATACGAGCAATTCTAAAAATATCGCCACTTTGGTTAGTTTCTTAAGAACTGGTTTCGTCTTATATTCTTACCTTAATGTCAAGTAGCGGTAGTCCCTAAATGAGCATTGTGAAACACTTTATAGTAAAAAGCACATTACATTCTTTTTGTCACATTTGAATTCCTAGAGATGTCACATTATAACTCTCTATTTGAACATACTTGAATTTATTTGTATTATTTTCGCTTTTGTCGCATTGAAAATTCACCTATGATAAGCTCTTCATTGCACATAATTTGTTCCAGACCTACTATAAACATTACAATCAAAAATGAGTATATTCATTTATTTTCTAAATCAATGCACTATATATATATATACGAGTACTGCTTAAAAATTAAAAAAAGTAAATTGAGTTCATTTTTTATGTTAAGGACTCCATCAGTGTTTTACTACACCTAGCTGAAAAAATGTTCCTGAATAGCTCTAAAAAAACAAACACCGTAAGACTGAAAGATGCGTTTATGTTAAAAACCACACTTTCTCGAATGCACATTTACTTTAATTCAGTAACAATATTAGATACAGTATTAAACAAGTATGCGTTTTGATTGAAAACGGTTACAATATGTTTCATATTCGACCACTTTTACACATTAATGTCATACGGTAATTTCTCAATATGCCAAAATTGCCTCACTATGATCAAAGACTCTAAGCTATTCAAGGACATTGGAACGAAAAACTATCTCTCTCTCTCTCTCTCTCTCTCTCTCTCTCTCTCTTGCTCTCTCTACCTCTTTCTGTTTTTCTCTCTGCCTCGTCTATTTTTGTCTGTTTCTCTCCTTCCTCCTTCTCTTTCTCTATCTGTCAGTCTCTTCGTCAGTCTCTATTTTTCGCTGTGTCTGTCTTTATCTCTTTAACTAAGTGTTCGATTATTTCCCACTTCATACATTGTTCAATAATAATAATAATAATAATAATAATTATTATTATTATTATTATTATAATTATTATTATTATTCTCAGTATTCGCCTCTATATTTCGACCTTACACGCCATCTGATATTAAATATAAAAATTTTTTATAGTTCTGTAAAGATTGAAGTTCATGCAAGATACCGAGTTTTTAAATTATTTATAACAGGATGAGAGATAGAGATCCTCGCTCCGTTTTGTGACTTTCAACGTGAAGTGATTTTCTGGAACGTTGAAATTAAATAAAACCAGTACTTTTCCTTAAATGAAATCTACGTGCAAAACGTAATGACTTTACTTTTGTATTTCTGCAGTAACCTAATTTGATAAGAATTGGGAAATGATTATGTTGAAAATGAAGAGTTTATAATTATATATACGTTAAAATGAAAAAAAAAATAAACACAGAGGGAGAAAGTGAGAGAGAGAGAGAGAGAGAGAGAGAGAGAGAAAGAGAGAGAAAGATAGTGACAGCAATTTCTGCAAAGAGAGAGACCATTTTGTATCTTAGTTAAACCTACTGAGCCCTGGAAGCATTTAGAGAATTCCCTAAAAGACATTATCTCAATCCATTGCAATATTAACTAATTTTAATGCTTTACTTTCAAAACTCCGATGTAACTATAAGTACCCAAAAGTTACACTAAAATTCACCTGCAGAGTACAAAGTAGAAACTGCTCAAAATAAAACATTATTTTTTATGTTTCAAATTTTAATCAAGTTAAAGCAGTTTATCAACTATAGAGTCTTTAAGGTACGTAGCTAGATCTAGGGACATCTAGGGATGTAAAGTTCTGGAAGTAAATTAGATTTAAAAGAGACGGTTTTTACAGACGGGTTCATACCAGTTTTTCTATGGTACCTTCGAGGATACATGCGCGACAAAAAGAAATAATATTGTATTATATCTTCACATATTAAAATGTGCAACCTTTTTGAAATATCGTATTGTATGAAAGTTATTGTATACATAATTATCATAAATATTTATTCCTGATGTCATGTGATTTCATGTCGTGCTTTTACTGGAACATTCTCCAACATTGTTTAAAGGCTCCTTCCAATTCAGTTAATTCAAAGCACCGATCATTGTCACAAGTTTACTAAAATAATATCATTGCATCTTTCCACATAAAGCCATATAACCTATTGGTAGAAGTAAAATAATGAAGAGCAATCAACCTTGACGTTTCTACAGATTGACATTTTAGGAACATTGTGTTTTTTTTTCACTTTTAAACACACAAAGATCTAGATGACGAGGGCCGTCCACGATATAGCCTATAAGTTGCTGACGTTGGACGTTAAAACCCAACCAACCAAACCGACGCGGGCTGATCTTTTCTTCGCACTTTTGCAACTATTGAATGGACTTCAAAGTTTTTATTTTAATTATTCCGTTCTATCAATGGCGTTCCCACAATAGCATTTCTTTTCTATCTGAGATTTCCTCAAGCTTGAGAATGGTGGGAGTTATTCTCTCAGGATTTGACTAGATTCTGACGTTAATTCATTAATTTTGTATAGCGGCAAAAAGGACCCTTTCAGTATTTTTCTCTTACGTCACGGTGTCATATAGTCATGCCTTAAATTTGTTAAAAGATATGAACAAACAATTTTTGCCAGGTTTGTAAAATATAAATTTAAAGGGCCTTTTCTACGAAGCGTTTTGTTCTTTTATGGGCATCATGACAATTGCGGCGTACATGTTTTGTTAGTTGATGAAACCTAAACTACTCAGTAGAAATACAACAGTAGATAAAACATAGTGATATATATCACATTTTGTTTGTAGTTCTTGTTATAACTATGTGTGTATTTATGGATAAACTGTCCACCGTTGACTTTTTTTTTATTGTACTATGGTCTGTCAGGAATCTTCCTGGAGTGTGTGGGGGAGGCGTCCGTCGGATGGAGCGAAAGTCAACCAACAACATCAGATAAGAACAGACGCAACCACATCCGCTACTACAAGGCGAACGAGACTTACTTTAAATACGAGAGGGAGCTGATGAAGAGAAGTATGAACTACACTCACATAATTATGTCTATTAATATAACTCGGTGACTACATTGTATGTAACCTACAGTTGGAGATCCTCGAGTCGTAAGAACAACGTTGTGGTAACTTACAACTCGTCGTAAGCCTTCTAATTCCTATATATTTGTGTACCTTAAGACGAGTTGTAAGGCAATCACAACGTTGTACTTACGACCACTCGTCTATTACTAGTTGAGTTGAGTTGGTATAACGTCCAACATCAGCACTATATAGGTTATATTGTTGACGCGCCCCAATATTGACGTCTGACAATGTATGTCCTGTTATACAAGACAGAGTGGGGATACCATGAGTCCTGTCTCAACCGATCACATTAGACTGACACTGATCCAACCAGAAGGGGGTGATTCGCCAGGATTCGAACCACAGAGCCTCTGCGCTCTACTCCAGAGCTAAGGCGCGACCTCCCTAGGCTAGAAGGTTAACTTTAGCATATTATCAATGTATTAAGTACATTCTTATTAATCTCATGGTAAAATTAAAATTAGAAATTGAATTGCACCACCTAACAAAGGAAGATTGTTTTCTTATTGTCGAAATTACGCCCCTAGAACCCCCCCCCCCCCCCACACACACACACACGAGATATGTGATATTCTGCTAGTACAGTTACTTCTCAGTAAAATCGATCAAAGCTTACCGTGAGAAATAATAACCCTTCAATCCTTCTCTTCGTTTTCTCATTAAAAAACCCCGGAAAATGTACTCTAGAATGAAAAAGGTATAGAGAAAGATACAAACTTAAAAGTTGGCTGCGACTATGCCCAGACAGGAATAAAAATAATCATTATATTAGGTCGAGTGTAGTATTCTAAAAGAGTTAGCTTTACAACTATAGATTCTAATTACTTCCTGGCTTTACCCAGGCATAAGCCGTACGGAAATATGATCACACGCTTCGAAAGATCTATCTGTAGGATGCTACAGAGATATTCTGTTTTTTATTTTTTTTATTTACCTTATCTTATTATTATTTCAAGCTCTTTCATGGGAAAAGTATACAGAGTTCTACTGAAATATGAGTATATAAAAATAGGACTCAGTATCCCTCTTCGCGTTCAGGTGTTATTTTATTATTATAGTTATTATTATCATCATCATCATCATCATCATCATCATCATCATCATCATCATCATCATCATCATCATCATCATCGTCATCATCATCATCATCATCATCATCATCATAATCATCATCATCATCATCATGATAACCATCATTTTTAACTTTGTATAACATTTTGCATTTAATTCATTAAAAACTACAAAATATAATTTCTTTTATTTCTAGGCACAGAGAGGAGAGGCAGCATCAGTGTAAATGAAGGCAGTTATATGTACCCGTTCTCTTTCCGCCTACCTCCACACATACCCTCATCGTTTGAAGGACCATTGGGACACGTCAGATACTGGGTCTGTAAAAAGGCCTTTATTTTAAATTTATTAAATTTCCATTCCAATATTAATTGATAGTAAGGTGAGGACTAGTAACGTTTATGCAAAACATTCTTAATTGTGTATTTCTCAGTTTCTATACATTGGTTAAATAATTATATCTATCTATCTATCTATCTATCTATCTATCTATCTATCTATCTATCTATCTATCTATCTATCTATCTATCTATCTATCTATCAATTTATCTATCAATCTATTTGTCTGTATATCTATATAGCTACTTACCTACCTACCTATCTACCTATCTATCTATCTGTCAACCTATCTATCCATCCACCCAATTATCTTTAAATCTTTTTTTTTTCTCCTGTACTTTACTTTTCCAATCCAGCAGCCACTTGAGCCTGCGCCCTTCTACTTGGTGACATGATGTAGAATTGTATGTCCTTCCTAGTTGGTCGATTTCCGCAGTATAAAGTGTTTTCCAAAGTTACTATATATTCATCTATCTTTCTCGTTCTCTACATTTCTATTTATATCTGCCTGTGTCCATAATCATAACGATGCAACCTTAATATTACACACGCGGTACATTTTTTAAATAATATTCATGAAGGCATCCCTACTCATATTAAATTTTATTACATTATTCGTACTGCCACATTTATTCAAACGATCCACCCAATAAACCATCTGACCACCGCACAAAACTTTCACTTTGTGAACCGTATCTTTCCATCCTTCTCCATATTTGCCAGTCCTGTCAGGTAGCTCGCGGTGTGTTTACATTTTGTCATTGAACCTGAGCTCTTCCCAGGCCCATGTCCCGTATAATTATGTATGCGTTTGGGGTTTGTCCGTTTCCGATGAGCATTCAGCGCGAGACACTACATTCGGTCTGTGGCGATCAATAAAATACATTAGAAATGCGATTCCTAGCTAGCTGGCCGTTTGGAGATTCAGGACAAGTTGTAGAAGACACACACGAGGGTAAACGTCAAAGATAGGCCGTTGAAAGGTGGAAGTAAAACATACATATTTGAGTTTAAAGGGATAGGGGGAGGATATATCGATACATAGAGATAGATAGATAGATAGATAGATAGATAGATAGATAGATAGATAGATAGATAGATAGATAGATAGATAGATAGATAGATAGATAGATAGATAGATAGATAGATAGATAGATAGATAGATAGATAGATAGATAGATAACCAGACAGATCGGGATATAAATCAATGTAAAACAAGACAATTACACGTAAAATAACACTTAAGGACAGTAATGAAATGAAAATATGAAAAAAAATGTAAATAACTAGCTTAACAGACATTCAAAAAACGTTTAGAGAAAACAGGCAATGGGTTATTTCTTTTCAAAAATTTACAGTATGCCTGCAGTGTTATTAAAACTATTTATATGGAAAAAATAATCGTTTTAAGAAGATCTTTCAAAATACACATACCTCGCAATCAAGGGCAGGATCTAAATTAATTAAACAAAAAATACTTGAGGAGGAACTGGGCATAAAAAGCTTGTATGAGGACGTGCCATATCTATTTATCCGACTTTCACCAAGCTCACTGCTGAACAGATCTTGTCCAGCCTCAGCAAAGCGATGTTAAAAGCTCAAACGCTGCGTTTTGAAACTGTATCTTTTGGGATATTTTTTACAGCATAGCACATGAGTAAAGAACCAAACAAGTCGTAACTCGAGATACGATTATTTTGGAAATAAATATATATTAAAGCAAATATTGGTGCCCACCTGCTTTCAAAACGACAGAGCTGTAGCTTTAAAATTAAGCAATTTATAACACATTGTTTTTAGTCGTATTTTCGTTCGGGAAAGAATTATCTTGCAACGGGTTGTGCGTCTAGAAACGACTCTTTGGTTTTAAGAATCCCTGCTGTTTATATCATATGAGTGTATGCGACTTTATGGTTATATACGAACTACACCCAGCTGTGTATTCCTAGGTTGTATCTTGACTTACGACTATTTTGGCTCTGGAAAATGTTCACGGCTTTCTATGCATTTAATAGGGTTGCGAGTTACGACTTTTAATCAGTTCGTTATGCATGTATTCATTCTATTGTAAAAAGTGATTGTAGAATTTCAGAAATTGTTTTTTAATCTTCCAGTTTTACTTCTTATTCTTGCACTCTGTTGAACATCCTGTTTTTTCCTCCATATAATTAAATAAATATTTATTAAAAAAAAAGGTCCTTAAAAAAGATCTCGACAAGCCACGACCAAATGTACTGGTTACACTAAACACTGCAAAGAGATCATATAAAGAAACATAAATTAGGATTTGATGGACATATGGACCATGGGCAAGACAGGACGAAACGTCTTAAACAAATAAACGTCCCAAATTAACTGATTAGATCAACTTCTTCTCCAGAAAAAAATCAATCCGCAATCTTCCGACTTAGAACTGGACACTTACAACTGAACCTCTGTTTGATTTCAAGATTAAAATCACAGGAAACCGTAACCCACTGTTGCGTGAAAACTACGGTAGCTGTTCGCATAATATTAACTCACAGAACAAACATCACTTTTTTATTTTAATTTTACTTGTAGGACAACCGAACCCATCAACTTGACCTAATGAGATCAAACGTTGCATCGTAAGATCAGGGACTGTTGAGAGACTGCCCTGTAACCTGATTAGCAAGGTGTAATAATACACTTTACTGCAAACTGCACCCGAAACAAACTTATTAATGTGGAGTCCATGCCAAAATATTGACAGTAAGATGTAATGTGATACACTCAACACTGTGCATGGCTTCTGGTTAAATAAACATTGTGTGTAATCGTCACCGTATGACCCTGCTATCAAACCTGCATTTGTCATAGTGCACTAATCAACGCAAAGCATGTGTCTTTGATCGTGATGAATTATGCAAGTTTAACGAGGCAATGTGAGAAGCTTGCGAGATCTGGACTCTTTAACCTGTCTACGTTACTTTGCAGTTCACATGGTTTCGCTCTCGAATACATTATGCATTAGGTAGGTCTAAGCCTATTTATTTCTTAAGCAAAAGTTAATCCGAAAGTACAGCAGGGTTGAGTAGTTTTGGCGAGGCCTTTTTTCTGGAATGCACGATGCAGTCTTTAACCAACTTACAGATACACATTGTCAACTACCACATACAATTGTCAAGAAGAAGAAAAGATAGTAACTTTACTTTCTTGGCGATTAACTTTTCCTAATAATAAAAAAACGGAGGTAAAAACCTTCACAAATCGCAGCTTTTCAATTTTTTTTTTTGTGATTGGTCTTGAAAATGTCAAACTTAAGGCTTGGCAGTATATTGAATATCTTTGAAAAGTGAAATAATTTATGAACTGTATAAATATTTACAACTGCATTTTTTCGTTTTTTCCTAACATTGATACAGAGAGGTTAAACACTAGGAAATAGATTTCACAAACCTAAAGATTAGTGACTTTCCTAAATTATATTTATGTCTCTTGGACAGAAACGTTTGTAGGTATACAATTCTTCACAGCACAATTATTTCGAACACGACTGCCCCTCGAAGAATCTCACCTTTACGTCCTAAAATTTCAGGCATAAAAAAACTTTATACACATAGACGATCTCGCATCATGTAATGGCTTTGTGCCTTGCCCATCAAGGTGATCTTTTACCAAACTAATAATTCTCCTACTCTTATAAAAGCAACCTATTTAGAATTATACGACAGATGTATTTCCAATTTTCTTTTCTCAAGGGTCAAAGAATCGGTGGAATAATCTTTACGTAAGTCGGGATCTCATCAAAATAATAGGATTGAAGAAACAAGATCCGTAAAGGAGATAAGATTACATTTTACGCAATATCAAGATAACCACTTTTTTGGCTTGGCTCTGCGTTTCATAAAAAGAAAATCTAGTAACGTCTTTCTTATTGGCACGCGTGGGAAATTCGTAACCCACTTTTAGCAGCCTTTTATGGTTTACTTTTCTACTACTTTTTTTATTTGCGTTTTTCAATGTGTGTGGTTGTCTTTCAGTTTGTATTCTTATTTCGGTTGCACTAGTCTATCTTCTGGCCTTGTTGGTAATAGACCCGCATTTCTCCTATTTGCACTGGCATTTTCTTTTTGTTCCCTCTATATTTCTAAGGGTATTTATCATCACAACTTTCTTGCTCCTCCCTTTCTCTCTTTCTCTATCTCTCTCTCTCACGCCCTTTCTCTCTCTCTCTCTCTCTCTCTCTCTCTCTCTCTTTCGCACCGTCTCAGTCTGTCTCTCTCTGTCTCTCTCTGTCCACCCCCCCCTCTCTCTCTATCTTTTCTTCCCACAATCTTTCTATTTTGTTGTTGTAAACTCATTTGTTTGTTTGTGCGAGCCTCATACGCTAATGACTTACCTCTTCATACAAATTTGCTCTCTTTTCTCCTCTGTAACGTCTAGCTTTGTCTTTCTCCTCTGTAACGTCCAGCGTTGTCTTCCTCTGTAACGTCCAGCGTTGTCTCTCTCCTCTGTAACGTCCAGCGTTGTCTTTCTCCTCTGTAACGCCCAACGTTGTCTTTCTCCTCTGTAACGTCCAGGGTTGTCTTTCTGCTCTGTAACGTCCAGCGTTGTCTTTCTCCTCTGTAACGTCCAACGTTGTCTTTCTCCTATGTAACGTCCACCGTTGCCTTTTTTTTACTGTAACGTCCACCGTTGTCTTTCTGCTCTGAAACGTCCACCGTTGTCTTTCTCCTCTGTAACGTCCAGCGTTGTCTTTCTCCTCTGTAACGTTCCGCGTTGTCTTTCTCTTCTGTAATGTCCAGCGTTGTCTTTCTCCTCTGTAACGTCCAGCGTTGTCTCTCTCCTCTGTAACGTCCAGCGTTGTCTTTCTCCTCTGTAACGCCCAACGTTGTCTTCCTCCTATGTAACGTTCCGCGTTGTCTTTCTCTTCTGTAATGTCCAGCGTTGTCTTTCTCCTCTGTAACGTCCAGCGTTGTCTTTCTCCTCTGTAACGTCCAGCGATGTCTTTCTCCTTTGTAACTTCCAGCGTAGTCTCTTTGCTATGCGAAACGTATGAGATTTACGGTACCCCCAGTCAGTCCTGTTGACAACATAATCCAGCATTCATCATACCAACACCCACCGCCCGTGCGCCGAGTCATCTCGTTAACCCGTGTTTGCACTTCATAAAGTGGATTAGTCCTCTCGTTTTCGGTGCACCTCTCTCTCTCTCTCTTCTCTCTCTCTCGCCCTGTCTCTCTCTTTCGCTCTCTTTCTCTCAATATATATCTCTCCTGTTCTCTTTCTCTATTTTACTATTTATAATGTCTGTCTATCTTTCAATTTTTCGATTTTGTCCGTTTGTTGGTTTAGTGATTTCCTCAGCTGTTTGCTTGACGTCCAGTTTTTTTTTTTTGGTCTGTCTGGTCACTTCAAAAGCACAATAACTAAAAACATACGCACTCACATTTTGTCATTGTGTCTCTGTCTGTCTGCCTATCTGTCTGTCTCTGTCTGTCTATCTATCTGTCTCTGTCTGTCTGTCTATCTGTCTGTCTCTCTGTCTTCCTGTCTGTTTGTCAATCTGTCTAACAGTTACTGCCAGCATAGTTATTTGTATATCTAACTACATGTATACTCATCTGCTGTCTTTCTACCTTTTGTCTGGCTGTCTCTACCCCTTCGTTATCTCTCTTTCTGTCTCTATCTGTCTGTCTGTCTGTCTGTCTGTCTGTCTGTCTGTCTGTCTGTCT
>RQTK01000110.1:194516-218957 GCA_003991915.1 Elysia chlorotica | reverse complement strand
TCTCTCTCTCTCTCTCTCTCTCTCTCTCTCTCTCTCTCTCTCTCTCTCTCTCTCTCTCTCTATTTCTTTTTTTTTCTCTCTCTCTTTCTGAATCTTCCCATCTCTTTCTCTCACTTTTCTTCTGTCTATCTCTCCATTTTTATGTCTGCCTATCTGTCTCAATTTCTCTGTCTATCTCTTTATCTCTTTCTCTTCGTCTTTTTATCTCTCTCTCTTTGTCTCTCTCTCTGTCCCTCTCTTTGCCTCTTTTTATATATATCTCGGCCTCTCTTTCCCTCTCTGTCTCTCTCTGTCTCTCTATGTCACTTTCTCCCTCTTTTTGTCTCTTATTCTCTCTGTCTCTCTTAGTCTTTCTTATTGCCTCTCTGTCTCTCTCTTTGTCTCTCTCGGTATCTCTGTATTTGTCTCTTTATCTCTCCCTCTTTATCTCTTTGTCTCTGTGTCTTTTTCTCTCTTTGTCTCTTTGCCTCTCTCTGTCTTTGTCTCTTTTTGCCTCTTTATCTCTATTTATCTCTTTTTGACTCTCTTTATCTCTCTGTCTCTGTCTCTCTCTTTGTCTCTTTTTTCTCTATCGGCCTCTCTATCTTTGTCTATCTTTGCCTATTCTATCTCTCTCTTGGCCTCTCTTTCTCTCTCTTTGTATCTCTCGGTTCTCTCTCTGAGGGGGCGCAAAAAGGTTCATGGTTCGAACCCTGGCGATTTTGCACTCTAATGACTGAGTTGGTGTCACTTGAATGTAACCGGCTGAGACAGGAGTAATGGTATCCCCGCCCGATCTAGTGTGTGGAAGCACATAAAATTGTCAGACGTCAGTTTTGGGGTCCGTCCAAAATATAACTTTTATACTTTAGTGCTGACGTTGGATGTTAAACCAACTCAAATACCACTAATGTCTCTCTCTCTCTCCTTCCCCCTCCCTCTCTTTTCATCTCTTTGTATCTTTCTGTATCTCTCTTTTTGTCCGTTGTTCTCACCCCCCCCCTCTCCTCTATCTCTATTCCAGTGTGTCTCTCTCGATCAGGCTTATAATCGATACATTTTAACACAGATCACAACATACTTAAGAACATAAAACAAGGCCCGCAACCTGAAAAGCGTCAGTGAGAAACATTGTCTCAATATGGGCCTCGTTCAGTAGTCTTGATCATGAAACGTCTTTTTTTTTCTTCTCTAAAACTATAGAGAGAATTTCGGAAAAGACAGCTACTCTTTCTATGCATAAAAAAAAAACTCAACCCATTTTTATTTTTAGACATCGAACCAATCGATCTGCGCAGGCCCGTTTAATTATGTTCTCCCTTCCTCCCTTTCCCCCTTTCTCCTTTCTCTTTTCTCCTTTCCCCCTTTCTCCTTTCTCCTTTTCCCCTTTCTCCATTCCCCCTTTCCCCATTTCTCTCTTTCTCCCTTTCCCCCTTTCCCTCTTTCTCCCATTCTCCTTTCCCCCTTTCCCCCTTTCTCCCTTTCTCCTTAAATACTTCTTGATCCATATCATGCGATCGTTACCTCATGAACAAGATGTTTTCTTTTAAGACAAAAAATCACCGGAAACATAATCGATTATACACATCCACTTAATTTGAGCAATTTTACAAACCCCATTCCCACCAATAAAGAAAAAAAAACCCACAGAATTTTCTGAAGAGCCAACGGAAAACTGGAACAACACACACACACACACACACACACACACACACAACGACGGCAAATTAAAAATCTTTACCGTCAGTAGTGTTTGGATGTTCTGTGATCATCTTCATCTAATAGTTACGTAAAGATCCAGAATACTTTTTAGCTGTTTATATTTCATCAATTTTAAAAGTAAAGAGTAAAATCTAGTTAAAAATAAAACATGACAGAGTCCAGGAGAGAAGGGCTTTTAGTTTTTGTTGTTGTTGTTGTTGTTGTTGTTTACTTCTCACTTTCTTTTTACCTGCGTCTTTTTTTCACCTCACCCAACTCCACTTTTCTCTCTCTACATCTTTTTTCTCCTCCTCCCTTAGTCTTTACATCTATCTATCTATCTATCTATCTATCTATCTATCTATCTATCTATCTATCTATCTATCTATCTATCTATCTATCTATCTATCTATCTATCTATCTATCTATCTATCTATCTATCTATCTATATATCCATCTTTCTTCCTGTCTGTGTACATAAAGCTGTGTAAATTCTCTTTCATCTCTCGTTTACCTCTGATGCCTACTCTCACTCCTGTACCAACTTGCACCAGGCGAACTCACGACTTCCAACTAATTCTACTTCAGAGCGACTGAAAATGTAACTATATTAGCTCTTAGTCTAATCAATATTACCTTAAAAAGTACCTAGACATTACAATAAGTCTTTTCGTTTGACATCCTGTGAAGATGATATGCTAGGATTTTCAGTTGCCTCTGAATTTCTCTTTTAAAGATTGTAAAGAGAGAGAGAGAGAGAGAGAGAGAGAGAGAGAGAGAGAGAGAGAGAGAGAGAGAGAGAGAGAGAGAGAGAGAGAGAGAGAGAGAGAGAGAGAGAGAGAACTAACACTAAAAACTCACATTTAAACAACATTGCATAAGTATATGAGGATCTCAAAATCAGTATTCTGTTTTGGCTATTAAAAATAAAACTTTTTCTTTTTTAAATCTCCGTTAAAGTTTGATGATATAAACACAGCATTCATGACGCCTTTTTCTCTAACGCTTTCGACATTTTCAATATGATGACCATATTTGTGTGATGCTCTACATAAAAAGGGCAATTTCTTGCTATTGACTTTTGCCCACATAATTATAAAGGGTACCTAATTGTTATCACCAACTATAATACATCAATTTCACTTATTTAAAAAGAAAACGAACGGGGTTTTGTTGTCGGTTGTTGTCGGTTGGGGTGGGTAGAGTACTGGGCTTTCTGAGTTCCCGATTGGCTTCCACGTTAGGATAAATAGTATTTGACTTCCTATCAGTAAAATGTGACCCCATGAGAAGTCATCTTATCGCCGCTTTGAGTAGGTGTGGCAACATGTAAAGTTGTCAGACGTTAGTTTTCGGACTCATCCGCTATATGGCGCGTTAAAATACCAACCAAGCTACTATGATACATCATTTTCCACGATTTAAAACATTGTTTTCCTTGTGCATTAATGAAGTTTATTTTACCATCTTATTGTTGATCTTGTTACCCCCCCCCCTCCCCGCAGTGGGGCTCTAGTGAGGAGGGCCCCAACAGCGTCTATGCCAAGGACTTCGCTCTCAGCGCCGCGGCGAATCGGGCAGTGCCCGTCAAAGCCATCGTGCCCGACGCCGGAAATGTGAGTACAGGTTTATACCCTATACGAACTGATCGTAAACTCAGCTTTATAGTGCCCTCCCTCATTTCTAAAATACTAAAGATGTTTAGTACATTGGACATGCTACAGGATATTATACACCTGATTTGACGATATCTCTCTCGTCTGTCACCTTGTCCTCTTGTCGGACTTGCCTCTCGAAGGTTCCTGCACAACAGAACTAGGTCTTTATCTAACCCTATTCTGCTATCTTTCATTGTTGTTGTTGTTGTTTTTGTTCCTAACCTGTTACAGAACTTTATAGGGTGCCATGTTTCTATTTTCCTTTTGTTTAACCTTCCCTACTAACTAAACATATAAACTAGTGACTCTTGGGTATGCACTACTATTTTCTTTTAAATTATTCTTTTCAGAGATCGGGGAACGAACATTATTTTAATACAAGTAAGGAAATGTAATATTAACATATCTACAACAGTCTGCTTTTTTATGACACGCATTCTTTTCTGAGAGCAATAGAATGTTACTGAAAACTCGAAAACAAATTTTTCTATGCTCTCCCATCTAAATTAGGATAATTATGCCCAAAAGTATATATGCGGGCAGCAAATAATAGCGTCACTTGGGTTGCCTTGTTGGAATTCAAAACAATGATTTTTTTTATTTTATTGTTTTCGAATGTTTTGAACCCACAATATTAATCCGCCTACTATCTTCTCCAATGACTGTCTTCACGCCATGCATTTATCGATCTCCTCGATGGTTCTCACGTTTTCAGATGCTACAGAATGATCCTGATTTCTCTAAAGCAGCTCGATCCCTGAAGAGTTCTGATTTTATGGCCCCACCTAGACCTTTGGTAAAGGTAAGAGAAAAAAGTGTTTTTCCAATTTAATATTAAAACAAGATGATTAATAAACTTATGAAAATATACCAAAACTTGTCTATATGGTGGAACATTTTGGGCTTTGGCTTATATTGAGGAGGTGTTCTCTGGGCCCTTAATACATTAAGGCACAACGTGTAGTTTATTTTGGTTAGACCTATTTTGATAAGTCGTCGTTGTCTTTGCAATGATAGACCACTTGAAATATAGTTTTTGATAAGCATGCACCATTTTACTCGAGGCCTTTAAATGTATTGATGCTTTTAAAAAAAAATTTTTGGACCATTGGTGATGCATTGGTGTATGTTACAATAAAAGGCTATTTGTATCAATAAATTGCATTGAATGGTGATACGCCATAATAACTTTGTTATTAAATGATGCAAATGTATCATGGCTCTCTTCGCTCTTGCTATCAGATCACGAACAACAATGCTGGCTATAAGTATGTAGATCACGTGAACGTCTCGCTGGACCCTTCCAGGCACGCCGCAGATCGACAGAAATCAGGTCAGTACATTGAGGGCGCGGAATGGAGAGCGCAGTCACATAATCGTCATGGAAAATGCAAAGCTTCGAAGACATTTTTATAGCTTGGTTCGGACAGTCTACTCTCTTAACTTAGGAGACTAAGCTTCCAAGACATGTTTATAGCTTTGAGAGAGAAGAGACAACGAGATAGAGAGAGACAGCGCGACAGAGAGACAGAGAGAGAAAGTGAGAGAGAGAGAGAGAGAGAGAGAGAGAGAGAGAGAGAGAGAGAGAGAGAGCGTGCTACTTCCACTGATTGCGAAAACCCATTACCTCGCTGCACAATGTTTTAAAAGAGCCAGAAGACAATGTTGTTTCAGCAAGTGCTATGTGGTTGTACTCTATTGTTGATTAGTATTAACCATCAATTGAATTGTCCACTACACCTAGCGACTCCCTGGTCATCTGCCATATCTCTAAAACATGATTAATATAATTTGTCAGCATACACATCAGGATAATTAATATAATTATTTTCTACCATGGCATGTACTTTATTACAATAATGCTTGTATTGAACGGTTTTATGAATTGTGGTATTCACTATCTTTCAAAAGACACTAGATACGTATATACGCCTTATCCAAAGATTTTGTTAGTGATTTGATGTCTCAAGCTTTTTTTTTCACCGACTGCGGAAACAAAGTAGGTTAAAAAATATACTATTTTGGTATCTTTTCACCGACTGCGGAAACAAAGTAGGTTAAAAAATATACTATTTTGGTAAAGCTCCGGTACCTTAACCTCGAAGATAAGACTCGAGGTGATATCAATGTGTTTTGTCTATTTTATCAGTCGGGAACCTGTCTGTGCCTCTGAATAGTGAACTCAGCTGATACAAGATAAATATAAATTTATGCAAAAAGAAAGAATGATAGAGATGAAAGAGAAGGAAGTACTAAAATAGAATTATAGATTTATCCGAATGCCAGCTCCCGATCCAATGGCCGCTTGGTTGGCCAGGAAGGCGATTTCGCCTTTGTCACATCAAATCAGGAGCCAATCCAATTTGGCAAAGGCCCACTAGGAAATCCCGGTGTCCCTGCCGAGACCGAGATAACGCATGCGCAGACAAGCCTAGCGGGCCAGGAAAGCCGTGCGATGGCGGAAACGCGAGAGGCTCTTTCAGGGGCTGGGCCTGGCCAAACAAGATTGTTGCCTTGTGTTAGGGATAAGTCCGCCGCCCCTGACCACTGGGGCATTAAGGGACTCAGGAGGGGACCTCGCTAAGTACTCGCCAATACAGACTAAACAAAGTCCCAGGGAAAGAAAGGTTGGAAATACTGACTTATCACTGCGCTATGAATGAACCCAAGCCGAGATACACAGAGGTGGAGGAGAGGCATCTCATATTTATGACATCTACTTTCGTTGAATGTGCTTGTATCATCAAATCTGCGACAATTAAGGGTCTTGTGTATTTTTTCTTAGGTTGAGGGTGGAAATAGTGGGTGTGAGACAGTATTGAAATTCGTGGTGAATTTACGGTAATAACTTTTAATGGTGGTATTGAAATACATTTACTCTTACTCTCCTTATGTTGGTGTACACACTCTTATTGTGTCAGCACCGAAAATAGATGGAGCGTGTATTTTGCATGCCACGTGTATGACTGGAAATAGGTGCCCTTAGGTGTCTGAGCCCAAACATGGATTCAGATTCAATATGTAGGTTTCAGGATCAGACTTACTCTAATTTTTAAACTCCGCAATTTTTCTCCTATAGCCGGACTTGGTAGATAAGAAAGAAAGAAAGAGTTTGAACCAAAAGTTTTATTACTTTCGTTGGGCTTTAAATTGAACTAAGACTAATTTCATTTAAGCGTTATCAGAACGAGTCGTAAAAATACGTGGCTTGCTTTAGTTCTAGTGCCCTTGCATAACAATTTAAGTCGGACAATGTCCTCAGAATGACCAGAGTGATTATTATCTGACGGTATGGAAAGCTAAACATTGTTTTTAGTCCAAAATAAAGTGGCAGAAGTTCGTTGGTAATACCAAACAGTAATATGACCAAAATTTACAAAATAATGTGTGTGTTTTAATGGTAAATTCAATAGGATAGATAGTATTTTATTTAGTTCTTCGACGAGACGTTCTATTCAACACTCCTTGTTATAATTCTATATATCGCACAGAACAGATACGGACCTGGAATCCTCAATATTTTTTCTCCATCTGGGTGAGGGTTGGGGGCGGGGGAGGTGCTAGATTGCGAACGTTGTTCGAGCATTAGGGTTATTTACTCATCACTCGAATGGCATGTGTTATCAGTGAGCTCACCCGAAATAGCCCTGCCCTGGGGCATGTTGCTATGTACACTGTGTCTCGCTGTTTCCTGCAGTTGCCCACAGCGACTTCAACAAGCACCCGGCCAACTACCACCCCATCCCGCCGTTCGTGGCCAAGAGTGCGCCCTACCGGTACCTGGAGACAGATAACGCACTGGCCTACCCCGGACTCAACAGAGGCAGCGAGGCTGGGGTAAGTACCCCAACATGCCTAATTAACACTCGCAGTATTGGGAGAGTAACCGCCAAACCGTCAAAGTAGATTACAGCCTCAAGTCAGGGTTTGTTCTCAGGGCTGAACATATTAATGGGTTTTGGGGAATACGGTGCCGTTAAGTGCACTCGTGTAGTATACTCCTGGTCAATGGACTGCAGAGTCTGTTATAGAGAGACAATTAGCTTACTTCAGCCTTCCACAGACCATTTGGATTGCAGATATTATTGGTTGACCCATTTCACCTTGGTTTGTGGCATCTTAAAAATCATACATATTTACGCCTGCATGTTTATAGTGAAGAAAGTGAGAAAAGGTTAGAACAAAAACTGATCAGTTTTCTACAAAATTAAAGAGACATAAAATATTGAACCACATGTTTATCGAATTGTGCAATCTCTTAAAATCAATACAGATGAAAAAAAAAATCCGATTGGATACTAAGAAAAAAGAAACGAGGGCAGATAAAAAAGGAGGAAATAAAAGGGTTAGACATTAATGCTGCATAGATAGTATAATGTAATATTCCTTTATTAGCAATATTGGGGAGAAACCACGGTAGCAGATTGTAGCATCAAGTCAGAGTTTGATATCAGGGCTAAAGATAGTTCTGGGTTTTGGAGAATATTGTGGCGCAAAGTACACGCACTCAGGGTCAGGTCCGCGGACTGCAAAGTTTATTATAGAGAGACAAGTGTTTTACTCCAGGCCTCCACAGACAATTTAGAGTGCAAAGAATTGATAGATCCATTTCACCTTAATTGTACTGTAGCATCTTTAGAATATAATGTATTTACATTCGCATAGGCATATTTAAACAAATGGAACACAAGGTGATGCGGCAGAAAAATGTGTTGTGAGGCGAACCATTAAATATTGAGCTGTAGGTTTATAGAATTGTAATGGTTTGGTTTTTTATTCATGAAAACAACAACAACACCAAATCGATACTCATAAAAGAGAAACGTGTGAAATATAAAAAGGTCAAAATATGGGTTTTTTACAACTATGCTCAATCAATGGTATGTTACACAAGACCTTTATTCGATAATAAAACTTCCCTTTTACAAGGCGTAGAAACCCATAACATATTTATGTTGCCCTTCTCGCACGTTCTCAGAACAGCTTCACGAGTACCTTCATGCAAGGCCTACACGCGCTGGACAGACGTCGACAGAAGGAGGAAGCTTGCAAAAACCGCGCCAGCAATAACAAGTCCACCCACTTCGTGGTGGGCTACGCCCCTGGAACCTTCGTGCCCGAGTCGACCCACCAGTACGCCGGGCGACCCAAGGGAGACGCCGATGTCGCACCTGCTGGTGAGTCACATAGTGTGGTGTAGTTGGGCTGAGTTATGTTGAGTCGGTTGATTATGTCCAAGGTTAGCACTTTATAGGATATTGTGGACGTGTCCCAAGCCTAAGGTCTACCAATATTACGTGCTGCCACACAGAGACAGTGCAGGGATACCATAACTCCTGTCTCAGCCGGCATCATTATACCGACGCTGAACCAACTAGTAAAATTGGGAAGAAATGTTTACCGATCATGGGTTTCGAACGGGAGACCGCCCGATTGGGATATTAACGCTATACCACTTGCGCCAATTCGCCCTTTGTCCACCTGCTGTCAAGTAGGGTGGAATATCAGATCCGACAATGCCATAACATTCTGGGACACTATAAACTTTATAAAGATGTAAGAAAAGAAAGCAGATTTACTGTTTGCTTATCTATTTCTGTTCATTGTTTAACATCAAAATAAAATGTATCTAGAAACAACATCCACGAGATATAAGAACATCTTCACCCCTGCCTTTGAGAGAGAGATTTTAGACCATCCACATGTGAGCTATACAATGTGTTTAGTATCTCCTATTGTTGTCAGATGTTTGCCCTGGGCAGGTGGGTAGGTCAGCAGTGTAGAGTAGAACATCAGTAGTAGAGAACTGGAGTTTAGAGTAATGAAAACCCAAAGATTGAAAGTTAGGGACTCCACATAGATTTTCTTAATGCATATTTGTAAAATGATTAGCACTCACCATTATAGAATCATGTAGCCATTATGTAGTAAACTAAATGTGAGCTTCAAACAAGTCCTTTATTTAAAAACGATGAATGAGAGAACTATGCTGATCCAGAGGATATCGATGTGATAATAATCGTATCCAACTATAAAAATGCACATAACATAGAGTTCGCACTCGATTATTAATTATAAAACCATTATGCGATAGTTTGCCAGACTTAATACATTGACCCCTCCGGTAGTGTTACAAGAGCAGTGTTATTTTGTTGTTTGTTTGGTGTTTTTTTTTTCTTTTTTTCGAGATATGGAACAATCTTAACATCCAATTTATCAACGTTGTGAGTTATGCTCAGGACATACTCCTGCAATTGTTGATTTACGGCACACTGGAAATCTACATAATGAATCAATATGCAATAGTCACACAAAGAAAGAGAGAGAAATGGATAAGAGACAGACAGGCAAATAAAGAATAGATCGATACAAATAACTTGAAGATCGAATCAAAAGAGAAAGAAAGAGTTAGAGAGGAAAAGAGAGAGAGAGAGAGAGAGAGAGAGAGAGAGAGAGAGAGAGAGAGAGAGAGAGAGAGAGGCAGATCCACCAGAGGCACCCCACAGGGGGACACAACCCCTTCCAGACATCCATCATGAAGGAGGACTACAAAGACTTGCATAAAAGAGGGTGATTGATTTGATCTGTGGGCATCTCTCGTTCTCTCTCTCTCTCTCTCTCTCTCTCTCTCTCTCTCTCTCTTCCTCTCTCACTCTTTCTCTTTTGACTCCATCTTCAATTTCTTTGTATCCATCTTTTTTTAGTTCCCTGTCTGTCTGTCTTGTCTGTCTGTCTGTCTGTCTGTCTGTCTGTCTGTTTCACTCTCTCTCTCTTTCAGAGATGCCCACAGATCAAATCAATGGAGAGAACAGTTCACACACACACACAACTGTGCAGCTGACACTAAGTGCAAACAGAAAGAAAAACAAAATAAAACAAAAAGGTTTTAATTAAAGACATCTTATTCAAGCTATAAAAAACTGGAGATATTTTTTGCCTTTTTTGTTGATGTATTTTAACAATTTCTGTTATGTTTAGAGTGGGACAGTCATGGGGCACCTTGAGGAAGCTGGCTCAAGACCGTGAGCGTTGGAAGGAGTTTGTTGCTGCCCTAATTGCCAACGGCAAAAAGGGCAGTAAGTAAGTAAGTTAGAGTGTAATAAGTTAGACACACACAAATGCATACATAAAATCAAACAAAAAAACAAAAACACACAAAAAAAACAAACTCCCCAGAACATCCTTGATCATATGTGGAGCTTAATAAAAACTTGTGATTTTTAAAATCATGCCTCGCGATTGAAGCAGGAGAAAAAAACCAAAAAGAATAATAAAAACAATAACAACAACAACAGCAACAACAACAACAACAACAACAACAACAACAACAACAACAACAACTACAAAAAAGCAATGACATCATAATCAGCAACAATAATAACACCATCACCACCACCATCATCATTATCATCATCATCGTTATCATCATCATCATCATTATCATTATCATCATCATCATCATCATTACATCATCATCATCATCATTATCATCATCATTATCATGATCATCATCATCATGATGATGATCATCATCATCATCATCATTCTCTTCTTACTCAACATCATCAACAAAAACAACGTCAACACCGACAACTACAACAAGTAGAACTACCACATAGCAATTCTGTAGAGTTCATCTTATTCACAGAGAAGAGTAAGAGAGAGAGGGAGAGAGAGAGAAGAGAGAAGAGAAAGAGAAGAGAGAGAGAGAGAGAGAGAGAAAGAGAGAGAGGGAGAGAGAGAGAGAGGGAGAGAGAGAGAGAGACAAGAAATAAAATGATGTACTCACCTATAACCGCCATGTTGGACGCCGACACAATATGTGGACAGAAGGAAAAAACAAATACTGTTAAGTTGAGTAAAAATAGAATGATTCAAATGAATAAATTGATATTTTTAAACTAGTGGTTTGCATATGTACGTCATTTTTTGTAGATTCATCATGTTTTTCTTTGTCTTTGTTTTGTTTGTTTTGGTTTTTGTCTTGTTTTCTCTGAAACTTTATGTATACAGGCAGTTTTATTTTTTTACTTATACGATATCATTAATATGAAAACATTCAGCGATCATTGGGGAAAGACACAGACGTTACTGTTTATTGCTTCAACTTAGCCAAGGCGTATGGAAATATAAAACAAGCAAAATAACGAAAAGCGCGCGGTAAAATCAAATGGTCCGAAAAAATGAAATGAAATCAGAAAAACAGTCCTGTACATTCGCTCAACCCTCATCCTCCCCCATCCAAGCTATTATTATTATTATTATTATTATTATTATTATTATTATTATTATTATTGTTATTATTATTATATTTATGATCTCTTCGATCTTTGGACGTTTCCTTTTCCGTGTCCATCAAAGCAGCAAGGCAACCTGTCTATAATTCATGCCTGCTGCCTTACTCTACCTCATCTTTCCTCTAATTTCTCTGTAGTGATAAGGACAAATGCTGCGTGTCTCTGTCTCATTCATTAAGCAGCGTTCTTGTTTTTCCTGCTTTATCAAATACAAGAGAATTAATTTTCTCTGCTGTCCACAGTATTCTTAGCATTCACCTCCGAAACCACAACTCCGCCGCTACTATTCCCGCAGCATTGGTGTAGTTATTGTCTACAACTCTGAGTCTATGTTACACTGAACGACTCCTTTCATCATTGCCATGTTTGTGTTTGTAAGCAGAGTTCTTATTTGCTTGAATTACCATCTGTCATTAACTAATAATGAAAAAAATTCATTTACAAAGCCTTGTGGATAAATCCAGGAAGCAGCGGGAGGCTCTGACCAGCAATTAGTAGGACTCAATAAAATGACTTAATTTCCTCGAGGGTTACAATTTCATAAAGAAGGCAGAGAGTTAAAGGAAGGTAAAGGAACGATAAAAATTCCAAATACGCGATTGTACTTATTCACTAAACAATAATTATGTCAAAAGCAATTATGATAACACATTTTTCCACAGCTTTTGACGTTCACATTTTCGTTCTCTCTTGCCTGGTCCAGGTTTAAGAAATCTCAGATTCGCATGTTGGAGCAGGACGAGAAACTCTCGGCGAAACCAATTGAGTCGTCCCACCTGTTCCACACAGACAACAGTGGAAGTAAGTCAATGGTTAAGGCACTATAGAGATCCCATAGAGTAAGTCAATAGTTATGGCACTATAGAGATCCTATAGAGTGAAAGTAAGGCAATAGTTATGGCGCTATAGAGATCCCATAAAGTGAAAGTAAGCCAATAGTTATGGCGCTATAGAGATCCCATAAAGTGAAAGTAAGCCAATAGTTATGGCGCTATAGAGATCCCATACAGTGAAAGTAAGCCAATAGTTATGGCGCTATAGAGATCCCATAAAGTGAAAGTAAGCCAATAGTTATGGCGCTATAGAGATCCCATGAAGTGGAAGTAAGCCAATAGTTATGGCACTATAGAGATTCCTTAGAGTGGAAGTGAGTCAATAGCTATGGCGCTATAGAGATCCCATAAAGTGAAAGTAAGCCAATAGTTATGGCGCTATAGAGATCCAATAAAGTGTCCGTCTGCTTGTCTGATAGCTCAGTTGACAAAGTTTGATGAGTTGAATGACCAAAATGTCCGATTTGGAGATGGACCCCTCGTCTCCGTATCGGATTATTCGAGAAATCTAGGTAACGAATATGGACAAGAGTGGGTGAGCAAAAGACAAATCAGTTTGTTGTAATCTGTATTGATGAGCAAGAAGGTTAAAAATTTGAATATCAAATGAGGCTGACTTTTGAGAATAAGTATCGGATTCTTTGGGAAACGTATGGGGTGGGGATTTGGGGTAGGGCGTAAAACGTTTTCAAATTCTTCAAAGATTACTCTTGCTATCGATATACATATACTTTGGCAATCATACCTTTCATGAAAGCTTATGTCTTCATCTTTCGCTGTTTGCTTTTGTTTTGTATTGGACACTTTAGATCGATGCTTATGAAGTTACCGTGTATTTCAAGTCTAAACCGTATTCTTGTTCAACAGGGTGATTTTTAAATGAGGATAGTCTACAAATTTGTAACATCATATCGTTTTTATGTCATTGTAAATTCTTCCATAGGATATAACATTTTGAGTTCTCTTATTCATTCAATTTACTTGCTAGTCTGTCTGTATGCGGATATTCTGAATGTTTATCTGAGCATTCTTATTTGGCTTTTCATCGTATGCAAACATAAATCAAACTACTTAATGAATTGACGCTCGACTTTGACCCGTCCATCTTGTTGTGCTATCCCCAGCTAACCAGTACCGGTCTGTGACCATGCATGACTTCATCAAGCCCGTGGACTCGACTGGGGGTAAGTGTCACCCTTATCCGCCATCTGTGACCCAATAATCGAGTTATCTGCCCCTCTGCCTTGGCCCAGTCTTACTGCAGAGGTTGGACTCTCACTCCCCGCTTAGCGGCTCCCAGTCTTACTACAGAGGTTGGGTTCTCACTCCCCGCTTAGCCGCTCCCAGTCTTACTGCAGAGGTAGTCTTACTGCAGAGGTTGGCTTAGCGGCTCCCAGTCTTACTGCAGAGGTTGGATTCTCACTCCCAGTCTTACTGCAGAGGTTGGATTCTCACTCCCAGTCTTACTGCAGAGGTTGGATTCTCACTCCCCGCTTAGCGGCTCCCAGTCTTACTGCAGAGGTTGGATTCTCACTCCCCGCTTAGCGGCTCCCAGTCTTACTGCAGAGGTTGGATTCTCACTCCCCGCTTAGCGGCTCCCAGTCTTACTGCAGAGGTTGGATTCTCACTCCCCGCTTAGCGGCTCCCAGTCTTACTGCAGAGGTTGGGTTCTCACTCCCCGCTTAGCGGCTCCCAGTCTTACTGCAGAGGTTGGATTCTCACTCCCCGCTTAGCGGCTCCCAGTCTTACTGCAGAGGTTGGGTTCTCACTCCCCGCTTAGCGGCACCGAGATTGGATCTGTGCCGAGTTGAGGAGAAGGAGGTTATCTCTTCGAATCTTTACGCTGATTTTTTAAAAGTCAGAATGAACGAAGATAGAGATAGAGAGTGGAATTTTTAAATTGAAAATATAGCAAGGTCCGCCAGCGATGGAAACTTAAAACAACAAGATGATCTTACTTTACTCATTAGCCTTCAAAGTGCTACTGACGCTACAAACAACGTCTAGCCAATCAAAACCAAACATGCCCGAACAATGAGGTTGATGATAATTGAGACGTATAGGCTTTACAATGCATCGTTGTACATATAAACAGAATGGGCTGAATTCGTGCTTACGAACACATCACTAGAACTCTTCTTTTGTCCATCTGCTACAACACAAACAGTAGTAAAACTTTGTCTCTATTATTCTAGGATAATCCAGAACTATTACCATGATGTGATATGCTGTTTATTGAGTAAGGTTACTGTATAACAAAGTTATCCACCCAAACATTTATGAAAATCTACAATTAATTCCAAAACTGATAATACGTTTTACTTGGCCATTAGCTTAAAAGCATTGGCTTATGAAAATACCTCTGTGGCCATGAACAACATGCCATGACTATTATTTCAAAGCGAATGGTATTAATAATGGAGATGTATAATTCCCCGGTCGAATACAGCAAACATAGAAACTGAATTACAAGTATTACTGAAACTCGCGTTGATTAGTTCAGCGAAACCAACCGGAGAAAATTTCAAGCAATAACCGAAGAAGCGGCCATGCACACTGGGATTGGAGCCAGGTATTCTCTTGAAGCAGAGTTCTATAACACAATGCGCTCGCTGAAGCCACACTTGCCGAAATTTCAATTTTGAAACCTGCGGTAGATGCCCTCTCTGTAATGTATTTTTGTTTCCTAAAATTATAGGCTAGACTGCGCTTGCCTGCCCTTTCTGTTTTGTATTTTTTCATCTCCTAAATTTCTGCATGAATAGCTTTTTTCTCGAGCATGATTTCGCCCACTGAGATCTCTAGTCATTGTGCTCTGCTGCCATGGGTGAGTCTCGAGCAGCTGGTCATCATTGCACGCCCACAGGTAGAGTCCTTGGTAGCAATAAGCTTGGTGTAGACATTATGGCAGACACTCAAGACTTTCTCTAGCCATAAACGTAGCCTTAGATGTTTCTTGGAACACTTGCAGAAATGCAATAATTATTATAACAGAATGCTCTGAAATGCAGCCTAGGGTCTCTGAAAAAAAAACAATAATAAAAAGCCAAAAAAAAATAAAATAAAAACAAAAACACAAAAAACACAAAACAAAACAAAACGAAACAAAAATAAAGCAAACAAAGCAAGAAAATGTGTACGAGGATCGTCTTATATACCTGTACTGTATACAGGCATGGGATGAGCCTCCCTGTCCAATACCACCCACATGCATGGCATATACAGTTAAAAACATGGACATACGACATGAGGTAAAAAATGCATATTGCTTTTGGCAACACATTCTGAAAGCAACAGGCTTTTACTAAAAGTTCACCGCTTCAATAAATTTCATCAACGGTTCAGCAAGGACTTCCAGCTCTATAGGTGTAGAAACCATTGACTATCACGGACTTCCAGCCCTATAGGTGTAGAAACCATTGACTATCACGGACTTCCAGCCCTATAGGTGTAGAAACCATTGACTATCACGGACTTCCAGCCCTATAGGTGTAGAGACCATTGACTATCACGGACTTCCAGCCCTATAGGTGTAGAAACCATTGACTATCACGGACTTCCAGCCCTATAGGTGTAGAAACCATTGACTATCACGGACTTCCAGCCCTATAGGTGTAGAAACCATTGACTATCCATAATCCTGGCTAATGGGACCGTTAGAGCGAGCGCCGTTTTCAATAATGCATGCGCGCAGCACTTGATCACCGCTAGTCTGGAGCTCTTCACTCTTCAAAGGCTGCGATAAGGTTCTAATGTTCGTTGCAGCTGCGGAATGCAGTCCAAGCAGTCAAAGAAGTCCAAGAAGTCAAAGAAGTCCAAGAAGTCAACCGCCGGAAGCGCTCGACCTGCAGACGCTTTTTAATGGGCCTTGACCCGGTCGTCACTGTTAATCGGGCGTGAAATGTGCGGTAATGATCGAACTGGCCTGGTAAGCTCGCACGCTGCACGCTACATTTGGCTGCCCCAAAATTGAATAACACGCCACTTGGAAATTGGCAATGCCCCGGCACTGCACTGGGGAAACCTCATTACGGATTTCGGAGGTACAGCAAGGGAACAAACGGAGGAGGAAGATAAGAGGATGGCATGGGTTGGACTTCATAATAAAACATAATACGGTATTAAGCACAAAGGGGAAGTTGATTTGCATACCCGAACTATAATGTATAAAGATCCCATAGTCTTTTTTTCCCCTTCATTATTAATTTGTGTATTGAGTAAATAAGGAAGTTAGGAAAGAAAATACAGATTACGCACAGAAAGATATGCCTTTATTAAATTAGAAACGTAATTCAGCTGTCGTTGAATTGTCCTAGAACTGGATCATCATTGATTCAAAAATGGAACTTTTTTCAACAACAGTGAGGCGTCTCCAAATACCATAATATATCAAAGCAACTCAATCATGTGTCCACTGTGTCCCTTCACGAAACGTCCCGGCGTAATTGCACTACCCATTCAATTAGCATCCGAAATAATTATTTTCTCAACGTCCATATTTGTCTCGTCAATATCTTTCTTCCTAACATTTCTGTTCGTCTCTCTCTCTCTCTCTCTCTCTCTCTCTCTCTCTCTCTCTCTCTCTCTCTCTCTCTCTCTCTCTCTCTCTCTCTCTCTCTCTCTCTCTCTCTCTCTCTCTCTCTCTCTCTTTTCTCATTCGCTTGTTTTCTGTGTGCCTGCATTTCTTCTTCATCTTCTTCTTCTCTCTCTCTATATATATCTTCCTTCTCATCTTTTTGGGTCTCGCCTTTCCCCTTCGCTCTCTATGCCTTTCTTCACCCCCCCTCCTCCCCCTCGTTTCACCCTTCCTTGTCTTTCTTCGATCCACAACCTGCTCGACCACTCAATGCTTTTTCTGGCAATGAAATCCAATGGCCATAACTAAAGGCAAAGCTGCCCACCCACCCATCCTTCATCAAAGCGTAGAACTATAGACGCAAAACGTATAAGAGAAAGCGTACAAATACGTCCTTTTGGGCGTAGTATTGGGATCTTAACTAAGGCAGCTCTGACTAGCAGCGCTGTGGCGTCCCTGGTCACTTAGACTGATCACACTTCAGGGCCGAGTCCGCCTGCCTGGTCCTCAGATGGATCTTCTCTCCTGGGATCACCTGCTGGCCACTGGTCACTACTTGAGATCTTGCGATCGCGGAGACGAGGTGGAAGACGAAGACAATAGTTGAGGCAACTGGTGGGCAACCAGACTCACGCCGCTGGTAAAAGTTTTGAGATATGGCCCTCATATAAACACACACTCTAAATATTGTACTTTTAAATGAAAAGAATTATATCAGGTTCTAGAATTTAAATATAGTTGTAGTTTTCTCAACCTCTTAAACTGCATTTCAAGCCTCCTAACACAATGTATCCAACCTAAAAGTCCGAATCCCCACTTGTGTTGGTCCTAACTGGTTACTTCACACTTTTAAGGTAAGGGGATCTGCGTCAGTGTCCAATCACATCTCTGTGCTACACTCACGGAGCCAATGGACAAGCGGGAAATCCCATTCCGAAGGGGTTTGGTTATTCCATTTGTTATCGCCTTGTGTGTTCCTTAGAGTTAACTGTCACACATTGAACAGCGCAAGGTCATGCGGGATAGCTGATATTCTAAAGGTTACCTCCATTTTATTGTAATTTTATGTGATGAAATAGTCATCAACTCAAACTTAAGAATAATAGCCTAGATGGTCTAGAACAATGGAATCTCGACATCAAGCAAAAAATAGTCAAGCTGAAATGACGTCAGCTCCTCTGCTAGGCCGATCTGTAAATTCCTCAGCAAGTATTATTTCTACTGTCCTCTGTTGAGACTAAGCAATATGTTTGTGTCATCAAGCTTTGAACCTGTCATGCTTTACTAATCCATGGGTTCTATCTACTCTCTCTCAGGTCGGAAGATGTTGGCGGCGCGTTGAGATGTCGGATGCGGAATGGATGGATCTGGGACTAACAAAGTTTTAACCGATTATTCATTTTAATTGTATAGTGCTCTCTGTAGTTTTCTGTACAGATTACATTCTCTTATGGAGAGGAATCCTTCGTTTCGATTTTTTCGTTGTTTTTATATCAGATGTATTATTGATCATTACATAAGTCAAGGACCAGATGAAAAATGTTTAATAAAGAAGAGTAAAGGAATGTTTAAATGTAGTTTTTCTTGTATGGTGCGTTATTGTTTTATAGAGGCGAAAGGGCTGCCTTTTAATATATGATCTTTTTAACAAATATATTTTCCCCACAATCTGATTGTAAAGTAGGAGTCATAACGTGTAAGAAGTAGGCCCATTTTTTGGAATTCATTTAAATGAAAAATCCATATTCTAAATACATATCTGCACCTCCTAGCAATGCAACTATTCCCTTCTCTTTTTTACTATGTACAGATCACTGTATATGTCGTTTCACATGTTAACGAAGAATTTATTATGGCTTTTTCTTACGATAGTCGATCAAAGGGCCACAGGAATGAGAATTGAGTGATTTCTGTTTGGAACATTGAGTGATTTTTACTGGATTTAGCTTATTCTCATTAGACGTTTCATTATTTTTAAAATGTTCATATTTTCTATATTGAAAGCAGACTAACCACGATATAGAATGAGGACACCAAAGATTCATCAAGGAATATGGATGTGTCTTGATAAAGGAATAAAATACACAAAGACTCACAAAAAACATTTTCATGTGTCTTATGAAGACCGAAAGGACAAAACAAGTAAAGGCAGGAAAAATTTATTTATTTCAAAGGAGATTTAACCCAAAATCCAGAGCAGTAATTAAAAGAAAAAAATAATATCGCTGTTTATCTGTAAATGAGTAGTTTTGATGTTTTAGAAAAAAATAATTTTATTATAATCTTGATAAATCAGCTATTATAGTATCTTCTCTGTTCTCCTCTTGAAACCAATACTTTACTTGGTAGTTCCCGTCATGTAAAAATAGTAGGCCTACAAATCCTATCATCAATCATTCATATGTGACTAGTTCTTTTACAATGTTGTTTTTGTATTTTCAATGATATTCTTTAAGGAAAAATGAATAAAGGAACTATTCTACACTGCTAGATACTTCTTTTATAGCTTCATTAAAATTGATATTAAAAAAAAAGGTACCCAAAGAATTTTTTTTTTATTTACATTCTACATGTGACGTCCCTTACTTTTTACCTTCTTGTTCCTCTAGAAACATGTTAAGCATAAGACAAGAGTTTAAGAAGGTAAACAACGAAGGTTAATAGAAATTATATTCCTTTTCTTAAACAATTGTAACTTTGCCTTCAAGAAATGAAGGTAGGACAAAAATTTTGCGGGTGCCAGTTTCACCTTCATGTTTCACCAGTTTAAAGCTAAGGTACTAAAGCCGATGCTTTGAAGACAAACCCAAAAATGTACATTATATCACTTGCCTAGTGCCCCAACTCCAACCGAATGGAAGCTGTTTCGGCAGGCGCATCCATTGTCTATTGCCCTGACTACATCTTGTCACGGAATACATTTACGGCAGACAACTCCCGCACAGGCAACCACTTCTGCTAAAAGCTTTTTTTGCCCCTGACTTCCGGTTTTTGTACCCACAATGGGCGAAAAGAATGCCGGTTAGGCACGCTACGGGGAACAAATCCAAAGGAGTTGAGTTCAGTTGGTTGCTTAACATCCAGCTTCAACACTGAATAGGCTACATTGTGGGTAGATTCCAAAATAAACGTCTGATATTTTTACGTGCTGCCACACAGAGACTGGACGGGGATACCTGGTCACCTATGTCAGTCGGTCACACTATACTCGCAATCTTACATCAATTAACATTTGATGCTGGAGGGGAGAGAGAGAGAGAGAGAGAGAGAGAGAGAGAGAGAGAGAGAGAGAGAGAGAGAGAGAGAGAGAGAGATAGTGCTCTGGGCTACCAAGTAGAAGACCTGAGGTTCTAATCTCATCGGCGGTGCCTCAATTCTGGGTAGTGTTCTTCAAACTAAAACGTAATCAAGAACTACTCAAGGATTACTTGCCCCCTCACACCAATGAGATTTAGGCTCGCAGACCATCTGTTGTATGTATGTGGTGCATCAGATAAGACGTGGGTTTAGCAGAATGACAAGCAGCGCACTTTCTTTCTTGATTTCCTCTACAAACAGAACAGAAAAAGAAATATATAAACAGCATGCATGCAATAGGGATTCTGACTCTTCTAAAAGCATAGAGACCAAAGCCTGAGCACGAGGGTTCTCAAATTGAAGCCATTAAAAGATAACACTGAACGGGCTTTTAAGGTGGAAGGATAATACATGTAGCGATGAATAATGATGAATGTTTTCTTCGTAGCTGTGGATGTTCTTAGAGAGCGTATCGTTTCCAATAACATAAGCTACTGAATGCTTTGCAGTATTCCATGAAATGGTATGTTTACCCTTGCTCGGTTCAATTCACGCTCAAGGGAGTATCTGTGATATTATCATGCCCTGGGTCGAACTAATAAGAAACTTCACGTAAAACTGGGAGTTATTAATATTTTGTTGTGAAGCAGATATGTCGATTTTTGTATAAAGTGAATGAATGTTGTTTCATAAAAAAAACATTCTTAGAACTATTTATAGAACCTGTTACTCACTTTCGTTAAGTTTTATTTGTGACAAAGATTCCTCAAATCACGAACGCTATCTTCTGCGTAGATGGATTCATCTTGAAATCTGAAGTAATTTTGGTGAAAACGTAATTGGAGCTAGAAATGAAGAGGGAAACAAAGAGCTAATTAAACTCTATAGATTTGATGCTCGAAAAAAATCAATGGGTGCTTAATTAGACGGAATTATACCATTACCAGCGGATGGAGAACCCTGAAATAGAGACATGGTTTAACAACTGTAATAAGCATACATCACCGAATAATACATGTTGTTTATTCGGGGTATCTGCTTTGACTTTGCCATCTGAACATTCGATCCGGTTCCTTTTCACCACAGACTATAGCGGTTAATCAGCAGGTTTAGAGAGGGGCCAACATAGACGAGAATCATTTTAATCTGAAATTTTTTAAACATAAAAATTGAGGAATTTACCACTTCGATGGCGCAGTCTTTGCATTTCACTTGTAGCATTTTTTTCATTTGTGGAAATTCCCTGGCAGGAACAGTCATCTTTAAAAAATGAAAAGAATTGTTAAACTGTTTTCCTGTCTAATTAAAGAAAAAGCCAATTTCATTATCTGAATACTAATTTTAAATGATTCTAGCATCTAGTATAACAATTATTCACGCCAACGAACAAATCATGCAAAAAGAATACCGTAGTACAAAATTTAATCCAATTTTTTTTTCAACCAACACCTTTAAGTTTCCATTTTGGGTTTAACCTAAGAGTAATCTGAGTGAAAGTTCAGCTCTTTGTATCAAATAATGTATTTTCTTTTCAGCGTGATACTTCAAATAAACCTGTACAATCATATATCTCATCAGACTGCTAAAATGGCTTTGCTTGTAAAGACATTTTGGGAAGTAAGACACACAAAAAGATTTCTTTGATTTGAATACGTGATTAAAGTTTCTCCCTTGGGACTGAGCTGTTCTACCGTTACATTGATCGGACTCTGTCTACACTTCCTTACTCAAGGCCTTGCGATGTACGCGACGATCAGGGATGGCATGCTTCCGTTAAGCATGGGGTTTTTCCGATCGGTTATTGGCTTCGTAAGCCTAGGCTAGGTCTATGATACGACAGTGGTGCAGATTCCCCCAATGATCGTCTTTGTTTTCGCGATTGAACTCCTTCTTGCAAGGCCTCTACTGGCCAAAAACAGCGACCTGCGCAGGCTGGGCCAGTCCCGTGTCATAGGGATCCTTCCGGAAACTGCGGAATTATGGGAGGGGCTCACTGACCGCGAAAGCTGAACTTCAATTAGGATTCATTTCCGAGCGAGCACGATTGTCGCCCCGGGCACCTGTCCCTATGTCAATGTTTTTCTCTGCCCGACAGATGAACCAACTCAGCAGGTTTTATTGTGCTATTGTGTCTACATATAACAAGGGCACCAGGAAATAATTATTCTTACACCATTGTACCCCATAATATATAGCTATATAGAATAAAATAAATAGGTAAAACTCCAGTATTGATCTACAGATAAAACCAAGCCAGCAGGAAATAATTTTCCTTGTACCAGTCTGCCAAGTTATTATAATATCAAGTAACCAGACATGAGTACAGTCAACGGCCATTGTTGTAGCATTGTCTCACAGATAGGTCTAATACGAGGCATGCTAAATTACAGGCCAAGTCACGGAATTGATTGAAGAAAACACATTTTTGTAGGGTAAGGGTAAAGGCAATTAGTTCTATTTCCTTTTACTTGGTATCGCAGTTAGGACGCACTGATACTTATACAGTAGTTTTTTTCCAGCCAACTAGCTTACTAGTGACCCAATTGTACCTGGTAGTTTCAAGACATACCTCACTTTCACTCTGAATGAAAATGTCTGTTTATTTCGATGACACTGTGTGTTATTTTGGGGGAAGCCTAGGTCTAGTCAAAACGCAATATTGTGGTAATGTTTTGCAGCTAGGGCTAGTCAGCAAGTAGTATTGTGAAATGGTCTCAGAGATGTATCTATTCATCGGCCAATTATGTAGAGTTAGCTAAGAGATGGGCCAAGTCAACAGACAATATTGTAACTTTAGCTTAGTGATGGACCAAGTCTTCAGGCAATATTGTAGCGTTAGCTTAGAGATGAGCTACAGTCGACCATGCAACGAACTCCATAGCGGCAGACTTCATCACGTCCCTTACGTCTCGCGCCGTGATAACAAAATTAAAAGCCCATTACGCAAGGTACGAGTTCCTAAAAGCGTAATAACTGACTGTGGCTTCTAGTTCATAAATCAAGAGTTCAAGTCATTCGCTTCACAGTGTTGTTTCTCCCACAAAACATCAAGCGCAAGTATTTACAAATCTAACGGCAGAGAAGGCTCGGTAGTAAAGATAGTCAAACACATGATGAAGAAAGCGTTGCAGGATGGCCAAGATCAGTATGATGCCCTGTTAGAGCTACGCAACACACCACGGCAATATGCACTTGCACCAGCCGAGGCAAAGGTCCAAAGAAAGCCAAGAACGTTATTACCCTCCTTAGAGATGCCTGACGAGAAAATCAGACAGCGGTACTGCCCAGTGACTCTATTAGCCGTGCGTACAACAAGCGCGCCAACCTGTCTAATTTCAAAACCCTGAACAATCGTTCTGGAACAGAGGGAGAGTAACCCACAAACTCGCACACCGTGGTTACAAGGTAGAGGGAGAGAATGGAGGACAGTACCGATGCAACAGGATACATCTCCGGCCCAAAACTGCACCTTTCACGCCTAATGAGACTGACCCAACCACCAAGGACAGGACTCTCCCTGAGCCACATCCAGTGATTCAAAGCAGTCCGGATGCAACATCCCCAGCAGCAAGGCCCAAGTGGACAACCAAGGTTCCAGTGTGGCAGAAGGACTTTATGATGTCCCGTCCATAGTGTTATTTCTTCGGGTTGAATGTTTCAGAAGGAACACTTTCGCTGCAATGGACCCTTGCGATAATTTAAGATGTTAAGACTCTAGTATCACCGTGTATTGACGAATATTAAAATCGTTTCTCATGAACTTTGGACTCCATAAGTTCAGAGCGCAACGGTAACGTTAGAAAGAACTATTGTGTTTAGTGTAATTGACATCCGTCTATGGGGAAATTACGAGCAGAACTATGTTATATATATATATTTTGCATTGTTATTGTTCCATTTGATAAACCTCTGATCATAAATGTTAAATAGAGTAAAACTATATAGTTGCAACCATAAGGTTTTGAACTATCAACTTCATTAGCAAAACTGTATCTAAAGTCGAGGGGGTATCAACAATGACTGATAATATTATTATAGTTAAGCCTAAACGAATTTTGGATTTCGCAATGGATACTAAACAAAAATAAAGCTATTTNNNA
>RQTK01000110.1:83608-177265 GCA_003991915.1 Elysia chlorotica | reverse complement strand
GAGAGAGAGAGAGAGAGAGAGAGAGAGAGAGAGAGAGAAAGAGAGAGGGAGGGAGAGATGGGAAGAAGTGGACGATTTTTTTTAAATTCTATTGTCTTTTTCTAACGTCCACCGTGAGCTACTAGGCGGACGTATAATAGGCTAACTTCTTGTACATGTACGTGCTTATTAGCAACCAATATGGACTTCTTTCTCAGCCATCAAATTGACTCTGATGCAACCACTTGGTGATTGAACCTGTGACCTAGCAAATGAATGCTCTGCGCGCTACCATTGAGCCAGCAGATCTACTTTTTCATAATACCTAGAGAGAAATTTTTATGAAGTAAATAAATCACATTGGCTTTGCTTAAATTATGCACTGTGATTGATCATGAAGATAATTAAATTACACTTTTAGATATTGACAGTGGCAATATAGTCCGCATATTTGTTTTTCTGCACCCGACAATATCTGCTCTATTGTAATAATTTTTATTAGAGTAAAATATAATTAATGTTATACAATAAATAATTTAACGTTATTCATGGTATCTGCGTACATTCAAATCCATTGTTAACTGTGTTTTTATTTCGTTGGATTTCCTGCTTTCCTATTGTCCAATACTTGCCCTAAGCATCCTGGCGGAAGCTTGTTATTGTTGTACACTATGATGAAGACTTCGCCTTTGTCAAAGGATCCCTATATAATGTTTCCGTTTGGATCGATAAACACAAAAGGCGGTTGCGGTAGCCCTTTTTTTCACTAATGCCCCACGTAATGTTTTTGATGTATCTTTACTCTTCTCTTGTCGCTCATATCATCCCAACCAGCATTTCTCATCCACTCCATCTTATATATTTTTTTTCTTTCGTAAAATTTCTCCACAATTTTTCTTCCACGGCATTCCCTCACTTTTCTCCTAACGCGAGCCTTTTTGTTTTGTTTTGTTATTAGCGCCTTTGTATGCTACAATGCCTGTTCTATTATCGGCCTAAATCAATTTGTCTAGTTAGGATAGCAGGCATGCTTTGTTGTTTGCTTTGATGTGAAGCTATAATTATTTTCCGACGCAGGAAGTCCGTGGTTCGAGCCCTGGCGATTTCATCCCTTACTGGTTGGGTCGCTGTCAGTTTGATGTGATCACCTGAGACATGAGTCATGGTATCCCCGTCCTGTCTCGTGTGTAGCAGCATATAAAACTGTCAGACGTCATTCGTGGGGCCCATCCATAATAAAGTCTGACGTTAAACCAAACCAACTGCTACAACTAGTACTACTTGTCTGTGTGTCTTTGTCTCATACTGTTTCTGTCTGTCTATCTCCCTCCCTCCCTCCTATCTCTCTCTCTCTCTCTCTCTCTCTCTCTCTCTCTCTCTCTCTCTCTCTCTCTCTCTCTCTCTTTCTCTCTCTTAAACCCTCTTCTGGTTTTTTCCCTCTCTTTATCTCTCTCTTTTTCACTAATGCCCCACGTAATGTTTTTAATGTATCTTTACTCTTCTCTTGAGCTCATACCATCCCAACCAGCATTTCTCATCCACTCCATCTTTTATATTTTTTCCTTTCGTAAAATTTCTCCACAATTTTTCTTCCACGGCATTCCCTCACTTTTCTCCCAACGCGAGTCTTTTTGTTTTGTTTTGTTATTAGCGCCTTTGTATGCTACAATGCCTGTTCTATTATCGGCCTAAATCAATTTGTCTAGTTAGGATAATAAGCAGGCTTTTGTGTTTGCTTTGATGTGAAGCTATAATTATTTTACAGTCGATGTTAACCCAATCATTGGATATAATTAAATTGATATCGAAACTTTTCTTTCCATTCGTCATGGTGTAAACAAACAAAAACACAACAAACAAAAACAAGACAACAGCAACAACAACATCATCATCATCAACAACAACAACAACAACAACAACAACAACAACAACAACAACAACAACAGCAAAGATACCCGACTAAAACCAAAAGAAAGAAACAACAGACAACTTAAACAAATCCAATATCTTTGTCCGTTTTAGCCTCTCCAACGCTCTTTTTTTCTATTGAGTAATGCAAATAATTCTTTTCACCACTGTTCGGCCTTATTATCCAGTGTATGCGCAGCGCCCCCATTCAACTGTATACAACTTAAACATCCCCCTCAACCCACGCATAAAGGGGAGCCAATCTATCCAAGGAGAACATAATGCCTCACGAAAAACATAGGACTGTGTACACCTCAATCTGATGTTCGCTTCTTTTCCTCTTTAGGAGTTGAGGAAACTTTTCCTGAAGCATGTTACATAATAGCTAGATATATCTGGTCATTGATAATGATTTTGATGAAAATTCTATGCATAGATATTGATAACTAATTAATTAATCACTGAAATATTTTGATGCACACTACCTTTATTATGAAACCACCCGTTGTTATTTTGCTTTTCAAGAGTTCGATGTAAAATTATACAAACTCGTCTTTAATTGTAACTTTTGTGGGTTTTTTTTATACGAAAAAATCCAATCCCCCCCCCCCCCACCCCCCAAAAACAAACCCCCCCCCCCCCCCCCCCCCTTAAAAAATCACAAAAACAGTCATGTATCGTTAATAGTAGGCCCCGCCGCTTCTTTGATAAACCATCGAAGCAATTGTTATGATTTAAGTCGGTTGGTTGGTTGTGTTTTAACGTCCAACATCAGCAACTTATAGGCTATATCGTGGACGGGCCCCAAGACGGACGTCTGACAATTTTATGTGCTGCCACACACGAGACAGGGTGGGGATACCATGACTCCTGTCTCAGCCGGTCACATTATACTGACACCGACCCAACCAGTAGGGATTGCAACAGCCAGGATTCGAACTCGGGACCTTTTGCGTCGGAAGCCGATGTTCTACCCCTGGGCCACCGCGCCCCCATGGTTTAAGTCAGGGATAAGCGGACTAGTGATTCCACGTAATGATAGGAAGGGTCAGAGGGGAGGGTTTTTTCCGTTCATAATTTTTTTTTTTTGCGTGTATCGATTTTAGTAATTGAAGAACTGTAAAGTTCCAGAGGTAACATTTTTGGACCATTTGGGCCATCTCTTTCCGTTTTTTTAACATCATGTTCTATATATATGCTTAATTCTGTGTAAGTAGAATGGTATAGGACACTTGGCACACTCTTGGTGACAGGAAGTTCTAGACATGACAGATAAATAAATCACCAATGGTTATAGAAATACTCTATATCCTGTGGAAACCAAAGCCTACAATATTATTTTCATAATACACTGTTTAGGGGAGTACAGGGCGTACTTGTGTCCAAAGAGAAATGAATGAATACCGGTACGTTAGGTTTTCATCGATATCTGTATAGAAATCCATCCTTTTATTTAAGAAACTCGATCCTGTACGCCTTCTCTTTCGCTCTGCTCTATCTCTATATTTATCTTTTTTATATCCACCTTATATACAATTTCTTATTGTAACTAGTTTCTATAGTATTTGGAAATGACGGTAGTGAAGCCTCAATGCCGATAATGTACATTGTGTGGACAATTTATTGTGTGTGGCGTTAAGCCAGCGGCGACCCCATTTTGACATAGAAGTCCCTCGTTCTGTTATCCACAAACCGATCAGGTTGAGTGTGTTAAGGTAAATAGTCCCCTGAACAGTCCTCGCTCCTGGGTATGTTGGGAAACATTGGACAGTCAGGGTACAGTGAGTAGTCCAGGGTATATATTAGGTATCTAGTGTATATCCAATAGTCCAGTGTATATAGGTAGTCCGATGTATATTGGGTAGTCTGGGGTATATTGTGTAGTCCAGGGTATATTGGGTAGTCTGGGGTATATTGGATAGTCCGGGGTATATTGGGTAGTCTGGGGTATATTGGGTAGTCTGGGGTATATTGGGTTGTATGGGGTATATTGGGTAGTCTGAGGTATATTGGGTTGTCCAGGGTATATTGGGTAGTCCAGGGTATATTGTGTAGTCCAGGGTATATTGGGTAGTCTGGGTATATTGGGTTGTCCGGGGTATAATACGTAGTCCGGGGTATATTATTAGGTAGTACGGGGTATATTGGGTAGTCAGGGTATATTTAGTAGTCCAGGGTATATATCAGGTATCTAGTGTATATTCAATAGTCCAGGGTATATTGGGTAGTCCGGGGTATATTGGGTAGTCCAGGGTATATTGGGTAGTCCGGGGTATATTGGGTAGTCCAGGGTATATTGGGTAGTCAGGGGTATATTGGGTAGTCCAGGGTATATTTAGTAGTCCAGGGTATATTTAGTAGTCCAGAGTATATTGGGTAGTCCGGGGTATATTGGGTAGTCCGGGGTATATTTAGTAGTCCAGGGTATATTTAGTAGTCCAGAGTATATTTAGTAGTCCAGAGTATATTGGGTAGTCCGGGGTATATTGGGTAGACCAGGGTATATTCGGTCTTGTCAATTAAGATTGTGGAGAGACAACAGCTGCTGGCATTATTGCAAACTCCCTCTCACAGTGCTATGATGGCCAGGTCAATAACCATACTATGGTTTATCTAATTATATCAATAATCGTGATTGCTCAGGATAATTATTTTCCTCTGTATTTTATTACTAGGATTCGGAATAATTGTGGTTTTGGTAGATTGAGTCGTGAATTGTGAGATAAAAGTAAATTAAGTATATTAGAAGCCATTGGCTCTAGACATGATATCGACTTAGTTATTGAGGGCAACGGATATATATGTACCTAGTACTGTAGATCATTGTTTGAACACGTTGGTTTAATAAAGGAGATAAGATATAGTATATTAGAAGCAAGCTTAGTGAATAATGGTAATAATAATACACTGGCATATTTTATATTATAACATAATGCCGGTGTATTTTATTATTTGAACAGTCTCTTAATGGATACGGTAACATGTGTCTGAGTATATTAGATATTATTTAAGCAACATCTGAATGCATGAGATAACATGCCAGAGCGCATTATATTATTGAAGAAACCTCTCAATGGATACTGATTTGGTTAGTGCTAAGTTTTTAACACTACCAGTAACGGTATGAATTACGATCGCATAGTGGTTTTCGTAGATCTTATGTTCTGCTCTATGTTACTTGCATTTTTATAGTTGGTTATAATAGTATCACCATCGTCTTGGGCAGCACAGTTCTGTCACTCATACAGCTTTCAAATAAACGACATCTTTGGAGCTCACATTTTGTTTATAACATATTGGTTGGATGTTTGTATAGGCGCTGGATGCTAATCATTTTACAAAGAATGAAATAACAAGATCTAAGTGCTGAACCTAACTTTCAAACTATATGTTACCAAGCCTATCTTCTAATCTCTAGCTCTTTACTACTGATGCTCTACCCTGCCTTGCGTACCTATCTGCCCAGGGCTGTATAGGAATTATTGGTAGATTTCATATGATTTGTGCTCGTCTTATACCGGTATGTGCTAGAGCAAAACTTAGTCTATCAAGCAAACTTGGTTCTATTAGTACACTATATCTCGACTGAACGTGTCTGTTAGAGATGTTAATCCAAAGGCTCTCAGGAACAGACTGCCTCTACAACTCAGATTCTAGTAATTATAACGCTGAACTTTAGCTCCTGAGAACCAAAACTCACAGGTGTCAAACTGACAAACAATTTCCAGTGTGAAGTGGACTTAATCTGAACGTTGATGGAAACTCACGGAGTATCAGGGACTCCACCAAGCCCATAGCAAGTTTGGACCCCATGCTCGTTTGAATCCTCCTGCAAGAGGACCTAAGGGTTAACAACGTGTACCAAACCAATTACTCGGTGTTCAGTCTAACCACGACTGGAGACTGGAGACGCTAAATCTAGCAGACACCTGACTACAATCGGATATACTAAATATATTGTATAGCTAAATGTTGATTGTGTAAAAGATGGCTGGAGTATGATCACGTTACTATTTAACGCAGCTGCTTCATCATTAATGTATGCTCTTTTCCTGGACCTAGTGGGTTCATTCAAGTCATTCTACACAAAAAGTCAAAGCGAAAAGTAACTATTACAAAAGATTATAGCTCCGCGGGTCGCGTATATTTGCCACAACACACAATCAGACGAACGCCTGCCAGCTGTAACTAAATGTACATTGTACTTGGGTTCATGTGGTGTGCTAAGGAAATAGACAATAATAACGCTCCTCTCAAATAAATAGTCTAGCTTAGAACGTTTCTGAGAACAGGTGAAATCATTACTCTATGACTATGGGTTCAAGTTGGCACTGCGCCAAACGAGTGGCGTAATTATTTTCACTAAATCTTTGCAATCTGTGTACAGTCTAGCTTATATACATGTACAATAATTATGTTTTTGACTCACGGTAATTTGGCACATTCATCGGATGCGCGATGATATCGGCAAATAGGACGGCTGATTTATCATACATGGATTGGAAATGTTCTCCGGCCTGGGGTTATTTATGTTGATGAGGTATACGGTAATGATATGAACCATAACCTTAACCTGGGTTTGCAGTAACCGCGGCTTCTCTTTAAAAATATATTAACGTTTGTTCACTTCAGCCTGTCCGATCATCGCGCGCACTCATGATTAAATTGCTTCGGTTTCTCATTTTAGTTCACTTCTGTCTCTTCGTCCTCAGTTGCTTCTGTCGTATCATTCAAAACTTGCTCATTATCAACTTTCGTCTCCTACTTAACGCTTTGACAGCTTCCTGCGCCTTATTCCCCGATTGAGCCTTACTGTTGATGTTGGAAGTTCAGAAACTAGATACTGTGTTAAACACCTTCCCACACCCACAACTATGTTAACACCTTCCCACACCCACTACTATGTTTAACACCTTCTCACACCCACTAGTATGTTTAACACCTTCTGACACCCACTACAATGTTTAACACCTTCTCACACCCGCTACTATGTTTAAGACCTTCTCACACCCACTACTATGTTTAACACCTTCTCACACCCACTACTATGTTTAACACCTTCTCACACCCACTACTATGTATAACACCTTCTCACACCCACTACTTTGTATGACACATTCTCACACCCACTACTATGTATAACACATTCTCAAACTCACTACTATGTATAACACCTTCTCACACTCACTACTATGTTTAACACCTTCTCACACCACTACTATGTTTAACATCTTCTCACATTCACTACTATATATGACACATTCTCACTCTCCCTATATAATTATAACACCTTCTCACACTCACTATGTTTAACACATTCTCACACCCATTCCCTACTCTCACGGTTTTAATCCTCATTGTTCCCTCGTTATATAGATGTTTATGTCAATTATAATACATATAGAAAAGTATAATGTACCGATCACTGAGAATCTGTTCCTCATCCTCTGTATGTAGGTATGCCCGCGTGCTAACCCACTACCCGTACGCGATCCTGGTGGTGGTGCTGGTGGCGGCCTCGGCGTGCCTGGTGGTCACCCTCACGGTGGGACATGGATTCAACTTCGATGATCCGCTCGCCGTGAGTATAGTTATATATATATATATATACTGCAACAAGACTTAACAGTAAGCGAGTGAGTGAGTATAGTTATATACATTTTAGTAGAGTCTAGGCCTTCTGTCGCTAAAACTCGAAGACGGCTCAACCTATAATTATGCAAATTTCACAGAAGCTACATCTTAGTAAATACTTTGTTTACCTGGTCCTTTTTATTGATTTATTTTTTCATAAATTTATTATAATTAAAAATTAAAATAGTCCGCCTTAAAATTTTCGGATTGTCTTTTATAATAACTAGATCTAGGCTTGGTTAGTCAAAGCGTCATTGACTAATAAAAGGAGGAAGCAAAAATATATTAACTGATGGCAAGGGGTCTAAAAGTTCCCCTTTCAAAAAGAATCGGCTTACTTACAGACAACTACATTGTATTCAACCCGTTCGTATGAACGGGAGCCCAGCTTGTATTTATATATCCTACAACAAGACTTAAGACTGAGCGAGTGAGTGCTTTCTGTAGACTCTTAACGTCCAACATCAGCTGCAAAGCTATAAACTGGATAAATCCCTTTTGCAACGTCTGACAATTTAACGTGCTGGCCAATGGAGACCGGGACTCCTGTTTCATCGTTCTCCACTGGCGCCAGATGCCTCATGTAATAACTTTATATAGATTATAAAAAAATCTGTCGGGTTTTGAGATGTGGGGGAAGAGGATTGATAAACTGATGCCACATGTTAAATAGGTTATAAAAATCTGTCGGATTTTGAGAGGGGGAAGTGATGGACCGTATTGTATAGCTCGATATTTCCCCCCACATTTCAATAACTTTTTATTATAATATGATGCAACAAGAGTGAGGGAGTGAGCGCTTTCTGTAGACTTTTAACGCCCAACGTCAGCGGCAAAGCTATATACTGGACGGATCCCTTTTGCAACGTATGACATCGACAATTTAACGAGTTGGCACATGTAGACCAGGACTCTTGTATTATCGTTCTTCACTTGCACCAGATGCCTCATCTAATACATTTAAATAGATTATAAAAACCTGTCTGGTTTTGAGATGAGGGGAAGTGATGGATCGTCGGACTTCAAATCGGGAAATACCTGTTTTGAATTCAGGTCGGGCAAATTTATCCGTCGGATATCGCCCCCTACTGGTTAGATCGGTATTTGTATAATGTGACCGATTTTAGACAGAAGTCCTGGTTTCCACGCAATGTCTGTGTATGGCAGCATCTGAAATTGTAAGACTTTATTTTGGGGACTCGTCCACCTGCTAATGCCTGACGTCAAAGAACAAACTGCCCGATGCGATATTGCTACTGCAAGGCACAAACTTAAAATAGTGCAAGATAAAACGTACATGGAGAATCGTGTCCCCATCATCCTCTCCTCTATTCTCTGCCTCACGGACATCACGTTCGTGGGCAGTACCAGCATTTAGTATATCGTATTTATTCATTTATTCATTTATTCATTTATTTATTTATTTATTTATTTATTTATTACAATTATGTGTTATTTATTTATTTATTTATTACAATTATGTGTTTATTTATTTATTTATTACAATTATGTGTTTTTGTTAATCTATACCATTATCATATAGGACTTGTTTACATACGCCTTATCTTAATCTTATCTTTTTCAAAAAGTTTTCAGTTAAGTGAAATCCACGTGTGATAGCTTGCATCGTGAAAACCATTAGATCCGCGATCTCGCTCTAATGAGTAGGACTAAGAGATATTTGTTTTCAGATTGCATTGCCATTTTTTTATTATTAAATCCTTGGTTGGTTATTGTATAGCTCGATTTTTTCCCCCACATTTCAATAACTTTCTTGATATAAATGATAATTGTGCCTTTATAGCTGAATGTGAACCACAACCCAACTCTGAGATAACATTTATCCTCATATTAAATCCAGACATACTGATCGCCAATTCTCTCTTGTTCAAACGCCAGGGTTTCGAGCCTCGGGGCACTGAGCTGTCTCAGCGGCTGGTCACCTACCACAACCTCCTCAACAACGTCGGGAGGAAAACAAATCTGGAACCATTCGACACACCCGCCCATCCCACCTACCACAAGCAGGAATCTGCCGCACGCTACCACACGTCGAAACCAGTCCATAGAGCCCAAGCAGAGCCTGTTGCGGTACCTTCTGTTCCCGATGGAGGATCCATTATGGAGGATTCGTTGGCGAAGCATCCCCAAGGAAGTAACTCTCAGCTGTCTAGCTCCAAAAAAGACCAGGTGACCAACGCTCGTCGCGACGTGGCTGCTGCTAGCTCTGATGTAAAGAGCGCGTACGCGGGGAGTACGGGCCAGCCTCGTGCTACACGTAGCAAGCGGTTCAAGAAGAGCGAGGAAGGACCTGGGGGACGGTCGCAATCCCAGAGTGTTAACGTCAGTGGAACCGAAGATTTCGAACAGTCTGAAGCAAACAACACAGACACGAGATCCATCAACTTTTGTGGCGATCCAGGTGAGCCATGTATTATATAAATTTAGTTATCATATGTGTCCGACCAAATCCGGGATGATTGCCGTTCTAAAACTTATAATACAGACCTGGTAGACATTACACTTGGAGATATTTTCGTTTTTTATTTTGTTATTAATTGGGTTGGTAACTCAGTCGGTAGTGCTCTTTACTGACGAGCAGAATCTACGAGGTTCAAATCTGAGTTAATGCCCCCCATTTCCGTAAGTTCTTTTTAGATTGCCTCTAACTATGGGAATTCAAACCAAACTTAATTCAATCGAAATTAGCGTATTATTACACTCTGAGTTAAAAAAAAGCATTGGTACCATAGTAACTAGTAAAGATAGCGAGAAATATGGAAATATCAGAGACGAGTACATCGACCTGCCGTAGATCGTATTACGGCGAATATCTCCAGTGTTGGAAACAAGTCCTACCTTTTTGCAGATGTGCCGTCTTAATGTACTTATAATTCTTTCTTTTTTTAGGTAATTGATTTTTTATTTGATATCTTTAAAATCACTACGAAACTTTGTCGTTCCTTGTCATCGAGCCGAACCGTTCTGCTCCCCAGACAAACACTTCCCGCTAGTGGTGGTCGCCTCTGCCCACGACCGCAGTCTTCTCAACCAAGCAGACCTGCTTGCCGTGTGCCGCCTGGAGCGCGACTACTTCCAGTCGGCGCCAGAGTTCCAGAGAGCCTGCCACAGGGTGCAGACTGACGGCAGGTGCTGCTCCGCCTGGTCCCTGGCCAACTACGTGGCGCTGCTGGCCGGGCGGGAACGCTGTGAGGACATCACGCCACAGGACGTGAACAGCGTTCACAGTGTACTGGCGCAGTGCGCTCCTTTCTTCCAGAACGCCACCTTGGGCCCGGACTGCGATGGGGATGGGTCTTACCGCCGCGTCCGACCGTGCGCCGGGGTGCCTGCAATGTGCAAGAAGTCCAACGCTGTGTATAATATTCTTCAGTTCTTAAGCGACGCTAGCTTCATGCGTCCCTATGCAGCATCGCACATCGCCTCTCCCAGCCACGCTTTATCTATTGGGAGGAGAGAATCAGTGGTGAAATACTCAAACATTTTTCTTCCAGTACATGCTAGCGACCCTCCCGTAAACCTTTTCACTCATTTAGACAGCTTGCCGAGGACTGTTCAAGGAATAACTGTAGTTGGGGCCCATTTTGGTGTCAAGCATTTACTGTTTGAGAGGTATATCATATCAGACTCGTTTTGGATCGGGGTGGCATGTGCGGTAATTTTCTTTTGCATGTGGATCTACACGACCTCCCTATTCGTTACTGTGGCAGCCATCATTTCTATGTTCTGGGCCGTGGAGGTGGCCTACTTCCTGTACACCTTCGTGTTCAAAATCAAGTTCTTTCCGTACATGAACATGGTCGCGCTCGTCTTAATGGTGGGCATTGGGGCGGACGACCTCTTCCTCTACTGTAAAGTCTGGCATCTGGCGAAATCCGAGAAGAACAACGGCGTTCTGGAGAAGATTGTGAGCGACACGCTGCGACACACGGCTCTCTCGATGCTGGTGACGAGCCTGACCTCGGCCGCCGCCTTCTACGCCAACTACGTGAGCGACATCACGTCCATCCGCTGCTTCAGCATGTTTGCAGGCACGTGCATCGTGATCAACTTCGTGCTGGCGGTCACCTGGCTGCCCGCCTCCATGATGGTGCACGAGCGCTGGCTGCGCTGCTGCTCCGGCCTCAGTGACCAGTACCTGGGCTCCACACACTCCGCCTGCGCCAGGCTGGTCACTCTGCCTTACAGAGTCTACTTCCTCCTCTCAGACTGGTCAAAGGTGTTCTTTGAAAAACTGCTGCCTTGCCTTGTTATCAAATTCCGATTCGTGTGGATTATAGTGTTTGGTGGAATGTGGATTGCCAGTGTTGTTATTGTATTTTACTATCCCCGTTTGAAACTGCCGCAGTCCAATAAGTTTCAAATGTTTTCTTCTGATCACTTGTCTGAACGTTACGACTTTGAGTTGAGTGAAGAGTTTAATTTTGAGAGAACAGATAAAGACAAACATCCTTTTCCTATAACGGTTGTGTGGGGGGTCTTAGCTTCAGACACTGGGGACCCATTGGACCCTAAAAGCAAGGGGCATTTGACGTTTGATCCTGACTTTGATATGACCACGCCAGATGCGCAGAAATGGCTTTTAAAATTTTGTAGACGTCTCCGAGAAACTGACTTCTATCATCACGTGCCTGGAATACGGCTCACGGAATGCTTCATGGAGAACTTTGTTTCTGGCTGGATGGCGCGACCGTGCCGCGAGGAAAATGATGAGTGCTGCAATCAAACGAAATTCCCATACCCTACAGCTGTCCTAACGAGATGTCTAGCAGATTATATCGTGGTTCTAAAAAAATCGCCCGTGTACTACAACCCCAGATCGCCAGGGCCCAGGTTCTACAACGGCCGCATAACCGCTTTCTTTGTTAGTTTTCTGAGTAATCACACCTTCAGCTTTTCATACTCGGACGCCGAAAAATTCTACAAGAAAGTGAACGGTTGGGTCGAGAATGAAATGCAGCAAGCGCCCGATGAAATAAAACGAGGTTGGTTTGTAAGTGACCTTGACTTCTATGACCTTCAGTCTTCACTCGCTCTGGGGACGCCGTTGGCGTTAGGCGTATCTCTGTCAGTGGTGGCAATAGTGGCGTTCTTCACCACCCTGAATGTACTGGTGAGTGTGTATGCACTTCTTGCCGTTGGAGGCGCGATCTCGACAACCTTGGCGGCTCTGGTCCTGATGGGCTGGACGCTGAACATTCTGGAATCTATCGTGATCACTGTGGCCGTTGGCCTGGCAGTCGACATGACGCTTCATTTCGGCGTGGCGTTTCGCTTAGCACCAGACATGGGCCGTGAGATGCGAGTGATCAACTCGCTAGGCCGGATGGGATCGCCGGCCTCTATGGCTGCTGCCACGACCATGCTTGCCGGAGGCTTCATGATGCCATCAACGGTGCTGGTGTACCGCAAGTTCGGGACTTTCTTCCTCCTGCTGGTATCCCTGGCCTGGCTCTACGCGGCTCTGTTCTTCCAGGCGCTTCTCAGAGTGGCCGGCCCTCACGGCGGCTTCGGGCAGTTCCACTGGCCAATCATAGACTGCTGCACTCCTGGCAAATCCAGGGAACGCGTCGATAAAACCGTGTACTCCATGTCCGAGTCCACACTGTCGTCCTCGAGCACAAGCGCACGGGAACACAGCCACGCCCACAACTATGTCTACACACAGGAGCTGGAGCCTCTCACCAGCAGGGAGCGGCTGGGTAGTCACCCCAACTCACGGCACTATTGCCACAAACACTATCCGCGATCTTCCGAAACGCAGTCGAGCAATTCTCAAGATGAAAGTCCTGCTGTAGGCTTGCCAGAAAGGAGGCGGTCTGCGCATCGTCCACGTTTCTACAGCAACCACCACCATCAAAACCATTGTCATCACCATCAACACAATTATGTAAACTCTCATAGCAGACCTCGGTTAAAAAGTGATTACATTCAGGTTTCCACAGCGGCCGAAGTTCTTCCACACAGCACTGCAAATCAAAGTGAAGTAAACATTCCAATGTGCACAAACTCTTCCCCAACCTCTCCGTTTCTCCACGGGGCCATCAAAGGCTCTACGGCGGAGGACGCCTCAAAACGTGAAGTTTCCACATCTCTCATTATAACCCCCTCCTCTCACGACCCAGTGAATTCAATATCTGCTTCAAACGATCATGTGAATCACTCCCTCAGCAAGACGCTTGATATCACCCCCAGTAACAGCAGCACTCTGTCCCCCAGCCCCCACCACGAGCGGCTGAGCTCCTCTGATCTGTCTGAGGGCTCGGATCCAAAGCCGGCGAGCAGCGATTCCGAGGCCATGCTAGACACAGTGCCTGCTCGTTTATCCCCGACTCCTCAGCTGGAGCGTGTAGCCCACACACAGCCTTTGACTGTTTCTTGATACACACTGTTCGGATCAGATTAGTTAATGCTTTCTTACTCCCGTAGGGGGGTATTATTATTGTAAATTATGTCAGTGACGTCGAAAAAAAGGAGGCAAAGGCCGTAATAAACTCAGTGCCCGCCCGTTTCTCAAAACCTCCTCAGTTAAAACTCGTGGTCCACACACAACCGTTTTTCTGTTTCATGATACACACTGATACTGTTAGGTGAGATAAGATGATACTTTCTAAATCCCTATAGAGGAATTTTAAAAGGTGACTATTAATACTGCATAATTATGTCACATTGGGAACAGTGACCGCTCCCTAATCCACAACTTTGCCTGTACCTTGATACAATGAACATGTTGACTTTGCTTTAGTAATAAGCTGGGCTATAATAGACATTTGTTACCCGCAACTCCTCAACTGGAGCTCGTAATCTCGCCCCTCCCCCCCTAAAAAAATAATTTTAAAAAATCCCAAAAAAAAACTCGCCCCCCCCCCCCCCCCACACACACACACAAAATGTAACTTTTGAGAAAATCGGGTTTAAATTTTTAGATTTTTCTATGTTCCGAATAAGCCCCTAAAACAAAACGTATTTCAAATTTTTGGTCCTAACAATTTTGTATAGATCATATTTTATATAAATACAAAATGTTTTAAATACAATCGTTATTAATAAAGGTTTTTTTTTAGAAAGACTCTGACTTACAATTTGTGGCTGTAAAGACAGAATAATGTCAGACTTCAGTGAATGCAATCAACGTTAATTTAACGAAATCATTGACTTTTTATTGGTGAAAATGGAAAACAAAAAGATCATTAAAATGAAATCATCAACCAAATCCTTAGGTGTGGCACATCAATATTTTAAGAAACGTGTTGTATTGATCTGATAAACGTCGAACAATCAGTATAACAATAAAATGATTATAATTATCTAATGAGATTAGTTTTGATATCGAAGTATGAATCTTATTGTGAGCCCACAATTCAACGAAATTTTAGTGATCTTTTAACACCTAAGAATCACAATTTTGGTAAAAAGTAAAAACAGATATAATTAAAAAAAAAAACATTGACGTAATTGGTCGAATTGCTGTATCAATATTACAAATTCATAAATGTTATTTGATACACATTAAACACAATTATAGTACCATTTTATTATTTTTATCTTGAAAGCGTTCTTTAACTTTGAATGTGAACTGTGATTGAAATTGCTAGCCAAACAATATGCCAAAAAAGTAAAGCAAACTTTCCTTTTTTAAACAATTGTAGTAGAAGTAATGATATTTATAGGTTCTTGATTTTGCTAATGCATTATCATGGTTCTGGGAATGAAGGAGATCGGTACGAAGATGATGAACACGTTAATGACGAAAATCAACATAATGCAAACATAGCATTACATGTATTAGTTTACAGGTGGAATTGTGGGAGGGGTGCATCCCATTGTATTCCATTCATTGATTTTCATTTGGAGTATTCACTTCCTCCTGATCTGGTTCCGGGAGGGCATCACGCATGAGGTGAGAACTTGGAAGTTCACTGTATACAGTGGTGCAGTTCTTTCGGTGTGGCGCATCTCTTGCCCACAGATAGCAAGTGTCTCTTCTTCGCCTCACTTGTTGTCCGTCTGGCAGCAAAAGCTCTTATGATGGGAGCACATCACAGCGATCTCAGGGCTCCTTCGTTCTTTCCCACTAACATCCATTTCTTTGAAATCCTGTGTGTGTAGTTGTACTAGTATTCGATCACATCAGATTTGGATTTGTTGTATATCATTACTTTCATCAACAGCCAATTGACTTTGTCCCCCTCTGACGATTTATTGCAGTTTCTCATTACCGAATGAGCCCTAGACCCAAAGCCAAAAATGTCATTATGCTTTAAATCTTCGACTCTGCAAGGTTGCTTCCTTTTCGCCCTATTAAAAACTAAAACCCAATCTAGCATTTTTGAAACAGGTGTGAATCTTTCAATGCATGCTGTCACAATTACGCATTCGAGGTACGAATGACCACTCTAAAAATTTTGTGTTTTAGACAACATACAAGATCATGGCAGCAACATTTTTGTCCGATTTTGTCCGGAACATGTATCCGAAAACAATCTCACACTTTTAGCACAGGGTGGAGATTTTTCAAACCACTTGACAAGGCATGAAGCAATTTCGTTTCCACCGCGCTTTTCTTCACATTAGTTCCATTCGAAAGAAAAGACTTCGTGAGGTGCAGTCTGACTGTGCTGATGCAAAGGTTATAAACACACAATTTGCGACTGTAATAGGTCAATGAGATGTCATTTGATGGCAACTGTATCACACTTTGTAAGTCAAAAGAAACAGAGACGAAAGTGGGATCATGTGATGCTTTACTTTAGTCTTGTGTCTTTGTAGCCTGTGCCTCCTCATGTCGTTTTAGATGAGCACCGTATTCCTTGTTCTCCTCAAGCTCCTCATTGGGCGTCAAGGTCTTCCATTGTGCACACTTGCAACGTTGATCTTTCTTTGGTCTAAAGAAAGCAAGATTGCAAGTGTCACAGAATATTCGACGATATGTCACATTAGAAACCGGTTGCTTCCCATCTTGTTCACATCTAGCTTTATAGAGGTCATACATTTTGTTGATAGAAAGAGTTTGGTCTAAATATTTCCTCTTGGAACTTTTCCTCACATAGTGTGCTTCCGTTTGCGGAAACTGTTCAATGGGGTCTTTTACGAATTTAACGACTTCTTCGCATGTTTTGTTGTGTGGTTTATGTTTACCTCGCATGTCTTCTCCTTTGAAAGTGTTAACTTCAGATCTTTGATTTAATGCTGATTTCAAAGGGCCAGCTCTGATGTCCAAGGCTTTAAGATAGAAGTCTTTGCATGCACGAACTCGGGCTGCCCCAGCACTGAGAAAGTAGCGCACGGACATGTTCACGGCGTCTGGAGTTTTCATGACCATTTCTGCCACGCTGAATTTGAGTTCATTTAGTTGTAGCAATCGTCGGTAGGAGTGAATTGGGTTGGTTTAACGTCCACAATTTTATGTGCTGCCACACACGAGACAGGGCGGTAATACCATGACTCCTGTCTCAGCCGGTCACATTATACTGACACCGACCCAACCAGTTACAGGGGACGAAATCGGACAAATAAATCTGCCGATCGTGGGATTCGAACCACGGACCTCCAGATCTGGAGACTAACGCTGTAGAACTTGAGCTAGTTCCCCCCTTTTTGTTGGAAGGAATCCGCTAATGATCAGATCTATCTACTAACGTTATTTCTGTTTTGTTCTAAAAAAATGTTTGTGGCAGTTGTATCGGCAGTTCTCTACCGCTCAACGACTGGCTTTAGGACGTCTCCTGCCGTCGCCTTCCTGTTGTGTCTGTAGACTCCATCCATCTGGCACGACTGTTTTTATGAACATTCTTTTACCAAACATTTTGGATTGGCATGCCGCGTCCTTGACACTGTAGGAGCTTGATCTCCAGGTAAACCCTTCTCGCCAGCTGCATATGACCGTTCAGAGGGGATGTTGGCTTGTTTTATTGTTTGGCTCTGAGATGAATGAGGACTTCGTGACTTAAATGCGGTAAGAGAGGCAGAGAGGCATCCTCATCTGATTCTCAACTAGAGTCTAACAACGTGTACGATTGGTATATATATCGGATTGAGAATCGCTGTAGTCATTCTCTGCTGTGGAACGGGTAACTCCATTCCGCAAGTGTGTTAGATTGTTGTCAGATGTGCCTAGAGGAAATAAAAAAAATAAATATTTATTTCCCATATTAACTTTTCCGCAAGTGTGTTAGAGTAGATGTGCCTAGAAGAAATAAAAAAAATGAATCTTTATTTCCCTTATAAGAGACTTCATAATGGCAGCAACAACATCAGACACCCATTACAGTTTTGCAATAATTATGTTAACAATATTAGACCTTTGAAACCGCATGCTCGGTGACTCCTTCCCGCGGGCCTATCACAAATATACCGTTGGACAGATTGAGATCTTTTTAAAAGCTATTTAAATCAACTGGTCAGACAAAGTATTACGGTTGTTTAACTAGATCATGTTTTATTACACTCGTTAGACCCTTTCTACGTCTCGAGGCAGCGCTGATTAAGTTCAATTTGGCTCGTCTTTTCATCTTCCCTCAAGGATCTCATTGTAAATGACTATTTAACCCTCCGTCAAAGCTAAACATGTACAGCAAGCATGAAAATTTGTCTAATTACTGGAAATGGATAAACAATAAGTCCTTACCTTGATCATTTGCAGTATTTTTGACTCCCACGAAATCATCGCACTTTTCGTCGTCATGAATTTCGGAAAAAGGGCGATGATGCGACAATGCTAAAATGAATCTGCCAGCTGTTCATACGTCCAATTAAGTTCATTCTTATGTTATTTTTATTTCTAGAACTATTGAAGTCCAGATAGGTTTTTCTGGCCGCATAGAATCCTCCGAACTGGACTTATAACTATGTGTAATACATGTAATATTGCCCTCGCTAAACTATCGCCACGATCGCTACAATATGCAGTATAATGTTATTTTGTTAAGTGGTCCAGTTGACTTTATTTTACTGGATAATCCACAAAAAAGCAATTTTTTGACTTAGACACTTTGGGCCCCAATACGACGACCTGTTCCCTGATCATGATACACGCTGTGTTTGCTTTAGAAATAAAGTACAGTAGACAGTTACGGACTCATTGGTGGCACTGTCTTTGGTTCAGTATGGTACTGTCTTTGGTTCAGTATGGTACTGTCTTTGGTTCAGTTTTCTGGTAGGCCATGAAACACTGTTTGTTAAACTATCGCCACGATCGCTACAATATAATGTATAATTTTATGGTGTTAATGAGATCAAGTGGGCTTTATTTACCGGATAATCCGCAAAAAAGCGATTTTTTTGGACTGAGACACTTCTGACTCCAATACGACGACCTGTTCCCATGATATACGCTGTGTTTGCTTGAGAAATAAAGTACTGTAGACCGTCACGGCCTCATTGGGCACTATTATATAATCTGTGCTGGTGGCACTGTCTTTGGTTCAGTTTATGGTAGGCCATGAAACACTGTTTGTGAACAAACCTTCATAGAGATCCCGTTAATCCCCTTCCCCAACCAACCACATAACCGCTGACTGGTTCTGATACTCCTTCCGTTTCTTTAGAAAGTAAGAAGGTCATCCATCATACGTGACTGTAAATAATCCGACCTTGATTTGAAGAGGCCTTATGTTCAAACTTCCAAACTATTCCATAGATTGTTACTGTGCGCTACTATTATAGTTTTAATTTTATCAATAGTGTAAGTTTATAAAAATAACAATTTCTTGTATTAAATTCCGGACACAGAATGATAACAAACTAACGAGGCAGTACTTGTTTTAGGATTGATGTCTGGCATTATCTGTAAACATCAGTCCCAGACTACATACACATTAGGGTTATCAGTGCCAGGGGTGCCATAACTTAGGCCCAGGGCCATGAACATGGATATTTAAAAAAATAGTAAAACCAGATTGGTGACAGAATATCAGATCAAGTTAATCACTGAAGTCATAAAATATTATTTTTTGGCCAAATCACAAAATGTCTCAAAATGCTTTCACATCTAAAAATAGATTATAATTTGTGAGCCCAAAATGTCCTAATGTTATTAAAAGTTCATACTACGTTGTATACAATGTACATACTTTTTTGGAATCGAAAGTAGTGAAGATTGACTTACCTTGACATCTTTGATTCTTCTTGTTAAATAAAATGTATTCATTCCTCTGGATTTTTCATCAAACATGTTATACTGTTGACGTGGTTGTCAGTGATCTATTGACTGCACATAAATTAACTCGAGTGTTTTAAACTAAGATCTACACCTTTTCCAGATCTGACCTTTTATATGTTTTGCTTAATTATGTGATTCAACTTAAAAAAATATATTATTATGGTATTAAATTTTGTTTCTTTCTAAATGAAACTTTTAATCACATATTTTACTTAGTTTGGTCTTACATTTGTTAGACTGTTGCTATTTTGTGTGTGTTAAATTTTCAATAAATTAATGTATACAGTATAGTAATATTTATCTAGACATGGAAGTTTTCTACTGTAGAAGTCTAAACTATCTTTTTATCCTTGAAATAGTTTTACAATTCTACAGGGGAACCTGAAAACTCCTAAAATACGGAGCGCAGCTTTTTTGTTTTGATGTACTACTATGTACACATATGAACTTTCTGTAATTAAAATTGGTCTGGTTCATTTAATCAATGAAAGGTGTTTGAAATGTGACACAGGAATGTGTAATTTAGAAAAAAAAACTACCTGCATTGTCCATTTTTACAAGTATGGTTTTAAGAGGACTTTATTTATTCATTTTGTTCATATATTTTTTAAATATTCAGATAAAGGTGCGATTATTAAATGTATGTATCTTGTTTAAGATTCAGCATAACATAATCAATTTATAGTGTGAAGCTAGTATACATGAGTAAATACTCATATATTTGTTACCATTACCTCTACCGTAAGCAGTTTGTATTTTTACGCTTTTAACATTTTTATTTTTTGTTGTGCTTTTTTCCCTTTTTTTCTGGCACCTGTGTGATAAATATGACAGGGCTGGTCCTCCAACCTCGCCATAAGGCATTGATATTGAAGTAGATCTGTTTAAAGGAAAAAGAATCTCAAAGAAATCACCATGGGTCTGTTTCACTGCTAATTTCAGACATACGCCATTCCTTCTCACAACAATGTGAAGAGTGGTTTTAAGTTTTACTTTCACGGTACCAAAGATCAACTCATTCAATTGTAAACGTTTTCTAAGGCTGTGCACATATTTTACCGCACTACTCTGATTGTGCAGCATTGCGTACTGCATGGTTTATTTGATAGTTACTTCTATAAATTTTCTTGTACATAATATATCTCAGAAAAAAATTTTTTAATGACCTTATGTAAACATTTTTAATTTTCATTTTGACAATTATTCCATATGAACATCATTTTATTCATTAATTTATATATACTTAAAAACAATAAATAAGAGTTGCTTTTAATTTTGTTTGGTTTACAAACCCTGCATTTGTTATAAACTGTGTAATGCATTATTATTTTCATATTTCTACTATTTCCTTATGTGAGTGTTTTCTGTTGATTTTGTCTCTCCGCCTTTTGTAGTTCTCTGTGTTTACTCTATATTCACTCGATCCTTTCTCTCTCCCTCTCTCTCTCTCTCTCTCCCATCCTCTCTTTGTCTCTTATCTCTTTACGACCAATATATAGGAACAACCGCAGTGTCCTTGTTCTAATACTGTACTTCTTTTCACATCGTACACTGACTGAAGATATTAGCGAAATGGTTGCCTTTTTTTTCTAAATTCATCTGGATCTAGAAAAGGACGTAAAGCTTATCAAAATATGCATAGATAATGTATTCTGTGAACGTCCGCATTATTGCCTCCCCGGATGGACTCAAGTCATACATGTAGGTACAACGACACGTGAAAAAACGGTATTTTTCTGATGTGTTTTAACCACTTTTTTGTACCACTGTAGAAGCGTTTACTGGTTGCTTGGGTTGGCAGCTCTGCTCAAGTCAGTACGATGGCGGTGGACGCTGCGGGATCTGAGATCTTCTGTAAACTTGTCCAAACAAAAACAACAAAACAAAAACAAACATGACTTATTCATGACTGCGTAGTTCAAATCGGCGGGAAGCGGAAAATTCCTCACGAAAAAAAAAAAAAATCGCGGCAAAATTGGGTAAAAGTTTGTTAGTCCTTGTCGATACACATGTACTTTTTTTTTTATTTTTATAGCACGTGTAGTGTTAGGGCCTACTTGCATTTACTACCTTTAAGATGATGTTATGGCTTGCAAAAATAACTGCAGGTAGAGTACAATTTTAGTTTCTCGTTCACTTGGTTTCATCATGGCAAGTGCTTATAGGTTTCGATATACGAAGGAAAATAACTACTCATTAGCATGAAGGTGACCTTCATAATGTGTATATAAAGGAGAAATGATCGATTTTTCTTACGTGCCTGGAAATGATAAAACCAATTGAAAGAGAAACTAAAAATCTAATATTAATAATAATTATACTTGAGCGGCCTTTCTTAATCCTTGGCTAAATCTATCCTAGATTAAGACCCCGTCTTGAAATCAGAATAAATGCAATAGGATTAGCCTACGTAATATTATTAGCATGCCATCATTGAGACCATAGCACATCTCAATGTTTATCCATACAACTAAAATAATAATTGAAAAAATAGGACTTGAATGTAAAGACGTGAAAATTTGGATATTTTAAGTCTTCGACATGCCATGTTGTAATTTAGATTATGACATTTGGAAGAGAAATAATTATCAAAATTAGCATTTATCCTTTTTTTCTCATTTGTTGTAGATTCAAAGATATGCTAAGTTATGGCATAATAAGTCACGCCGGCTCCGATTACAATCAACTTTAAGTCAATTATTAGAAAAGAGAGTTATGTTGATTGTTTAAAATCAATACATGTACATGTTTCTGAGGGAATACTGATGATCGCCGACGTAATTTTTTGTGAAAACTTAAAGGAGGTTAAAATTTGAAGGAAATGGTTTCACGAGCACTGCATTGTGAGTTTAAATTAATAGAAAAGCTTAAATAACATATACATATTGATTAGTGTTGTTTTATTCCTTAGCGTCCAACGTCAGCATTATATAGGCTATATTGTCGACGGGCCTCAAGACTAACGTCTGACAATTTTACGTGCTGCCATACAGGGACAGTTCGGGGATACCATGGATCCTGTCTCAGCCAGTCACATTAAACTGACATGGACCCAACCAGTAAAGATAATTATAGGAACATTAATAAGATTTCACAAAAAGTTTTTGCACTACGTGGAAAGACTGTATTGATTTTGTCTGTTCAAGAAGCAAAATCGCTGAAGTATCTCTGCAGTGGACAAATAGTGCAAATATTTAGGCCTAATACACTCTCTTGTGATAGATTGAGTTTATGCCCCGTTTAGCACTGGGGCCTAGTTTACCCTTTCCAGTCGCTAATGCTTGATTTGCTTACAAAATCTAAAACCAAAGATCACGACATCCAACTACGTGACGTTAAATAATCTTTGTGAAGCCACAATTCCTGTTGAACTTGGTTTTTTTGTAGTCTGTTCCCACCCTTTTGCCATTCCATTATCGTTGATAACGATGCGTGTTCTTTTTAATCATAAAAACATAAGAAGTCAGTACATCTGCCTCATTACTCAACAATAATGTCCTAAAGAAATTTAAAAAACCAGAATAAGAAAAAGATAATCTATCGGAATACACTAATAGACCACTAATGTGAAGGGCCACCCATTTTGTTGGTCACCACCAGTTTTTAGGTTTTGCAAATGGAGACGGCAAAAATCAATGGGTGCTCATAAAAGCCTCATTAGGGTGAAGATAAATGCTGAGAGATAAACATCCCCGACGTCATCATTTATGCTCTGCGAATGTCCCGATGCAGGCCCATGTCCTCTTCCCCCTTTTTCTCTTTGCATTTTCCATTCAATCTTACACCTTTTTACTGTCATTACATCTAGACCCAAGTCTCTCTATGCAACCAAATGCCCTTCTTTTCTCCTTTATTTTTATCCTCGGTTGTTTATATTTAATTCGGTAGTGTATTATATCTAACATTATTTTATCATCTTCTTTTATATTATTTAACACCCGATGGTTCAAACTCGATGATTATTCTAGCTAGATTAATTAGATCTTTAGATCTATCTTGTTAACCCCTTAGAGCCTGTTTAAAATTTATTTTCAAAAAGACGCAATGCAGTAATAATCTGCGTTAAAATCTCTTGACCTTTAGAGAGACACAAAAGGTCACGGAGTTCACTGATTCCAAACAAAATGTTGAAGAAGATATTACTAATTTGAAAAAAAAAAATGTCGCTTAGATTATTACAAAATGCATGTTTCACGTTTTTCTCAAATTGATGCCACCTCTACTGTCAATATCACTCTATTACTCTTGGTTTCGCAGGAAGGGTCATAAAGCAATCTATTACTTTATTCGACTTGAGGTTAATACTTTTTCGTGCGTTCAGTTTTGAACTAGTATTTGGACTGCCATTTCGATCCTTCCAACCCCTACACTTTTTCTATGGCTCTGCCCCTCTCTCTCTCTCTCTCTCTCTCTCTCTCTCTCTCTCTCTCTCTCTCTCTCTCTCTCTCTCTCTCTCTCTCTCTCTCTCTCTCTCTCTCTCTCTCTCTCTCTCTCTCTCTCTCTCTCTCTCTCTCTCTTATGTTTTTTTATTATATAAAATAAAAAAACAAAAGCAAAATATTTTTATTGTCATTATTTATGTTTAAAACTCAAGTACATATTAATTTGTTTTTCATAGTTGGATCTCCCACTAGTAACAGTTGAACGACGGATACAATTTTTATTGCCTGCATGGTATATATAGTCGCCATAAAAAGTAAGCAGTGTATTTTGTTCAAGTTAGTGAGATTTAGGTTTAACAAATAAACAAATACTACTGGATATATCTCATAGGGCTAAAGAAGGTGGGAAAATGAAAAAGAAGATTATCACCATTTCCACACCACACAAAAAAATAATTCACTTTACAAAGTAAACTGCTAATCATGCATTAAAGTAAGAAACAAGTAGTAAATGCTGAGTCTTGGGCCTATTATTAGATCTATATGCAAAACAAACAAAAAAATCACCAGCTTTAAAAATCACGGCTGCGCTTAATTATAAATAAATTTTCTCTGGAAAAAAATTCCCACAAGAAGGTTCAATTTCCATCAAAATGGTTAGAACTTTCCTTGTAGTCATTTGCAATTAAATAATTTGTAGGAAACAAGAAACTCAAGGGCGTTCGTTATATTGGTAGGAGATCTCTGATTACCGTTCAACATTTTCGCAGTCACGTCTGTCGTCAATTGAGATACTCTCTACCTCAACTCTAAACTAAGACAGTCACAACGTCAGCCGTCAATTGAGATACTCTCTACCTCAACTCTAAACTAAGACAGTCACAACGTCAGCCGTCAATTGAGATACTCTCTACCTCAACTCTAAACTAAGACAGTCACAACGTCAGCCGTCAATTGAGATACTCTCTACCTCAACTCTAAATTATTAAGACAGTCACAACGTCAGCCTCAGATACTCTCTACATCAACACTTGCGGTTACAGAGAGAACGTATGCCGGCTAGTGATTGGTTGTTATTTTCATCACCTCAGGCCGAAAGCTACAGGTCACAGGTCACTTTAGGTTCACTTCCAGTGCGGGTGTTGCGAATGTAAACAACTTGCTGCATCCTTCTTCGTCCAACTACCGGTACTTTTTCTAGACCTATCTAACTAGATTTATAGAACCAATAGCCTATTACTCTGTAGTAGCCTACAACTGAATCATGCCAGGTATTGTTATCCAAAATGAAGGCTTGAATTTAATTATTGTGGTGTGATATGGCACAATTTTTTTTAGATCTGGCCTTTATTTTATTTTTATTTTGTTTTGCTGGGGAACGCATGCTTACTAAAAACTTCGCTATAATACGCATGCATACTAAAAAAAAAACTTCGTCATTATACTGATAGATATTAGCCTACTGATTCATACGCCTCTTTTTCTATTGAACTACTACAAAGACGTGGCAATAAGCATAAGGGCTAAACCTAGCCAAGCCGCAGGTCCCTGGTTCGAATCCCACTCTAGCTGCACTGACCAGCCCTGATAGGGCGAAACACAAACTCCGTGTCTATGGTTAAGGGTAGATTTCGCCTGTATCTACAATAAAACTCCCCTGGAGACACTGAAATGATCCAGTATATTTTTCTGTAAGGGGGGGGGGGTATTGAACTCTGTATAACCTTCCTCGAGTGATTTTTTTGTATAAATTATAGTGAGAGGAGTGGATTAGGTTTTAGATATTTTTTTTTAGCTTTGATTGACAATTCATCAGGTCATGTGGCTTTGTAAAGATCAAGTTCCTCCAATTTTGTTTCTAACGCACAATGATAGCGAAATGTACACATTAGTATCTTTTGATGAAAATATACTATTATTTGGATGAAAGTTTGTTTAATTTGTAAACACTTTTGCAAAGTAGTAGTTTGATGTATGCTTTGTCTAGATCACTGACACTAGTACATGTATAGCCATTGTCATGTACAATTTGTGGACTGATATAGACCTGTGCTGCTGCAAACTAATAAGCAAAACAGTTTCAGATCATTTCATATTTTATATCAGTTCTTTGCTAGCAAAAAGTTCTTTGCTTCTATCTTATGTGTAGGTTTTTCAATTCTATACTCTCTACATCAACTCTAAACAAAGACAGTCACAACGTCAGCCGTCTATTGAGATACTCTCTACCTCAACTCTAAACAAAGACAGTCACAACGTCAGCCGTCAATTGAGATACTCTCTACCTCAACTCTAAACTAAGACAGTCACAACCTCAGCCGTCAATTGAGATACTCTCTACCTCAACTCTAAAGGAAGTTTCTCACAGTCATCTATTATTCATAAAGCTTTTTTCAAACGCCCACATAAGGCGAAATATTAGTGGAGAAGAGATATCAAAGCCCTATGATTACAGAATAATTTATGGCACATCGGAAAAAGCTTTAACAAGATTTCATATTTAAGAAGATGTTCTTTGAGCAAACTTCCCATCATGCTTTGTAATATATATATATAAGGTCGACTTAATCTTCTTTACCTGCAGTACCACCGAAACCTACTGTTTTGCTACTCTGAATCTATTTTCTCTTTCTTCTAATCAACGACGTATAATTATATATCATGTCCCCTTTCACATACATTTCTCTCGCTAGCTCTCTCTCTCTCTCTCTCTCTCTCTCTCTCTCTCTCTGTCTCTCTCTCAATCCACATAGTTGGAAGCCAGACATGAAAAGAGGCTGTAAAGAGGAAGGACCACTCCTTGGCATTCTGCTAATACCCTGTAATTCCACGGAGATGAAATAAAGCTTCCTTCCATATGGCACTCTTTAATCTCCTCTTTAGTCTCGTGGTGAGCAGGGAAAAGAACGGTAATTAGAGGCAAGGTCGACAGGTAGGCTAACCACCGTGAGGAACTCTGATTGCTGCCCGATGCTCGTCGGAGGAAGTGGGTGGGACCGAGGGATGGAGAGAAAGAGAGAGAGAGAGAGAGAGAGAGAGAGAGAGAGAGAGAGAGAGAGAAGGAAGTGGGTGGGACCGAGGGATCGAGAGAGAGAGAGAGAGAGGAGGAAGTGGGTGGGACCGAGGGATGGAGAGAGAGAGAGAGAGAGAGAAAAGGAGGAAGTGGGTGGGATCTAGGGATGGAGAGAGAGAGGAGGAGGAGGAAGTGGGTTGGACCGATTATTATTATTATTATTACTATTATTACTATTATTATTCCTTTTTTATATATTCCTTTTTTAGGAATTCCTTTTGTCTGATATGTGAACTCAGCAAGTTCCAAATAAGTTACCTAGTGTGACAGACTATTGAACCGTGTTGCCACAACTAAGGCACAGCAGGTAAGTGTGTATGAAAAGTCAAAACTTTACTTTCGTAAGTTTTAAAGTTTATTGCAGTCAAAAAAAAATTCTAAACTAAAACGTAAACTTAAACTGAAATCACAAATTCAAAGCACAAAAACCGAAACTGAAACGAAAAACGAATAGCCTTATCAAAATGAAACTAAAATTGATTACAGATAAAACCCAGTCAGTAGTTTACATATAGCCGTACCAGTATCAAACTGTTCAAGACTTCGTCAAAGGTTCGGGCTCTATGTTGCGAACACGCAATCAGGACTTACACTCCACACGCGCAGTTCGGCCTCTCGAATGCATGTGAGGACCTCCGAAAACTGCTATACGTTTAAAGTACTATCGAACACAGATTTACTTAAGATTTCCCGATCAGAAATAGTAATCTCGCTGAAAGTGAACCTCGATAGTTGACAGGCCGTCTCAAAAGACCATAGCTAGGAGGCGAGCGATGCCACATTGCCAGCGCACACCCACTCCTCGAATCAAAGTACATTTTGTAGGCCCTATGCAGCGTGTAGCGGCTCAGCGTTTATGTAGAATACTTCTATTGTTCCACCCGTTAACTCTATCTGATAGGACCTTTTTTTTTACCAAAGTCATCTCCACTTCTGAGGAGGTGGCGACATTTACTCCATTATAATGCATGCTAGTTCCCCTTGCAAGTTGCTGTAGACTGGACTTGCTCTTTTAAAGAAAATAAAAAGTCACTTTTTGAACCCCAATTAATGGTTTAAACAACAACACCAAACAAAACAGACGAGAAGGAAAACACGACATTGTTGATACACGTATCAATATAAAATCATTTGGTTTGGTGTAAATTGTTCAAATGAGTAAAGAACAACATTAGAAGGATTGAGAATCTTATGTAAATCGATTACTAGAAATCGTTAATGGAAAGTAAACATAAATACGTCTGTAGTTCCTGGTGATATCTAAATAGGCCAAGTTGATTTATTGGTTTTACAAACCGCTTAAAAAAAAATTTGCATTCTTGATCTTCGCCTCTGTTAAACCTATCAAAAAATAGCAAAATGAAGGAAAAACAAAATTAATCAGGATTTGGGATTAGTACAAACCAGAACATTTACAGGTTACATCCTTGGCAATCAAAATTTTATTGAAAACCCTTGCTTACATCTTGTGTTTTTTTTTTCTTCTGAATGACGCTGTCATATAAAATTGCCGAATTTTTAAAGAACGTCGCGTTTTCCACGTATCATCATCTTCTTCAGAAATTATAATTGATCATATAATATAATATAAAAGTGAATCAGCAGCTTTACAACGTGTTTACCTTCATAGAAAACATGGCGTCTTCAATATTGAACATGTCTGTCAATATAATGTACAAAGTCATGTACACGTAAATGCTCAAAGAGTGCAGGTACATCATCATCATCCGGGTGCCGTCTCCTTGCGAAGGTTGGCTGCAATGGCCCTCCATTGACATCTGTCCTGCGCAAGTCGTTGGCACTGCACCAGCGAGTAGCACGTCCATTCTGCGATGTTGTCATTCCATTTCGTTCTGGGGCGTCCCCGGCCTCTGCTGCCCTCCACTTTGCCGTTATAGAGGTACATACAGACCAGCTATTCCTGCTGTCACGTTCACAGCTGAAAGTTTAAAAAGTCCGAGTATAAATCATCTACTACACGACTGTACATGTACTATGTTCTGTAGAAATCTATGTATTTGCACTGTGGACTTGTCAGAAGGATTAATCTATAGTTTCAGATCGGACCAGCTTCAGGTTGGGTGCAATTAAATTATTTTTTCTGTATGAAAATTAATGTCTACACGAAACTAATCAAGTAATTTTCAGCCTTTACCTTACCAATGATCCATGCCTAACGATAATGGACATTTTAAACGTGGGCTACAAAAGCTCACGTGCAACACGTAAGTGGTTAAAAAAACCCCGCAAAAACGAGTAGCTTTTAAAAAAATTCTGAAACCAAAAAAAAAAATCACCCAAAAAAATCTAAAAAATAGAATACATGCAGACAGCAACCCTCATAGATGTATTCTTTTTTGTTTATTTTTTTCAATCTCAATAAGCTACTGTAACAACACACTGTAATTATCACAAGTATGAAATCAGTAGTATCGATTGCAATCTATCAATTATATGAAATAAATAAATGCATTTATTAACCTATATTTTGTCTATATCATCATATGAACCATTAAAAAAATTATGGTATATACTTACACAACACCTAGCCTGAACAAAACTCTGAGTCAAAAAAAAAAAAAATTAGAAATAATTTACAAGGTTTTGTTTCGAAGACGGATCAAGATTGAAAGTAAGTAATACACGATCAAAAATAAAAATGTTGGATGCTCACAATGATTATACGAATGCGAATTTTATTTGAAGAAAATAATACTGTACTCGTTTACATTCGCGATATGATCTCTTCCCTGAATTAATAAACTTAGTCTTGGGTTACCCTACAGATAATATATTAGGTTAATTGAAAAACACATAAAAAATCTATTTCTTGGTTTATCGTCCCCTACTGGCTAGGTCGGCTAATCGTGTGCAACAGAGATGTCCTGATAATAATAGTAACACTTCTTTGTCTCTGTGTCAGACGTTAGGCTTGGGATCCGTTTGCGACATAGCCTAGTTGCGGACGTTGGCCGTTGAAAGGAAAAAATAATGATTTTTAAGTTTTGTAATAATTATGTCCCCTCAGAAAGTTGCAATCACAACTTGCACCTTTAAGCTTTTTTTCCATTTTTTTTAAATCAAATCGAAACATTTATTTTTGAACTTTTGTTGATTTTGTACCTTTTTGCAATTTTTGCAATTTGTGAGGAAAATTTAACAACTTTTACAATAATAAAATACAAAAATTTTCTATTAATTTTCTTTTTCACATAAAGACAAACTAACAGACGCCCCAACAGGTGCATCAAAACATGTTGGAATAATATATATATATAATATTTATAATTAACTTCAATAATTATGCAATATAAAATGATTGATCGTCGCTTACATAATTATTGAAGTTTTTACACAAGTGTTTCTAGAGTCGCCATTACACCACTCTCATTAGAAAACTATTTTGGGCCATACTCAAGGCGTCCAAAAATAGAAGCCTTGGTCATACTTCGTCTTGTTCGTCTTTCTTGCGTTGTTTAGAAAATGTTTTCTTTTGTGCATGCACGTAGATAGTGTTTCTTTTCTTTTATTCGTGCTTGGTTTTTTCGTTAAAATTAAAAACTTAGACATAGTGCTCACGTTTTGGATGATGAAAAATTTGGTCTTTGCTTTTCAAAAATCAAGAGAGAGAGAGAGAGAGAGAGAGAGAGAGGAGGAGGAGGAAGTGGGTGGGACCGAGGGATGGAGAGAAAGAGAGAGAGAGAGAGAGAGAGAGAGCGAGAGAGAGAGAGCGAGAAGGAAGTGGGTTGGACCGAGGGATGGAGAGAGAGAGGGGGAGGGGAGAGATTATGAGAGAGGGGAGGAGGAAATGGGTTGGACCGAGGGATGGAGAGAGAGAGAGATAGAAGAAGAGAGTGTGGTGCGCCTAAATATGTACACAGACAGAGATAGAGAGAATGTGGGTGTAAAATACAAAGGAGATTGATTGATGGACCGAGAGAGAGAGAGAGAGAGAGAGAGAGGGGGAGAGATAAGAGATTGGGGTGTACCGATGTACCAGGAGAAGTTAGAGAGAGAGAGAGAGAGATGGAGGGAGGTAGGGAGGGAGGAGAGAAATGGCGCTGTTTTAGTTTTAGCACTTCTCTCCAAATGATATCTATGTTTAAATTTCCGATTATTTCTGTGTTTTATTAACCGTTGATAAAAATGTTGTCATATTCATTCTCTATAGCTCGCAAAAGATCACTTCATTAGATACAAAACACATAATAAAAAATGGAAGACACTGAAAAAAAAAACACATCCAGATCTAGCTCCATACTATTTCGAATATATTTTTGCAATTTTTTAAAAGCTTATCATCAATAAGCACATTGACATTCTCTCATTTATTCGTACTATAAAATAATCGATTTATAACTTGTTTTTAACGGTCCTTAAGATTTTCATTTCCCAAGCTGTCTTAGCTGAGCTTTGGTGGTGCTACTTAGTGTGGTGTGTGATGGCAATTACCATAAGGATATTAATGACTCGAATTTAAAAGTACGTCATTCCAGAATTACTGTGTTTATTATTCAATTTATGAAGGGTAAAATACGGTACTTTCTTAACTCTACCACGGTGTAGAAACTCACATGAGGTTGAAAAAAAAGATAAGGAAAAATTTATAAAAATTTAGAAAAAAAAGAGCAAGAGAGGGAGGGCGATGAGAAAGGGACATTGGAGAAAGAAGGGGATGTTTTCTTTTGTGCATGCACGTAGATAGTGTTTCTTTTCTTTTATTCGTGCTTGGTTTTTTCGTTAAAATTAAAAACTTAGACATAGTGCTCACGTTTTGGATGATGAAAAATTTGGTCTTTGCTTTTCAAACATTAAGAGAGAGAGAGAGAGAGAGAGAGAGAGAGAGAGAGAGAGAGAGAGAGAGAGAGAGAAAGAGAGAATATATCATTGTGCACCAAGTAGAAGCATACACGTTTATGAACAAATAGATGCCAATAATATATTAACGGCGTTTTATCACTTGCCGCAAAGTCTTTGTGAATCCGTATATGTTTTAAGTTATTTCAGTGCGAGCGGGTGGATAAGCCGAATAGCGCAGGCATCCTGACGTGGCAGTTATGTCCCCTGGCTCAGAACTCATCCATTATGCACGTGCACAGGGGCGAGTTGGCTTGTCCTCTCCTCCCAGAGGCTGACGTTCTCAGACTCGGGTTCCAGCCATAAAGCTTGTACTTTTGGTATATATTCTGTCAAACTGAGGGATGCGGTGGTCCAAGGGTAGAGCTTTCGCTTTTTAGGGGGAGGGCGAACTGGAGGGATGGTCTCCGAATCTGGAGTTTCTTGGTTCAAAACCCACGATCTCCATCCTGAGGCTGATATCCTTCTCAGGCACTGATTCCGGAAATAAAATAATTATGCATTCTTGGGATGAAGACAAACTGAGGTGGCGCGGTGAACCAAGGGTAGAACGTTCGCTTTGTATGCGGATTGGTACGCTTCGATTATCCCCACCCTGTCTCGTGTGTGGCAGCAGATGCAATTGTCAGACGTCCGTCTTGGGGCCTGTCCACAATAAAGCCTATATAGTGCTGATGGACGTTAAAACCAACTTAACTCAACTCAACTCAACTCGATCTGGCTGCCGCGTCTTTCTCCACTGGTTGATTCGATGTCAGTATAATGTGATCGGCCAAGTCCGGAGTATGTCGCCGTTGGGTCCCGTCGTCGTACATGATATTTCTTTAAACGTGGGAAAGCGTTAAACTGGGAGACGGCTTCGCGTATCCGGGCAAAGATTTATATGTCAAACCTAGTGTGCAGGAACGCGGTGGTGCATTGGTAGAGCGCTCGGCTTCAAATCAGACGAGTCTGGTTCTGTCCCACGATCAGGCAAAAAATCGTGGCGTACCCTACTGGTTGTGTGGGTGTCTGTTATGATTGCGGTGACACACCCGCTCTGCCCTGTCTTTGTGAAACATAACAGAAGCTAATATCATTCTTTGTAATGTCTTGGGCCTGGCACATATGGCCGTATCGATCCGTCTTGAAAACCTCGAATGCTCTAAACTGAGAGAGACTTATCTCCTAGGAGAGTCACTAACCTAAACTTCAATAGATAACTCGAGAGAAATAAAATGGCATACCAAATTAGGAGGAGGGGGTGTTGCGTAAGAACGTACAATAAGAACCAATGAAGCTAATGGTTAGTGATGCAGACGGACATTTTTTTTAAGTTTATTCATAGACAAAGGGAAAAATGTTAGCATGTTAAAGCCTAAAAGAAACAATGTCTACGTCTGAAGAATCCATTGGGATTTCAGGATTTTCTCCTATTTTGTCGAATCAAAAACCTGAGCTCCTATAGAATCCCTCTTTATTCCTCCTTATTTTGATGACAGTGCAAACAGTTTAAATTCATGGAATCTTGATTCTCTCATTGTTGTTAAAATTTAAAAAAAGAAGAATACCGCATAAAAGTTATGCTTTAAATCAAATATTGCATGCGCGTGAACATCTATCTTTATATTTTCTGCTCAAGCTAAATTTTTTCATGTGAATCACGCATCCAACCGTTTTATTTCACTACCTCCGCATAACAGAGTGAAGAAAATTGTAATGATTATTCTTTTGTTAAAAAAAAAAAAGCTACACCCCCCTCCCCCCAAACACACACAAAAAGACATATGCGCGTATTTTGTTTTTTTGTCTTATAACAATGTTAAATTAATGCAAAATCTACATTTGGCCCATTCAGCTTTTCTTCTTTTTTTTTAAAATCCTGAACCCAATTTTATAAAGTGCAATCGTAATGCTCATCTCTTTATCTAAAACCCTTTATTTCGTAATAAATTGTACAGGATTTGAATTATTGAAAAATACAATTTTAAGAAGTTAAGTTTAAAAAAAGGAATAAAAAATAACAATGTTACGTAAGTCTTGCATTTCAAAAATCAGAATTATTTTTGTATGAAATTTTTTGTCTCGGAAATCGAATTTCTCTGGAGATTTCATTTAATGCTAGAATAATGAAATGCAGGGCTTTGGTTATATAAAGATCTCCAACATAATGCATTTCTTCGAGGGCTTGGCTTCAATGGATTTCCGATTCCATTTTTCACAAGATTTTCCCGCCTCATTTGTGCAGCTTCTACTTGTATTAAGCATACATGCAAAAATTTTAGTATAATGATTTTTAGAACATTCCATTAACTTCGATGAAGAGAATAAAAAATCAAATAACATACTTTACCTAGATAAAAAGAGAGCTTTGAAATTGTGTTTGTTATTTATCTTTATCATTTTTGTCGAGCTTCCTGAGATAAGTGTTAGAAATGTTAAATAAAGACCTTATTCTGCGTGGTTTTCAATTTCAAATTTCATTTCCGAAAAAAAAACAACCCACAAAAGCGCTCCAACATGTCAGTGTCCGGTTATGCGGTGCTTTTAATCAATTTGGAACCAGGTGGCCAGCATAGAATCTTCTCAGGCTGTGGCATATTGCAGCTTTCAGAAGATTATTTTATGATTCTATAAGGTTTGCCTACCGCCAGAATAATTTACCCGCGGTTTGCCTACCGCCAGAATAGTTCTATAATTTCCCCGCGGTTTGCCTACCGCCAGAATAGTTCTATTTACCCGCGGTTTGCCTACCGCCAGAGAATAGTTCTATAATTTCCCCGCGGTTTGCCTACCGCCAGAATAGTTCTATAATTTCCCCGCGGTTTGCCTACCGCCAGAATAGTTCTATAATTTCCCCGCGGTTTGCCTACCGCCAGAATAGTTCTATTTACCCGCGGTTTGCCCACCGCCAGAATAGTTCTATAATTTCCCCGCGGAACCTAGGCAGCACAGTGCGTCACCCTCTCCGCTAAAGAAATCAATGGTCTTTTTCCCAATGTTTGGCAAACATCTAAGTTCACTATCAATGGTCTATTTCATTAAAATTAACTAGAATATCAGTGGTATGATGCACAAAAAGCTTTTGGCAAGTTTAAAGCAATGCTTTACACCGACAGGGTAGGTTGAGCTCAAGGCGTGGAGAAATCTAACAGAGTATTGTTGTGAAATATTGATACAAATGTAATTTCAAAAATAAGACCATCATGGATACAGCGCTGTAGAGTTTAAGGGGCAATAGGAAAAAACAACAACAAGAATTTGCTTGGATAAGTTGTTCACCTCATGTTTTTGCAATTTGAAGTCCAAAAATATGTTTCTTGTTTTTAATGTGTACATATTATTTATCTTTCATATTTTTGTCATTAAGAAGACTATTGCGAATACCCCCACAATTATTGTGCGAGAGTTTAGATAAAGAGCTTGGAAAACATAATTTTCAATACATTATTTCAAACTTAATTTTCGAACAAAACGTTATCGGGTTTATATAAAAAAAAAAAAAAAACGTACCCAGAACACAATGTCGTGGCACACAGTCAATAAATGTATGGTTCTTGGACAACTTAAACATATCTGGAGATGTGATTTTGTATTTTCATTTCTTGACAAAACCTGTAAGTTTACTATCAATGTCAATTCTCAGTGCAATGAACCAGAAGCCGAGTCCAGCCTAGACACACATCACGTGACCCTTGGGAGGAGCTTCGACCTGGACTAGACGCCCCCCGCACTGCCCCAGACTAAAGTCTTGTATTACTCAGGCAGAGGGGAGGCCTGGCATGGACTGGGTATGATGCGTTCAACGCGCGGGATAGACTGACAGGGTATGATTATGGCAAAGTCTAAAGATGAATATAAAAAATGATATTGTTTACAGCGCCATGGAAGAGGGGCAGTGCAGTAAGAAACCATTATAAATTAGAATTTACCGATAATTATACGTTCACATTACTTAGAAGGCCTAGTAATTGATTCTCGTTATCAACATATATATATATATCCCTTATTTGTGCAACTTAAAAAGCATAAAAACATATGTTAGAAAAGGGAACTTTTAATTTTTTACGCATGGATTTATCTGTATCCTTCTTTACAATAAAAAGACCATTTCGGATATGTCTATGATAACTGTGCTAGATGTTTGAAAAAGATCTTAAAGACCACGGTTTTCAATTTCAAACTCCATTCCGAAAAAACAACAACCCAGCAACAGTCACAACCATGCAGTCACGTGGTTGATGAAAATGCAGTTCGCTCTTTGGTCCGTATTCTTAATCGTGTTCGTATATTTTTAGTAGTTGTAACTGTCTGAAACCGTGCGCAACTTAGAAATGTCTGATTCTTAAACGTCCAAGCACCGTGCGTAAGTTTCGTGCATGCGCATTAACCGTTAACGGTTACCAGGTAGCGGCATAAAGTAACTGTCAGGAGGTTTATGGCTTTTGGAAAAGTTTAAACATCTCTGGTGATTTGATTTTATCTTTCTCAACGTTTGACAAAACCTGCTGGTTTCATATCAATATGAACTGTCGTCGCAATGAACCATATGACGAGTCCAGGCTAGACACACATCATGTGACCCTTGGAAGAATGTACTGGACGGTTCTGCACTGTGCCAGACTTGTATAGACCAAGCGACGGGAAAACTTTCCATGGATTGGGTAGAATGAGTTCAACGCGTGGGATAGACTGACAGGGTATGATTATCGCATAATAGTAAAACCTTTAAAAAATCACCTTGGATAATACGCTGTGGGATTGAGGAGCATCGCAGTTATTCAAAACCAATGTAAACAAGAATTTACCCAGATACGTTAATTTATATTGTTGGTATTGTTTCACGCGCCTAGAGAATATTACTTTTATCAATATAGCAGTTTTACACTTCATTTGTGTATTTTCAAAACTATATGAACATATATTATCAAAAAGAGTTTGAATTTCTACACACATGTATTTAATTCACCTTTAACGTTCTTTTTCAATAAAAGGACCAATGTGTATATATACATGTGGTAACTGTGAGGGATTGGATACGGTTCTTGCGTAACACTTTATTTTTAAAGTTTAAATTTAATTTCTGTTAACATGTGCATTGGTGAATTCTGCAATTAAACAACAACGTCAACACAAACTGGTTCCATGTCGTGGCATACAGTTAAAGACATGTGTGGTTCTTGGAGATCTAATAACATCTCTGGAGATTTCATTTGCTTCAATATTTGACAAATCCCGTTGGTCCACGTCCAATGCCAACTCCCAGTGCAATGAACAATGTCCAGCCTAGACACACATCACGTGACCCTTGGGAGAAGCTGTGACCAGGACTGGACGATCGCGCACTGTCCCAGACTTGTATGAACCAAGCAACGGGGAAACTTTCCGTGGACCGTGTAGAATAAGTTCAAGGCGTGGAATAACTGGCGAAATATGACTTTGGCATAAAATAATACTTTATTAAAGAAAGATAAGAAAGAAGAAGAAAAGAAAAGCCACCTTGGGTGCACCGCTTTGATGTCTGATTCATCGTCTGAGGGAGGGACAAAGCAGGAAAAAAGACTAAATAAGTCAATGTTATTGTTAATAATTTATTCGCAGGTGCGGTAATTATTTCTCTTCATTAAATTAGCAATCATCCACCTATATTGTGTAACTTCAATTTTAAAAAATGAATGTTATAAAATCAAGCTTGGAACTTGTGACTTTATCTTTTTTTTTTTTTTTCAAGAAAAAGGTCAATGCTGATATGGATGCGATGACAGTGTGAAAGATTAAAAATGAAGAGGAACATAGGTTTCAGTTTCAAACTATTTTTCCGGGAAAAAACACAAACAGAAACAACAACACCATAAACTACGCCGTGGTTGGTTATACAGTAAAACAACGTAGCCAACAACGTAGCCAGCAAAATGTTTTCCAAGTCGTCGCAAACAGTCAAAAGCTGCGAGATTCTTGGAAAACTTAAAACATATAAACATGTTTCGAGCCACAGTGAAGGAAATATACATACGGCTGACTGAAAAGAGTTCAAAACAAGATACTTCACAAGTCGTCGTTAAATATCCACTATAAAATGTATGACACAAATTTAAGCGAACATACTTATTTGGAAATGTATTATAAATAAAAACAACAAAAGCAAACAAAAAACAACACAGACCATCAATTACAGTGGGGAATCATTAGACAACTAAAACCATACACACCAGTAAAATAGTGTGTCACTTATGTTTAGAAGATACTCATGAAGACACCATCGTTGAACCAAAGAAAAGAGATATTTTCACACTGCATACAGAGAGAGAGAGAGAGAGAGAGAGAGAGAGAGAGAGAGAGAGAGAGAGAGAGAGAGAGAGAGAGAGAGAGAGAGTAAAGATTAACAGGCTTGTGTATGTTCACCCCTTTACACCTCTACCTCCGAACACTCCTCTCACACATTGAATACGCGCCTCATATAATATTATATCATATAATCACCATGCTGCGGAAGTGAAAAATAATGTGACAAAAAATAATTTTAAAAATTATATCAGGCTCTGATAAAACGGGTTCTTACACTTTATACGAGGCCAAAATCGGGTGGGTAGGAGTGTTAATTAAAGAGAAAGAATTATGTTATATAGAGCATTTGAGTTCGTAGACGTAGTGGGTTGGTAAGCGGAGAGTTCTTACACGGAGACCACTGCATAACAAGCTTGGTAGAGTCCTAATTATCACAAATTGCCAGGATATTAAAGTTAATATCACATATCTCCATAGGGTCAAACAAGTATACAACATTTTTGGGAGGGAAAAGGGGGCAACATGGCATTGAGAAAAGATTTAGCTAATAGAGGTTTGCACTGCAAGACATTGATTTCTAATCATTAAAAAAAAACTTGTTTTTTTCATGTTAGGGAACCTGCATAAAATCTGATAACCATGCTAGAAATTAAGTTCTCACTCTTCTTTTGAGTTTGTCCCTGATGGCAGCATCCTTATTTCGTGTTCCATCTGAATTTTTAGGGTTGTGCTCATCTTCTTCAGTAGAATCGTAGATCTTTCTGAGGGCGGTTGTGAGGCGAGAGCATGATCGGCGCTGGCGTTCATAGCAATTTGGGTGGCAAAAGTTGTGGTGAGGACAGATAAAGTTTGATAGATTTGCTAGCTGCACCACAACCTGAAGGGGAATAAAAAAACAAGTATACAATATGCAGGTGATGTCCTATGAAACTTTAACACAAAGTACATGCGTAAAATGTATCAAGTTTCTATTAAGTTGTTTTGCCATCTTCAGTGACATTATTCATTGCTACTTTTCAAGTGTTTTAGCTATAAAAGTAGGTCATATCATACCTCCAAATATAAATGGGAATAAAAGTGCTACTACATTATTTAACTATTAAAGGGAAACTTTAATCGATAATTGTAATGTTGATCCAACATTTTTTTTTAATTGTGATTCTATACTTCAATTGAATCTGCTCAAATCTGGGCATTGCCACTCTCAGAGAAAAAAAGGTAAACTATGTACAATAAGCTGGGTTATTCTCAAACTTTTCAGTGACATGTGCTTACTTTTTAAACTGCATTGTTAAATGTCCTCCCCAGTCTTGCATGGGGTTGGCTACTATATCTGTAAAATATTAACCTTTATCCATGGTAGATTTGTGTAAAGGTGCTCATCCTCTAACTCTGTATCTTTGTCAACTGGAGACTCTTGGTTTGTGTCATCACTCATCATCGTTACTGATTCTGCGTCCTCAGCTCCTCCATAGGGCACACCAGATCCTTCTTCTTCTGTGTACCTAGCATCAGACTGAAGCGAGTGGCTGCTAATCTTCCGTGACTTGATGCTCCCTCCTTGCTGTCTGATACCTGGCAAGGCAGTAATAGCATTCCATGCTTAGATGCAGTTTGATAAATAGCTGATACCTAGCAATATTTTAGTGTGTAACTTTTCAGCTTTTTCATGCAGCATTGGAGAGGAATTTTCTAAACAACGGAGGTGAATGAAGATAAATAATTTAGTTCAGTTAAAGTGACTTAATCCCTTGATCCTGTGTCACAGTGAACTTTTAATTTCAACCTGGCCCATACCACTGACAAAATGTTGGAGCAGGGTCACAGTAGAATAGTGGCCAAAGAAGCCAAGGTTTAAGCCACAAATGTGTCAAGAAGTTGTATTACATTTAAAGTCTTCTCTTCTTCACTAATTTCAATTGTCTCCTCTTACAACTTGGAAAATCTTTCTCTCTTTATTTAAATTCTTTATGCATTCACACGTCTTCAAGACCAAAGACAATTACAAGCGGACTGGATGCTCTCCCTCTGAGGGGAAAGAAGTGGAATGTGTGTTTTCATCTCGACAAATGACAAGTCATGCAAGTCACCAGAAGCCGCACCAAAAAGAACTCATCATATTATCTCCATGGCCAAACGCTCCGAATAGTAGATAAGGTCAAGTACCTTGGAGTAATTGTCGGGTCCAATGGAGATTGGACACAGCACATAAACGATTTGGTCAATAATGGAAAAAGGCTACTCGGTTTCATGCAAGGCAACCTGAAGGTTAACTCGAGGACTACAAAGACCAAGCCTTGAGGATGCTCCTACGCCCTAAACTAGAATATGCAGCTACAATATGCGACCCTAACAAAAAGGAAAAATTTCACCAAAGGTAATCAATAAAATGTATCTTTTTTAAATCTTATCTTTTGTTCCTCTCGCAATATAAATTCATTTAGTATTCAGATGTCAAGTCTATGAAATGTATAAATTTTGCTTGCCAAAGACATATTTCTATGCAAGGAAAATGCAAAAGGAGCAATTTTTAACCATGGGCTCAGGCAGAAAGTCACTCACTCCCAGATCCACTGTCAGGACGGCCAAGCTTAAAACTCCGCCTGAAGCTCAGGTTGTGCCCTGACCCTCGTCTGAAGTGACGCAGTAGCTTCTGACGACCCTGGGCCAGACGCCGACCTGCAGGGAAGCACAAGTTGACAGCGAGTTTGTGACGAGAGCGCTTATAAGTAAAATTAACATAAAATACAAAAGAGAATCATTTGAAGATGGAGAGCGCTAAATATTAAATTAATAGAAAATACAAAAGATAATCTTTTTGTGATTAGAGCGCAAAAAAATATATTTAACAGAAAATACAAAAGCAAATTATTTTGTGAGAAGGCACAAAAATCGAAAAAATAAAAATTCCAGACATTACAATGAAAAAATTGTGGAAAATGTTTGGTTCATTTTCTTTCAACGTTGTAGTCATAGAGATTCTGTTTCCAGAAAAAAGTCAATTATTCATTTGTTTTCTCAATCATTACTTTTTTATGGTTAGACTCCAGTCATTTATTGTAAGTCTGCAACTTTTCAAAAGGACTGAAACATAAATAAACAAACCTTCACTGGTCCAGCCTAATAATATATTCATTTTTTGAAGTCTTGGAAAAAAGGAAAAAAAGTTTCTTCTTCTCTTCAAAGCCTCTCACACGACTGTTTTCCTTTAATTTATTTAAAACAAATCTGCCAATTTTAACCTTGTCCTTATCAGCGGATAGGTGTTGATATAACAAACACATTGATATGCTTATTTCAAAATGGCACTCATCTTGCTAGCCCAGAGACTCAGTCTCACCTTTCTCTTTCTTCTCGTCCTGGCCGGGCTCGAGCTGAGACAGAGACGCGGTGCTGCTATGGAGCGAGTCCGACCGCTCCGTCAACACCGCAAAGCTGATCTTCCTGTCCCCTGGGCTGCCCACACAGGCTGAACAATTCAAGTTTTACATTAGTTGCAATGTGGCTTTGTAAAAATCAAGTAGATTTTGAGGACAATGGATAAGGTTATAGACATTTCTTTTAATTGAAAATCTAGATCTACTAAAAAATAAAGATACAGAAAAGGAAGTGAAAAAAAATTTTGACATAACATATTAGACTGGTGCTACTCTAATACTGTATGAAAATACTCAATCACTATAGATTAAAGTTTATAAATTTAATAAACTTGGGTTGCAAGCTCATGATAAAATAAATATAATTACCAATGTGCAGTCATTTATACACAACACTAAGGCCACAACTTTTTTTTTCTTTTTTTTTTTTGACCATCCATGCAAGATCTTGCACAAACAAAAAACTTACTGATGCCTGAAGGCAGCTCTGCCACATTTGACTCGGAGCTTTTGTCGGAGTGGCCTGGACTGCTCACTATACTGCTGTATCTGCGGCTGGTCACATTCTTCTCCCACAGGTGCTCCCGCTTCTGGCTGCGGGAGCGCGGCAAGTACTGGAAAGTCTCCCGGAGAAATGTGGTCACCTCAACCAACACCAGACACGCCAACATCTTCAGGGCATAAGGACATTCCTTCCCTTTCTGGTTGACAGAAGCTTTGGATGGCAAAGAAGAACTTGAAATGTTGAATTGTACTAGATTATACCTTTATGATTGCTTCCTAAAAAATATTTACCTTTCTATGAAAAAACAAATCATTGAAATCGTTAATCAACTTCCAGAAATTAAAATTATTTATTGAACAGTTCTAAATCAGTGTCTTGCTACCTCATATAAACAGAGACAAACTTTATACAGTGTTGAAATTCAAACAGACATCTTTCCAATCATTACTATTAATCAAATTCCTTTCAATTGACACCTCTAAATTTGTAGGATCCATGCTTGAGTTGGTCTTAAATATCATTCATATACTCATAGACAAAAAGGTCTCACAAAGAAAAAAAAACATGTTGGCCTTTGCTATAAATTTAGACTGAATTTACTGAACAGGCAACTAAGGAACCTACTGCATATGATTGGAGGCCCATTTCAGGGTTGCTGATAAAAATACTAGTTAACAGGAGCAAAAATTTAAGTCAGAAGTAAAAATATGTTACCTTTAAAAGTTGCACAATTAGAGTAACAAAAAAGTCCTATACGTTTTAAGGTGACTTTGATCGTAGCTGTCAAATAGGTACATATATTTCTTGTGAAATAAGGTATAGATTTAGAAAGATGTGGAGACTCTTAATTTGTTAATGTATGATTCTGGAAATACTGGTGACTGTTTCCACTTATTTTGATGGTATAGCCGATATAAGATACCCATCAGGACCCTTATTGTAGCATAAAGAATGTTGAAAATTAAATGAAACTTTGTCATTAACAGTTCAATTTATAATAAAAACTGAAGCACCTTTGGGGAGTCATCTTCAGCTGCCACAAAATTTGAGAAAATTAGTAAAAGCTATGTTGCAAAAAAAAACAATGTTTAAATTGCTTTCTCAACATTTTAGGAGCATATGATTTGTTTGATTATCAAAATACTTGATCAATCACAGTAACATGCCAAAAGTACAAAAAAGTGACGAAAGCAAAAACTGTTACCTTCATCTAAGAAATCTTCCTCCTCATCTTCAGCTCTTAACTCCTTTTTCCTGTTTTCATCCTTGACTTCATCAATAACAGCCAGTCTATCTGCATGCTCTTTGGCTAAAATGTATTCCATTTGGAGGCCCAGGTTCTAAGAGAGCAGGTAACAGTGTCATAACAAAATTGCCCAGTACATTGGTTAAAATCATGTTTATTTTTTAAAGGTTTAAATAATCAACTACAATTAGGTGACCTTTGAATATTTCACATTTAGGTAAATCAACCTACAGTGGAATCTGCTTAAACACTGTTTAAGATAAACTATGGCTTGATATCAACAATTAATCCCCAATAGGTTTATCTACAGTACACTCTACTGTATACACATCTTGATGGAAAATCTTACCTCTGCCCAGCTGTAAAACATCCTGCCTGCAGCTTTCTGTAGGATGATGTTCAGGCGGTACCCTGACGGCTGTCCTCTGTTCTGCAGTGCCGCCACTGTGTGACGGAAGCTCGGGAGGTTCAACTTCATCCAGTTGGGCCAGTCGCCACGGTTACAGCGGTGGATGAAATGGGCACACTCAAGCAACATGGCTGCTCGAGCAGACACAGGTGCATCCTAAAAGGACAGATTTCAAATGCAAAACGCTATTTATGTTTGGATATTCAAGAATCAGTGTAACACAAAATCCTCACTAAACTGTAAGGATGCTGATCAGATGGTTCCAACAATTCCTTCAACCATTGAGCCCGAGATTAGACTCCACTCTAATTTTACCTTTCGAGGCGGGATTAGAGTCCACTATAAGATCGAACTTGAGCGGTAAATCTAGGCTAACAAAATAGGAAACATGACATATTCATTTCTTATCCAAAATCAGGGGTGTTATCTTTTTTTTTTTTTTTTTCAAGTTATTGGTGATTTATCAACACCAAGTCGAGAAAATTAAAGGTTTTGTTCAGCCTTTGTTTTATGTGAGAGCCTAAATCACCATTTTATGACCCCTAACCCCCCTTCAACTCTTACACATTTGGGATCTTCTGAAAGTTTGGACTCTCATCTTTGCATCACAGGCAATGGTCTAGTTCTCAAAGTCTGCCGCTAAGAATAGTATGCAAATTTGTCACCATATTATGGGTACGTGCATGTTCTGCTCTAACCACTCTGTGATTAGACGACCTTGAATGAAGCCTTGCTGAGCATGCACAGAGACAGCTCTAAGCTCGAGCCAAGCTTTAGCTGGCATAATGATATGCGCACATGTCTACATGTCATCCATATCTACAGGTTGAATGAATGAATACATGTCTGTAGAGCCTCTGTAGACAAAGACAATGCAAAATGATTGTGTGTTCTAACACAAATCTACATCTTTAAGTGATGGATCTAGTGTAGCGTCCTTTTGTCCACATGTCCATCACTGTGTGCCTTGTATTTGGTTAGGTGCGAAGTAGATCTATCTTGCAGCTCGCAAAGTTTTAGAAGTTCTTTTCTATTCACAACAGGGTCCATCTTCTAGTTCTAGAACCAAACATTTCATACTCAACAAATATGATGCACTCAGTGACATAGTGGATATAGATCTAGATTCTAGGTACATATTAGACATGGATAATGCATCAAACCATCCTTTCTAAGTTTTTCAGAGTTTTCGCCTCAGTATGGTGGTCTGAACCCCATCCACCCGTAGGGGTGAGGGTTTAAATTTTCCAGTGACATCCATCAATGATCAATCGGTTCTATGTTATGTTATGTTATGTTAAGGCTTTGTCCATCTACTGCAGGATCTAGCCCTCCGAATCACATCTCCATCTTTTTCTATCTCTAACTGCTCTGCTCCATATGTGCATTTTTCTTTTTTTGTCAAATATGTATTTTATCCACCAGATACAGACCAACCTAATATCATGTCAAATACGTACTAAATATGTATTATACGTACTGGTTGGCAGCTATGCAGGTGTATTTTTAGAAATGTACCCATAGAGCATAACTGATGATGAATTTGACATATCTTTTTAATCAAACTCCAATGAATTATGTTCTGAAAGTGGCAGAGTCCAAGATGATTTGAACCAACTAATGAAAATGGACAGCCATTCAGTATTCACGATAATGGACATATAAATTTACATGATTGCCTCCAAAAAAAGGGAGTCAAATTTGACTCCTACGCACTCAAAAGGTTAAACCAGTAGCAAGTATTCTTAAACTTAAGTTGAAACTGCATTAAGATTAACACAAAAACTCTATAGTCTTTTTTGTTTCTTCATGACTCATTTCAAGGTGCTGTACGGTAGTGAAAACTGTTGATTTCTAAGTATTTTACGTTTCAGTCCAGGAAAAGGTTCCTCTTTAACATGGAAATCAACATGTGGGGGGAACCTGACAATAAGCATTTATGCCCAAGGTGGGAATTTTTGTAATGATCCAAAACATATTTCTTTTTGCCATGTTTTTTCTTTAACTGACTCCAAGCATTTTCACGTTCTCTTTGTAAATGTCAACTTGTTTTGTTTGTATACTTTGTTCCAGAGCCTTTAAAACCAAATGTCATATCATCCTCTTCGTTGAGTATCCTTGATAAATTTGAGAATATCTTAAAACACAATAATATTTTACGATCAATAGCATTGTCTGTATTGTTAAAATTTTGTTCCTGCAGATACTTTTTTTTATCAAAAAGACAGATGGTATCTTCTTCTACCCACTGCTGACTCAAGACTTTCCATCTAATAATTGATATAATTTCTCAATCCAAACGGATATCAACTCATTTTTAATAGCGTTTTGTAGTATAATATAAGGAGAGCTGATTATAAAATTACAAAATATTTTTGCTCTTTCTATATTGAGAATTTTTGTTCCAGACAAAAAGACATAGAATAGGTACATAAATTCCTTCCAAAGATGACTACTACATAGACCAGTATTAAACGTAAACATGTAACCAACATTATCATGTATCAAACAGGATTGTTTATATTCAATCAACTGTATGCATATATCAAGTTTTTTTGTCTATTTACTTACCAAATCTAACATGGCAGCAACCATTTGAGGGTCAGGTAAGGAGCCTGGGTGACAACACTCGAGCAAAAAGGAGAAACGTAACATGCCAGATTTTATAAGATAACGGTCAACCATTTTCTTTTCTTTGACCATGACAAGCTCTACACCATTATCACTCTTCACGCCAGATCGGTGCTTGAAGAAATCTGAGCAGAAAAAATACAAATTGAAGCTTTGATAAACTTATTCACAGTCATACTGGATTGAAAATATATTCAGAGAGTGCATGATAGATTTTCCATCAAAACAAAACAGTCTCATTGATCCATGGAACCTACAAGAAGGACGTAAAAGCTGACTGAGTCACATCAAGATGTCTTAAAAAGCAAAAAAAAAAAAAAATACTATGTTCCATCAAGATGTTTCACAAAGCGATAACATACTAAGTCACATTAAATCATAACATTTTTGACAAAGCAAATGTCTCAGAACTTACCTTGAAAAATGCTTTATGACTTTCTTACCACAGGTTAAAATTTTTCGTATACATACACATGTAAGTTGACTCTAACTAGCTAAGACAAATATATGATTTTTAAACTTCATGATGAAAACACTTGTGAAAAAATAAACTACAAATATTTTGTTTTCACAGATCTTACCATCAGAGCTGCCTTTGCGGGTCATTTTTTTACCAAGAGTTTTAATGCCATCCTCTATTCTTTTGCGAGCACTTAAGAAGGAGAGCGTCGCCTGACTGGCCGCCTTGAAGGACATGCGCCCTCTGCCTGCACCAGCGCCGGCCGCAGGCTGCTGCGCCACGGCTGCCAGGATGATGTTCCGGTGGACCTGCATCTCACTGCGACTTTCTCGTCTGTCCAGGGGAGGGGGGTCCGACATCTGCTCATCTTCATGGTCACTCTTAGTGCCTCGACGCCAGCCTGCACAGTTTGGTGAAAGCACGAGTTAAAAATAATAATATACTGGTTAGGTCGGGGTTTGTATAATGTGGCCCGCTGAGACAGGAGTCCCTTTTAGCCCGCACTACATCTGTGTGGCAGAGCATAAAATTGTCAGATGTTGTCTTGGGACATACCTACAAGTTTCCCTCCAACAAAAAGATTAAAAAACTTCTCTTCTGTGAACATTTGAATTTCTCCTGATTTGATATATATCTAAGTAAAGTACCAAAGTGTTATCTGGAGGACATCTGCACAATTTAACTGATACAATTCCTAACCCGCATTATAACTTTTGAAAGTGATCCTACCAATTTTTTCCATTTTTCTGGTTGACCACACAAACCCATGCATACATTCTCTTTCCATCTTTCTCTCCACTCTGTCCATCAAGCCCTCACCATCTTTTTCAAACTGCCAACAGTTACTCCTTTGAGGTGTCTGCCTTTCCCCCAAACCTATCTGTCTCTCCTCCCGAGTGTCTTCTCTCTTTGTGCCCTTGCTACTTTTCTCATACCAACAACAGTTACTCCTAACCCTACCAACTGACCAATGTTAAACTTGCCACTTTTCTCATACCAACAACAGTTACTCCTAACCCTACCAACTGACCAATGTTAAACTTGCTGAAGCGGCGCCGTGGCGTTGTACTGGAAGATGGAGAGTCTTCTTCGGCCGCTGAGATGCTTGTCCTTGGGCTCTTCCCAGGGCCTTCGTCCAAGATCTCCGAATCACTTGCTGCATACTGGAACATCAGCGACTGGAGAAAGAAAAAGGCAGGGTGTCCTTTAACCGTATAAATTAACAAAAAACAATTATGATGCTTTTTCAAAGTTCTTTTTAGTAGAACCTGGATACTAAAATTACAAAGAAATTAAAAAACAAAAACAAAACAAAAACAAGTTCATGCAACTGCTCTATTGAACTATTATGAACACAGGGAAATGTTTTTACATCCCTTTCTTATAAAGAAAGTAAAGAAAAGCGTATTTCAAAACAAGCTTTATCTTGAAACGTATAACTTATCTAAATAAAAATATTGATAACATTTTTTTTAGTGCCTAGGTCTTTCACTCTTTGATGCTAAGCATTTGAACATATTATCAAACAAACTAAAATATAACCATCTTTCTATAAGAAACTTTGATATAAGGAAAGAGAATATCAAATTACTTACTTTTGTAATCTTGCTCCTAAAGAGAGACTTCTTGGACTTTCTCCTGCCTGTTGAGTCATCCTCTCTGTTTTGATGGACATTGATGTGTTTCGTGGTGGTTAGGGTGGTCTCCTTCTCATCTCCACTCTCTGAGGTTACTGAAGTCGTTCGCCTTGTAACAATGTGATACAGAACATGCTTTAATAAGAGCAAAGCAAGAAAATAAATGAAAAGAGTAAAAAATGCTTCCTTTCTTTTCTTAAAGAACGTTTTGTGGAAAAGTTCTGAGTGAAAACAATAACTAAAAAGGCAAAGTGTGTGCAAATTTGAAAAGAACCCCATTAACATACTGTATGTTTACATGTAGGTTAAATAAAAATTTCATTGATAATAATGTAAAACAGGACAATTTTTTTACAAGTTGTGAATTTCCAACCTGACAGGTGAGGCCTGTTTCTTGAGGACAATTTCTCGTTTCCTCTCGGCGCTCTCTCTTTTCACTTTCTGAAGGGAATCCAGCAGCCCACTCAGGGCAACCCTTCTGAAAGTTCCACCATGAATCTCTTTCACATACACCATCAGTTGACGCACATCACAGAACAGGCTCTGGACAGGGTTGGATTGTCAACACAAATGGCCTTCATTTTTCATAATTGAATTTTATTGAGAAATTTACCAGGGAAAATTATCATTATTGCTATTTACAGTACATGTACTTCCCTAATTAATGATAAGCAAACATGAATTAGAAATATCTATGACAGTATAAAGGAATTTCTAGTCATAATCATAGGTACACTAAAATGTGTTCCATTTTGCTCAGTGAAATTATCAGCATTGTCAAAGGTAAAAAAATGACCTTCTAATTATTTTAAATTAAAATACAACTGATAGGAACTGAATTATTTTTTTTTTTTATGTATCCCTCGTTTAGTTAAATGATATGTATTTCTCCTATATCCTTTTAACTGTTTTAAATTCAGGGCCCACAGCATATGGGCAAGGGGAGGAAATACAACATACGACTTGGATAAATGTAATCAATCTTAGTTGTACCTTGCAACTTCTACCGCTCTACAAAATGAACAAAAAATCGCTTCCACTGTCGACTCACAATGTTTTCGGTCCCATAGAGATCGCTAGCACACTCCACACAGCGGGATACCAGTGGCTTCACCAGGTTGGCTAGGAGAACTCCTTCCACACCTCGGTAGCCCTCCCCACCCACACTGTGGCCAAAGTTGTTGGCGTATCCAGCGCGTGGCAGGTTCTCCTGAGACACTGACTTCTTATGGGCTAGATCCCACAGAGAGAGAGAGAGAGAGAGAGAGAGAGAGAGAGAGAGAGAGAGAGAGAGAGAGTAAAACAGTAATATAACATTGCTAACTGAGAAATTTAATTTTACATAACGATATAGTACTTGATATTTTTACAGATAAAATTATTTATTCAACTGTGTAGAAAGCAATGAATAAGTTAAGTGGTTGGACATTTCATCGCATAATTGCATATAAGTGTATGGAGGTTTTTAAATATTTAAGATGTCAAGAGCAGTTGTAAAAATGTATAACTTCCTTGATAAAAAAAAATGAAAACTTGAGGATTTAAAATGAATACATTATATACTAAAACTTAAACGGTTGGTTCAAGATTACCGTGAGATAATTGTGAACTATTTGGATTAAACAAAGATATCACTTTCATGCTTTCTTTTTTCTTACAAAGGTATGACTTTCATGCTTTCTATGCTCTTACAAAGCTACGACTTTCTTACTTTTAGACGACTTTCCTGCTTTCTATGGTCTTACAAATTTACGACTTTCTTACTTATTACAGTCTCACAAAGTTATGACTTTCATGCTTTCTATGCACTTACACATTGGTGATTGCACGATATTGGTTGGATCAAAACAAAATCCGAGGAAGGCATGTAGGAAGTCCACCGGCTCCTGCAGAGGCCTCCTCTTTACAGTGTCGCGCAGGAACTTGTGGAACATGGCCGGGTTGAGCTTGTGCAGCCTCTGGAGACAGTTCTGTCCCTTCATGCGCAGGTGGTCGCCCAGAGAACCCATCACACCATCATTACAGCCGTGGGGGCAGCCCAGAGCCTTAAAGATTCTGAAAAGATCAAAATGCATTTTAAAATTCCAGGGTTTTTCAGAAGGTAAAACACGAACCTAACAGATGGCATATATTTAAGAAATACAGAGTTATTGACCTGAACGGTTGCAGATTTCTTAGTTATTAGTCCATTAAGTGTGACTCGCCAGTTGACTGCCTCTCAGTGACAGAACTACTGGTTTCGCTCGCTGCTACTTAGCTGACTTAACACCTTCCAACTGGGCACTGCCGGGTCCCAAGTAACTGCCACTGGTAGTGGGCCTTCATCCTTTATGCCTCCTTTTTCCATCACGCGAGAAACTCGTGAATGGGTGTACATGCGCATAAAATGTCAACCAGTTAAATCAATGAGTAGTTTGGAGGATTTTCAGCCTCCCAGTCACATGCTTAAAATAATCAATTTAAGAAAGCTGAGATATGTTGGGCATGCATGCCATCACACAGACACAGGTTTGATGCTAAATGTCCTGCAAGGCAGAACCCAGTCGATAGGCAAAAAGGGAAGACCACCAACATCAAGAAGAGTCTGGGCCTTAATTTGCAAAGCATCACCCACGACAGTCAGGGCAAAAAAAGATGCATCATATTGAGGACAGAGCATCAAGTGGGGCAGCAACCATCATAACCGATGACACTGACAGAGCAAGAGATAGAGTCACATTATGACGGTTGTATGACTGATGATAGCCTGGATCTCTAAGAAAGAAAAGTGCTGAGGAAGGAGCAAGATACCCCCAGTAGAGATCTTGTGTAACCTGGCGGTGTTAATTCCCTGTGTATAAAGATGGTTGTACCATTGTGGTAGTGCTGAGGAAGGAGCAAGATACACCCTGTAGACATCTTGTGTAACCTGGCAATGTTTAGTCCCTGTGTATAAAGACGGTTGTACCATTGTGGTAGGGGAAGATAGTGATGAAAGCCATTCTTTGACTGATTCACATAGAAGCGTCAAAGACCGCACCTCGAGACACAAAGACAGACAGACACACAGATACACACTGATGTGAAACAGGCGTTGGCCACATTGCATGTTGAAATCAGATCTGTTCTGTTCGTGTGACTGTGGCCTTGTAATTGCATTTGGCTTATTTTTACTCTATACAGAGTTTATTTGGATAGTAGGCTAACACATACTGTAACTGCGGGTGCTTTGCTTGACAATATAATCTTTGATCATTACTTCCTCCCGTGGCCTACGCTCTCAAGCAGACGATGCGATACTCGGCAGGTTTTAATCTGGTCTAATATTTTTCTAGAAATTCGTGGGATGTAAATCTTATTAAATTTAAATATTATTAGCGTTGGCTTAGTAGGGGCTTAAATATACCTCAGTCTCCAGTGCTCGGAACTGAGGAGCAGGAGCACAAAGGTTCAAATCTTTCGTGTTGTCGCTCTTTTTCCACCCACTCCCTTTTTACCTCCATTTCTGTAGGAAACCTATGGTACATAACATTATTTTGAACATTTCATTTTTAGCAATATAAGGCGGCAGATATCTCTAGCATTAGTGCTCTGGATTGACGATTAGGAGGTCAAAGGTTCAATACTCAGCTGAAATTTCCATTTGTGTATTGTATAACTGCAATATGCAATGTAATCTGTCATTCCAGAAGAATTAAAAAACCTCAAGTTTTCATTCTACTCCCCAAAAAACCAAATGCACTCGATTGCTCAGATAACAGGACTATTAGCTTGATGTGTCATAAATTCAAACTATTACTGACCATCATACTGAATAGAATAAAGGACAAGATCCGTAATGAAGTCTGGGAAAACCAAGCCGGAACAAGAGAAGCTAGATTTAACCGGAAAATCCTATCCGAAAAATGTATAGAGAAAAACAAAGATATCTATGCATGCTTTATAGATCATTCAAAAGCATTTGATACAGTTATGCATACAAAACTTATTGAATCTTTACAGAAATTAGATATTGATAAATATTATATAGCCCTGTTATCAAACCTGTTATCCAACACACTAACAGGTCTAGTCAGAATAAAAACATGAGTTTGACAAGGCTGTGTATTATCCCTTCTCTATTCACCATATACACAGATTTTGTTTTCAGAGAAATAGAAGATCCTCCTGGACTAAAGGTTTGGGGGGGGGGGGGATTTTTGTTATTGGTTGGTCAAAATATACAAAACTTTGAACTTGTTCCACTCCTTTCCCGTCAACAATTGCATTTTTGCAGATTTTTCTTTTTTCTTTGAAATAGCAAGAGTTTATTTTCCCTTAATATTTATCAGGGGGACATATTTCCAATTTCCTCTTTTACTACTGTTACTAGTTTTTGGGTACCATATTCACTTTCTTCCAGGATCACTATCATCGGCATCGTAGCTGAAATGTCATAAGTAGAACTATGAATTTAAATACTGTTACATATTGCAGTGTATGAATGTTTTGTATAATTTGTATGGAAGAAGGATTATGGCCCAGTATATACAGATAATGAAGTAATTCCATCTTTAGCTATTTTCGTTTATGTTATTTTTAAGACCTTTTGCTTCAAGGTGGACAAGATAATTCCTAAAATCTATGGGCAGCAGAATCTAAAGATAACCCCTCAACCTGACTTTCAATGTATATCTTTAGCTTAATTTTTAAGCACTTCAAATTTGCAAGACAATGCTTAGTTTTGGGCAAGAACAAAATCTTAGCATAAACTAAAAGGAAAAAAAAATCAATGTTGTTGTCTAAGTGTTGCAAATCAGCACTTGGCTGTTTTGTATGCTAGTGCAGTCAAAGTTCTAATATAACATATAGATCTTTGATGCTTTCAATACAGTGGAAAAGATCATTTATGCTTACAGACAAATAAATAGTTGCAAGCCTTTCTAGACTCAATTTACAGTTCCTGGAGATGAAATGTTCCATGCTGCCATTATTAGTTTTTAGGAGACTTTAAAAAATGTATGGGAATGGAAATTTAGTTTTTTAGTGCTTAATCAACATTTTGTTTTATCTGCACGCAAGGTGCAGGTGTAGAAGCATAAACAAAACACGCCCAACCTGAAAAGGCTGTGGGCTGTCACTTCGTCCTTTCGATCTGGAATAATGTTTTCCATGCCCTCTTGACCTGAACCAGTGCCATTTGTAAAGCCTATGAATAAATAGTTTTTGAAATTTAAAGAAATACAGCTATTGACAAAATAATATGGTTTAAGATAAAAACCTATGAAAAGGTATTGTTTAAGATTGGACAATGGACAAATAATTATATTTTACACTTATTACCTTACCTTTGAACAAATATTGCTTAACATAAAAACATATGAACAAATAGTTGGGTTTTTTTAAACAGTGGAGAATTTTTTTTTATGGAAACCTGTGAACAAATATTGGTTAAGATAAGGACAAGTAGACAAATATTGTTTAAAATATTTTTTTAATGCATTATGAATGAAACAGGCTAATCAAGACAAGAATGCAATAAATGAAAACTCAGCTGTTATTTACAGGACATTAATGGAATGCCAAAGTGACAACTCACCATCTTCTTTTTAAAGCTGGGATTAATATATATTGTTTCATTATTAAAAATCAAAAAGTCTCTTGACTGACCTCTTTTGAGAAAATCCATGATTGCTTTGCTTGCAGCAAGCTTGAATTTTTTTTATAAATAATAAATTATGGTACTGGCCAGGGAAAGTGTATATTCAAATTTTTTGTTTTGTTTTATTTTACTCTAGCTGATTACTTTTTTTGTACTTTGTTTATAATTATTTTGTGTTTGTCATTTCACTCATGCAAACTAAGAAATTAGATTTAAACGGTTTCCAAGATAATTTGTTAACAATGAAAGCAGAATAAGTTGGAATTAATTCAACCATAAAAAATGATTTCATACTGTGCAGATTAGAAAAACAAGAGGGTAGGGTAAGTCAGATGATTCTTTCCTTGCCCACCCAGATTAAATACAGCTCATCTGGTTTGTGGTATGGTAAGTCTTCAGGGTCATATTATAACAGAAAAAGAGAGAGAACGGCAAACAGACTAGTAAGAAATATCAAGTGTAATGAATAAAAATTTGAAATTTTGAGATTCACTACATAAATGTAAAACAAATTTGTAGGTAGAGAGAGTCAAAAACGGGTAGACTAAATTTTAACTATTTTCATCTAACCTTCTGGGGTGACTGCAGTCGAGGTTTGGCCTGAGTGAGCAGAGCCTGGTGTCTTTGCTGACGATATGGACCCAACAGGTGTGCTTGCAATATTGTTGCCCATCAAGTTTGCCCCTCCGCTAATTCCTGCAGCTTTCCCTGACTTTGTTACACCAGGGGGTGATGGGGTAGCGGTGGCAGACGCAGGCTGGTCTTTGCGAGTCTCAATGATGTCCAGATCCAGCAGACAGTTGAGCAGATTGAGCAGGACTTCACAGATCCGTGGGCTGTACTCGTTCATAGCCACAAAGTGCAGGGCTCGAAGAACAACTTTGTACTGAATGTGACCATTGTCTTGGATGTAGTGCTTGGAGCCAGACACCTTTGAAAGGATAAAAGTACAGTGGCTGTTACAGGGTGGGGACAAAGGAGTTTACATACAAAACATATAATATTTAAAGAATAAAGAAAAGTGAGTAAAAAGGGGGAGGGAGAATGAGAGATACAGAAGCAGAGAGAGAGAGAGAGAGAGAGAGAGAGAGAGAGAGAGAAAGAGAGAGACAGACAGACAGACAGACAGACAGCCACACACACACACACACACACAGACAGACATAGACAGACAGACAGACAGACAGATAGACAGACATAGACAGACAGACAGACATAGTCATAGACATACAGATAGACAGACATAGACAGAAAGACATACAGACAAGACAGATAGACAGACAGTGAGAAGGACAGATAGACAGCGATAAAGGGAGAGAGATGAAGAAAGAGAGAATGCATAAGACAAATATTTATTCTTCAATCAAATTAAATAGAGAGTAATTTATCTATATTTCATTGCGTTTCACATACATTAGACACATGATGCTTTGCCTAGCAAAATTACACAGCTCTTGGATTAACTGCAGAAGCAATTTAGACATTAGAATAGAAGAATATGTCACCAGAACTTCATACTGAAAGTGAACTTTACTTTTGAAAGCTGCCCCAAAGCTTTAGATAATGAAATCTAATTTGTGACACAACTTGAGGGGATCTGAAATCCTGTTTTGCCCAACTCACAAATTTTCTTTTTCCTCAACCCCTAAAAAAACCCAAAAAAAACCCAAAAACACTATTAACCTTGACTAAGGATATCCTTTTCTTAATACATGTATACACAATTTCTGCAGTACAAGGCTAGTTTCATATCTCATAATTGAAACAAACAACTTTTTAAAATAAATTTTTATGTGACACTTTTAACCTTAAGGGTAGGGGCGGGTCATGTGAGTGATTTTCTTTGTTATCCACTTTAGCTAGTTTTAACTGCAAGCATTGAAATCAGCACCTTCGAAAATGTAGGAAACAATGTGATTTCTGAAATGTTGTCACATGGTTGGCATGGTGAGGCCGCCAAATTGGATATTGGGTACATAAATCAGTGAATTTAAAAATCTATCTTGTCCTACAGTTCTCTATCAGAAGACCTGAAACATGTCAGACGTGTGTAGCCACTGTTTCAACATAATAGAGTGAATTTTGGCTATTTGAAAAAAATTGTATGTTGCTATAGAGCAATAAAGGGAAGAAACTCATTTTTCTTGAAAAATCTCGGTTGTTGTTGTTGAGTTAGTTTAACTTCCAACATCAGCACTATATAGCCTATATTGTGGACAGGCCCCAAGACTAATGTCTGACAATTTTATGTGCTGCCACACACAAGACAGGGCGGGGATGCTATGACTCCTGTCTCAGCCGATCACATTATACTGACACCGACCAAACCAGTAGGGAGCGCAATCGCCAGGCTCAAACCCAGACTTTTTGCGTCAGAAGTCGATGTTCTACCCCAGGACCACCGCGCCCCCCTTAAAGGATCTCAGATTTCTATAAAAAAAAAACTCAACAGAAATTTTAGAAAAGCCTATATTATGTTGTTTATGACATCACGAATTTTCAAAGCAATCGATCAATTGGTGTTGGAGGAGATAGATTTTTAGTGTGAGAACTTTTGAGGAAATCACATTGGAAAGTAGCACAAATAAAAAAATTTTTGAAGTGCGAAAATATTGTCCCAACATCGATTCTAAGTCATTCCATAAGGCAGGACAATTCAGCCTGCATTTAAAAAATTCAAACTAAGTGCCTTACTGCACTGTTGTACTTTCTTCCGCTTTCTCGGGTGTTTTTTGGGTGTTTTTTTTTTAAGGTAATGTAATTTCTTTTCATCTACTTTTCAGCTTGCATTACTTTCAGTATGTGAAGGATTTTTTTTCATTTGTCATGAAAATAAGTTTTGTTAAGAAGTGTCAAGAACGTAGCGTGCATTTTAAGATACAAGTTCATATTAATTGAGCTGATCAAGACTAGGTTAGAGAAACTCAATGAGGCACAAATGTTCAAAAGCTATCATTATGGCCATTTATATAAATAAAAAGGTCCCTTTTGCAAAAAAACTATCATCAACTTATGTTTGGAAATGGTTAAAGTTGTCTAGTCAAATATTTACAGAGCACTTTCAGTAATGTTCAAGCTCTTTCAAAAATCTAGCGGAAATATGTGGCTGTGGCTGACTATTATTTTTCACATCCACTTAAGCATTTCTACTGGACCCACATGATATATGTTTTCATAAAAGGTAACTCGAACAATATGTTTTCATAACTGTCATGAACAATATGATCCTTCTAAAAGAAACACTTGATTTTCATTGTTGAATTTCATTCTTAAAGATATAACATAAAGAAGCTGCTTCGAACAAAAAGGCAATGTGTGTTTCTGACCTGGGAGCAGGATCAATCAACTATTCCAGAGAAAGGCTAATATGATTATAATATTCCCCTTGAAGCTAATCAAACACACTAAATTTTGATGCTATTGTTAGATTGGTATCCTATAGTATGAGTGAAGAAAAGATTGGTAAAAGCAAAACACAAATAGGCTGACAAAAAACACATGAACTGATCAAACATTAAATGAGGTGAGTGATAGAAGTCCTTTGAAAAAAAAAAATACTGTTGGTCCGGTAAAAGTGATAGGGACTTTTGTTTTTTAACAAAATAAAAAGGTTGTTGCAGTTCTTATTTTGTGCAACCTATTTTAAAAAGTACAACTTTTGTCGGAAATGGCTATACAAAGTTTACCCAAGTGCTACTGTTGAAACAGGATACTTACAAAAGATTAATATCTAAAGCTTCTGCATTTCTTGATCTCTACATGTAGATATAATTATAAGTAGATTGGTGTAACTCAAAACAACCAATAATCGTATAGAAGCTCAGAAAAAAAGGGGAGAGGGGGGGGAATGACTGAACTCGAGTGCTTCTCTTTCATCACCCTAATATAATGTTTAATTCTAGCTAGTACATGACATGGAATTTGCATATTGTTATTGATATTATTATTATTATTATTTCATTATTAATAATGGGTTATGATTACATTTTGGTACATATAGAAAACAAATAAAAAACATATGTAGTTAAGTGTAAAAATAAATAAATATAATAGATATAACATTGTTTTCTTAATAAAAAAAAAACAAGCACACACACACACATACTTTTCTCCAGATGATACTATGGAAATTATTAATGATTACTGATTCCAACTTTTTTTCAAAAGAGGTAAATGAGAACGTGAATCAGGAAATAGAAAAGTGCATAAGCGCTAGAAAATTTGTGAAAATCGGAGGGTCATGTTCTTGAAACAATTAAAATATATTAAAAACTGTTTTGTATTAAAAAATTTTTTCTTTGCAATTTGTACAATAAAAACTCCATTGTTGGCCTTCGACGAACATGTTGAATAATCTTATACAAAACAGTCTTGATACATATATCTCTCTTAATACTAACTGATACAATTGAGATAGAGGCTGTAAGCTGAAAGCAGCATGTGCTGGAAGGTGACAAAGAAGTGCAGACAAGCAGGGACATTGAAGACACACAATTATAATGGGGAGGTTGGATGTAAAGCAGAAAAAGGAAAAGAGATATAGTCCAAAAGAGATTTTGACCTTTAGAGAACGAGAAGAAAACTCAAGTGCCAAAACTCAAAAGCAAAGCAGTAGCAGATATTTCCTGCTGAATCTTATTATATGGTGACAGTAAAAGTGTTCAATGATCAAGTGAGTATATGAACTTTACTTACAGTCACATATCACATCACGATCCAGAAGCTGAATAAAATATATATCATAACATGTATCTCTATGACACAACATCATCACAACAGTTTGAACTCAGAGCATGAAAAGCACTTTCCATACACTTTTTGGAGGAAAAAAAACTTACTGAATTTTATTCAGAGACCTTGGTTTATATGGAATTTAATGTCTAACATGTGTGCATACATTTCTTTCAAGAGAAGTTTTAAAAATTGATGTTTAGATAGTTTGTATCTTTTAGGATCCTAAGATCCCAAATTTATTTTCTTTGCGCTTTTACAAACTTTTTGTTGTTGTCATTTTCCATAACTCTGGAGAATGAAGAGTATCATCATTGAAGTTTCTTTGTTAAAGAAATATGTTATCAACAACAGCCAGGGCTTCTTTGACAGAGGAGAGTATAGCATATTGCTTCAGACTGCAAACTTGTGATTTTTAAAAGAAAGACTATTGCATGCACTTTGCTATAGACAAACTCAAATCATCCAAGAGACATTCATGCCCCCAGATAATTTGAGAAATGTTGGCAGTAACATTTTTTATTTAATTCATGAAGGGCATGATTAAAGTTTACTGGAGATCTATACACAATATTGGTTTTCTCACCTCGGGTATTTCATTGTCCTGCTTGTAGTTTATATTTGAATCTGTAAAACTGCGGGGCAAGGTAGGAGACCTCTGCAGGTCCTCTAAACAAACACAATATTTGAATATAAGTTTCATTTTATGTACATAATATTTATGCAATTTGCATAAATTGGCTGAAAGTATGATGAGAGCATGTTAATCACTGTATAATTGATCTAAGTAAAGCACAATGACATAGACAAAATAATTCTATTCATTATCTTACAATCTAATACAAATCAAATATCAACATTTACGCTTGATTCTTGGTGTTTTCCCCTTCATAGTCTGTACATTATTTTATTGACAGTACCAACAAATGCAAATTAGATCAAATGAGGACCAAAAAATATATCTGAAGCATTGATTAAAATAATGGAAACATAGAAGTGTTAAACAAAATATTTATACTATAAGACAGACATATTAAATTGTCTTTTCTTCTCATCTAAAAAAATTTTGACAGTACAAAATAATTGAAGCAATACTAAAAATCAATGAGCTACATGAAAAGTTAGTTATAACTTTATGGTATCTTTCTAAGATATATATCCCATAAATGCTTTCACCAAACTTTATGGCAAAATGTGTAAAGAGAGTATATTTTAATGCAATCTAGAAATGTTTTCTGTATCTGTATTCAATTCAATTACTTGATGTCCCCTTTCCCACTAAAATAAAGAATATATATGCTAAAAAATATATAATGATGAGCTTTAACCCTCTAAGCATGCCTAAATTCGATCCGCAAGATCGGACACAACTTTTGACATATATATATATAAGTAACTCAGCACTATCTATTAAACTGATTATAAAAAAATACACATTGTCTGTACACTCAGTAGATCTAAAGCTACTTGAAACACCTTCACCTTTGACGCTTGGAGGGTTAAACTTGCAAAATGACGATTCTAAATGCATAAAACACTTATATTTGAGAAAGTCATCACTTGTAACATGCATACCCTCATGGCTGGAGCCAGTCACAGCATGCAGGTTTGGGTTAGATTCCGATACATTGGCCCGAGCACCACAAGCCAAACCTTCAGAAAATGTTATGTGGGAAGTAAACCTTCACCTTACTACCACAATAATATACTATTCTATACTACTATAACAAACAGTGAACTACTAAAATGTGACTCTATATTATTAGTGGGCAAGCAGAATGGCATATCTTTGACATTTGCATATCAACATGTTTTCTACATCAGTGTCTTTTTCATAATGAAGCTTAAATTGTCTATTTGCTGTAAACAAACATAAAAACAACAGTAGATTTGTTGTACTAACACAGGAATGAATCATTCTTTTTTTTTTTAATTATCTAATAAATAGACATGCCATCTTGCTAGCTCAGTGACATAATTTTATTTTGCCCAAGAACTGCTTCCTTTCTCTCCTGTTTACGTTTTGGGATCAATGTCTAAAAACCTTAAAATTTATTTTATATTTCTCAGCAAAAAACTGTCACTATTTTTATTTAGCCTTTTTTTTTAATCAAATGAGTAAAGATGAAGAAAAGCAGTTCTGAAGCAATATAGGTGCTTAGCAAAGCAGATAAAAGATTTAAAACTTAAGCATGACACTAGAAAATGACATCTTGTCTAGCTTTAAAAACTTTCTTTTTTCCCCTATTGAAGTATCCAGAAAATTAATTGTATTCAATAAACTCTCTTCATAGATGAAAAGTAACCCCCACCCAAAGAAAACTAAAAACAATGAATTACAGTTGCCTTTTTTACATTTTTTAAAATGTTACTATTACTGAACCAAGATAAAATAATTGTAGAGTCTGTTTTACAGAGCTATAGAGTGCAATAACCATTAAGATGTATTAGGGTACTCAGAGCACACGAATCAAAAATATGAAAGGATTATTTCTCATTTTGACTCTTACAATAAATATCTATCATTTCCATGCCTTTGGTAGTCACAGACCTTTTAATTTAATGGCAAAAGAGACTAAGAAGGATTTTTTAATTGACCACTAAAAGAATATTACTTATTTTGTGTTAAATGCCCCAGTGGTTTAAAATCGTCCTGGTTATAAATGTCAATGAAACATTCCTCCTGAAAAAGATTAATAAGTGCCGATCAAAGCCTTGTGCTCCACAGCTGAACTAATTTTCTTACAGATTTCTACTTGTCACATGCATTGAATAGAAAAACACACTATCTAATAAAAGTGGTGATATATCACATTGATTTAGCTTTCCTTGAAAAATAAGCAAAGGAAATAAAACACTTTTTTTCAAATATGTTTTTACACACACCAGTCAAGAAAAAACAAAACAAAACAAAAACTACACATGAAAAGCTATTAACAAAAAAAATGCAAATACAGTTCGGACCCGCTTCATCCTGGTTTTCGAAAATTTTAGGAGAAGGCGCCTTTTCCCAATTATTCTGGTTTTCCCAATTTCGTGGATCAAGTACTTTTAGTACATATAACACATATGAAGCTCTTTAATTTGTGCAAATTACAGTACAAGTACATATTTTATACTGAATATGTATTAGCTTAAGAGAGTCAGAGGGGGAGGGGGAAGAAGAAGAAGAAGGAGAGGAAGAAGAAGAAGAGAAGGAGAAGGAAGAAGGAAGAAGAAGAAGAAGAAGAAGAAGAAGAAGAAGAAGAAGAAGAAGAAGAAGAAGAAGAAGAAGAAGAAGAAGAAGAAGAAGAAGAAGAAGAAGAAGAAGAAGAAGAAGAAGAAGAAGAAGAAGAAAAAGGGGGAGGACGCATTTTATCCTCAATAGACAGATCGACTTGTTTTTAAGGGCCATCTTTTACGTTCATAGTTATATAACACACCCAGCTACATCTATACAACTTTTAGCAGCGTCATAAACAAACACCGTTACATGTTGCTGAGTCCAGAAACGGACTTTATGGACCATATGTGCTTGTTAATATGTGTAACACGTAAGATGAGCACGTTTTTCTATAAAAAATTATCAAACAATCTGCCCTTAGCACATCCATTCAATCTTGATGTGTGAAATATTTTTCCCTATTAACCAGGTAATATTTCCAGATTCCATGATGACTTCATAAAGAAAAATTTCCATTCCCCGGAATCTTCCCCAATTATGCAGGTTTGCCCTATTTCGCATTTCCCGATTTGGCAGGTCCGACTGTACTACCCTATTCATGTTTGTGGGTTATCTCTCATATCATTAATGTCCACTACTTACTATACAAATTTTTTTTAAATGCAACCTTTTATACAACTACCAAAATTGTAAACAATCACAAAGACAAAAAAATAAGCAACATCAAAGCTCAAAATCTTTATACTCTTTAACTCAAGCTAGGTGAGCACTATATGTTCAGATTATGTTCAAAAGTTGCTACTTCAGTAACTCTCCACTACATTTTCATGTAAAGGAAACGTGATTGCACCAAAATAAATTCCACTTTTGGAAGACATGAGAAACAGAAAAGTCGTATTGTTCTTTTGTATAAAACATCTTCTGTTTGTGTCCTTCATGTTCTATTTTAATCACTAGGGAAAGTCCCACTGTTTAGCATCACTCGTGCGCCTGTAGGTGCTTTGCTTAGTGATCCTAGAACTGAAGCAGAGCTCATGTTTTCATTACAAAATTCTTTGTGAAATCACATTACTTACAGGCTACATAAAACTATACTACTCTACACATACCAAAAAAAATGTCAAATGCAAGTACTGACCCCTAGCGTCGGGACTATGCTCAGTGATGCGTATGATGGGTTTTCGCAGCGTGGAGTCTTTCTCCGGCTTTCCCCCCGAGCCAGACCGGGTGTGACCTGACCCCTGGCCGCCAGCGTTGATTACCGAGCTGAGGCCGGCCCTCGTCTGACCCAGGTCGACCTGCGAGGAGGCGGAGGAGTCCTGGCCACTGCACTGGCTGCTGCTGCCCACAGAGTCCTTGTCCTGCTGGTTCTGGCCGCCCGCACAGCGCCTGCCCAGGCTGGCCACGTCACAAACAGACAAATCAGGATTGGGGATACAAATTGTTAAACCGCGCCATACACATACACTTGTCTACTAATATATGTCTACATGCATGCACAGAAGAAAATGTTTTCTAAACAGAACAAGAAAGAGGAACAAGACAAAGTTTTCTCATGAGATGAGCGCAATGGTACCTCACAAAACATATGTGTACAGAATTTAATAACTATGTAAGTAAGGATCAATTGTTTTATTTTATATGTATATGTATATATATAATATACATATATATATACATCTTAACCGTGCTAACAGATCAGAATATCTAGATTTTAGTAGTTTTGAGATAAATTGGAATGGAGTATTCCTATGTTAGTAGTATTCTTTAGTTTATAAAAACGAACCAGAAATTTTAATCTGATAAGGACTAATACAGTTTTGGACTGCATATGGTGAGATATAGCAAGTGTCACTAAGAGAGAGACACCGATCAAAGTTTTACGGAGATAGGATCCTTGTTCTATTGCTCTACACACACAGTTTTGCAAACACACAAGGATACAGATTAGATGTGTTAACTCCAGGAAAATTTCCTATATTGCTTTTCAAAAGTCTAATTTTAAAGAAGGTTTAGCTTGAGATTTCTTTCTCATTGACTCAAATAGACAAATGGACTGTTTTGTATATCTTTTTATTTAAAGAAGTCCCCTAATTTAAAAGCGTTCCATCATATCACACAAAATACAGACCTGAGAGAGCCAAACTTTTCATCTTGCTCTCTAATTTCCTTGAATATGCTCATTCCTAATCTGTGGCCTTCTCCTTCACCAACATGACCCGACTCATCTTTCCCTGTTTAAATACGAGGGCAATAAATGAGCCATGACTTTCGAGAGAAATAACGGATAAAAGCCAAATAAAATAACTGGTTTTTAATCAAGACAAAATATATTATTTGTAATTTTTTTTTAATTAACCAGTAAAACCAGAGCAGCCACACAGTGCAGTAGTCACAGTAAAAAATTGATGTGACGATCTTCTACGATACTTCAATATTAATTTCAACACCAATTTACCCTAAAGGGCTTCTAGGAATTGATTCAGTTGACATTGCCCATTTGTAAACAAAGAATTTAGAGCAGACAATTCAGTTCGTTCTTGCATCAGGTGCTACACTCGAGAAGAAATCATTTATTTGCAAACCTTGGGGATAGTGATGAAGAAAGTTTAGTAAGATCTAGTTGAGAAAAAGAAATCAGACGAATCTGGTTCTGACACTAGTGATAACTCTGGTTGAACTAGATTTAGATCTAGATTAGACTTTTAGACTCAGAAAGGAAAATTTGAATTATTTATTTTTTATTTTACGAGCCCTATGGGCCTATCTGTATTATTTTATTACACAATAATGGATCACCTAACTAAGACAAACTTTGCACACATAAAGACATGCATTAGATGAACTGAAAAAGATTAAATTCAGGCAGACACAGGTGGATTTACTATTTTTTATGTACAGGTTTTAGATAACAAAATCTGTATTGCACATTTCAATTGAAAAAAAAACAACAAAAAAAGTCATAAACATAAATCAATATTATTTTATTTCCATAACATCCATTTATTTGTGGTCATTTTGATATACAACACTCTAAGTTTACCTCTAATAACAACAGCAATGCATGCAAAATAAAAAGGTACACTCCCTCCCATTTTACAACTTTCAAAACCCTCCGTCAAAACGTGTGAGTTTAAAAAAAAAAATTTTTTTTTTACATACTTTTCATTTAATTTTACAGTCTTTAACAATATTTTTTAAATATTTGCCTTTGTCTAGGAATGGTTATTTTCACTTCTCAATTTTACCAGCAATCATTTTCCACTTCATAAAAAAAAATACCCACCATCATGATCATGCTGATCTCGTTTTTTCAGAAAGGACTTGCCAGAGTCAAAGAATTGCTTTAACTCCACCCCACGGATCTTCTTGAATGGAGGCTCCTTCCTCACTGGCTGGTGGTGCAGGTCGTGAAAGGCAGACCTATCCTGTGAAATCATAGCTGATCGTCTCAGTTCCAGACCAGGAACGTGCTTCATTGTTGGACTCTGGACTGTAGAGTCTCCTAACACACCCTAAGAGAGAACAATGTGCAATTTGAAATGCATAGCTCTATCTCTTATGCATGTATCAAATTTGAGGTAAAGTTAATTGAAAGGTATTCTGTGAAAAATGTCATGAGAGACATGGGGTTTTTTTGCTGACGATGAAATTAAGATTTTTCGCTTCTTGTCAAAATAGTGAAACAACTGACTTCTAAGGATCCGCACATTAAAACATTAATAGCAAATATAGTACAATTTTATATCAATGTTTACAGAAACCGTAGAAAGGTAACAAATTAAGCCACTGTACATTGAAAAGGTAAGAAGAGTTAGCCCCTGGGCTCCGCGGTCCAGCTCCGCTTGGGATTCCTGAAGCAGGTGTGGGTGTCGTGGCTCCTGCCATCAGGATATTCAGGTCAGGAATTGGGAGAGAGCAGCTGCGGGTTCTTTCTTTTTGATCCATAGCCTCAAACTCATGGCACACCTCAAGCATACGCTGATGCATATATCTGTCCACAACAGAATAAAAACACAAGTTTTTAGATGTCTCTAAATTGAAGATTGAAAAAGATCTAATTTTGTTAGGATTGACATAGTTGTTCAGTTACCTTTATAATAGGGATTGGGTTAACTCATGGCAAATGTAACAGTCACTATGTATGACTGCAGTCAAAGTTTATCATACTTTGTATTATGGTAGTACCTATAACTGTACATTACATGATGTAAGTAATAATCTAGATTTAAAGAAATACCCTGACAATCCTGAAATTCCCAATAAATATTTGAATTTCAAAGTTAGGTGTGTATACCCATTTATGTGTCATTGCCAACAAATGTCCCTACAATTCACAACTAACGAATAATGTTTTCAGAAAGCTTGAGTAGAAATTGACGTTTGTACCCGATTACTGAATAATGAATGTTTTTCACTCATGTACCTGTCCAGAATTATCAAGGACCCAGTACAATCTTGTACTATTTAGTTTTCTGCACTGTTTGTTGGGTCAATAAATATTCAATTGAAATTCTTTTGAAATTTGTATTTACCTATGCCTTCACATTTTGTATTGACTTACTTTTGATATTCATTTCTTTGTTTACACAATGTTTGTACTGTAATTTTTCACAGTGCAAAAACTTATACAACTATTTGAGATAAAGAAAATGTAAAGGTTATCAAAGACAGTCAAACACTTCATTGCGATTGTCTAAAGCTGTAAACTTTGTTTTGTTTTATTAAGCTATCAAGATTGACAGACATCAGTCATGATTCTACTCACATGGTCTAGGATGAAACACAACATTGTATGCACTACACACCTTAGAGCCCAGTAAATTCCATCCTCTGACCAGCTCAAGCAAAACAAACACCTGCAAAATTAATCGGAAAAATGGAATACATTGATTGTGGTTATGGATAAAACATTAAAAACAAATCTTGACACCAAAAATGTCTGCATGTCACTTCATTACCCTTATAATTTAACAAATTTATCACTGTCCACGCCATCAGAAAAACAGTTTGCTCATCTCAAAAGATTTTTCTAGGGGATCTTTAAACAATGAAATATGTATGGGAAAAAATTGTATTTATTTCCTGATCCTGAGGTATAATAAATGAAACTGTTGGTCCTTTCAGGATGGCTTACAACTTAGATTTTCATTTATACCTTAAAAAACCCTTTATCTTTCACCTTCTTGTGTAAAATGCATATATTCGCCATTTCTGAAGTGTTGTACTCAAAACAGATGCTAAATAACTATTTACATAATTCAGGCAGCTGTGTTTTAATTGCCCGAAAATAATAGTGAAAAACAACCTAATTTTAAAAAAACCTATATTGTAGTGCACATGTGATTAAATGTTTGTGTAGAATGGCCAGGTATTTTTATGATAATGAGTTCTCTTAACAATTCAATTGTGATGTATTAGACCCAGCAAAGAATGTTTGATTTCAAAATGTTATGATTCTAAGGCACATTCAGCTTGAAAGGAACAAGCAAGGATTATGTAAGTTTCTTATGACTAATGTTAAATAATTCAATTTTCTAATTACTTAAACTATATTAAACCAACACAGCAATTAGTTTATTACCTTAAAACGGCTACATCCAGGTAACTTGCACTTAGAATGTCCAAAGCTCCAGGAGCCCTTGTCCCACTGGTGACAGCAGACGCAAGCTTCTGTTTTACATAGTCCTTGTCCACAGATGATGTCAGTTTCAAGAAAGCATAATTGTTAGAGTCAGGAAGAAACGCCACCAGAGTATCTTTCCTCCCACAACGACACGTCATGTTGTTGTCATTGTTCTGGGGAGAGACATAAAGGTAAAAAAAAAGAGTTTAAAGTTAAACAGTCACTTTTAATTGAATATTGTAATCCTTCTCACTCCCCCCCCCCCCCCCCCCCCACAAACAAAATTTAAATATTGCCAATTTGTAAAAGTTACATCGACTTTATTTTTTTATCTGAATTTCCACCATTTCAAAGATGGCATTGCATTTCTGTGTCTTTAGATGATAGATAATACCAAACAAAGACAAACCCTAAAGCACTTGTGAGATTCTCATTTTCAATCTATATCCAAATCCATATGGATAAGTAATTCAAGTCATGAAAGTTCATATTGCACACACAAAAAAACACAAAATGATTAAGATACATGCATTTCACAGTAGTTAGACAACTGATTACAAAATCTAACTGTAAAAAAAACAAAACAATTTTAAATGCATCTACAATTAATATAAATTTTTCACCTTTACAGGCATCACAGTGTTGCAGTTTTCACAAATAACTTCCACAGTGGCCGTCTGAGACTCAGCTGTGGACAATGTACAGATGTCGCTCATGCGAGCTAGAGGAGCATTGTGAGGTATGTTCCCATCCTCAATACTCATCTGGCTCTCAGACCCATTCAAACATGTAGCTAGATTTTCACATGAAGTACCTAAAAAGAAAGTGAAATATACACACAAAACTTTTATGTAGGCTCACTCTATTGGATAACTTTTCTCTTCTAAAATATGCAGAAAGCTTTCTAAACTTTTTTGTTCCATTTTTAAACTTCACAACATAATTACGACAAGGACAATAATGTTGATTATTAAAGATACAATCACTTTACAAATGCTCTCAGTTTACAACAGTCTGAGTCTGCTTCCTTCAAAAATAATATTTTACTCTCATATCTTCCCGTCTGTGTATAAACTCCCTCTTTAAAACGGTTAAGATATTATCTGAGTTACATTTTTGAGAAGCTAAACAGAAGTTGTCTCTAAAAGAAGCCATAATACGAGTCATGTTTTCTAGTGATCATAATGCAGAAAGCTTAAAAAGGTGGAAATTCATCAGTAATCATTAACCCCTTCCATCACCCAAAAAAACCCACAAAAAACTGACTCGCTAAATAACGCTTAATAACACTACCAAGGTGTTATACCATTTTCATAAAAAAAAAAAAAAAAGACAAAATGAGATTAAATTAGATTAGAGTAAGACATAACAAGAATATAACTTTCTAACTAGATCTAGATTCTTAAGTCGTTTGTTAACTTTCCTTTTTGGGTAAAATGGCATCTAACATGTTTTTTTGCCCTCTAGACATATGTCCTTTGAGTCATGACATCAAAGGTCGAAGGTGTTATCAAGAGTACCTTAAACAGAAACTAAACGTTACTAAACAGTTCCACTCCAATTCAAGGGGATTTCTCCAAAGCATGTGCAGATATTTAATGCCTAATGTATTATTGCTGAGATCACAAGTCTAGAAGGAAATTTAAGGTCCACGATCTATGTCTAGAAAGCTGGCCCTAAGTACAATGTTGTGGTAATCTTACAACTCTTATTAAGATATGGAAATAAGAAGACTTATGATGATCAGATCAAAATCACATGTTTCTACAGACCTGCAGAAGATTATGATCAATGATTTTTATCATTTATTACCTTTCATACATAAAAAAAAGATAATAAAAAGAGCACAACTTTATGACATTCAACGGCAAAATACTACTCCTTACAATTTGCAAAGCTTATATTAATTAACCATTAATATGTCATCAAAATTTTATTCTTTTTTATTGTTTGTATTTCACACCTTTCAGCTTTTTCTTTTTTTTAATCTATTAGTTTTCCAGTTATTAATAGTCTGCCAAAGAGCATTGAGTGAGCTTTCAGATGTTAAAAAAAACTATAACTCTATCGAGTCTAAAATCATAGACAACTCATGTTCATTAAAAATTGAAAATTATCAGTATATAGTTGTTTCCATGTCAAGTGGGTCTAGCTCAAAACTCAATTAGTAACATGCCTAATAGATGAACAGTCCGGAATGTATCATATTTAAACTATTTTTACGAAGTTTTACCTTTTCCTACATATATGTTGGCAGCGTTGGTGTTGACCTTGAGCTGTGACCGCTGCGCCCTGAGAACGCTGCGCTGGGGCTTCACCGGTGTGGCAAAGCAAGGAATATCCGGCTGCTGAAACTCCCACATTGGCTGCCACAGACGCAGACCATTCTCTAACTTGAGCGATTCAAAGTCAGTGTCCTTTAACAGAATGAAGTTTGAAGCAATTCCTGCTCTTTGATTGTTTAGAGGCATCATACTGATAAAATGAAGCTTTCATTCAAAACAAAAACCTCAACTGGTGATTTATGTTAGCATTCAAAACATTAACATGTAAAAAGCATGATAATTATTAATATAAACTAATTATGTTTCAGTTAACTAAGACTCCTTTAGGGTTTAAAATGGCATTCTGTTTTAATTCAACTGAGTTGCAGAGATTTTGCCAGAAAGATCACGAAATCGTACTTTTATTAGGACTTTTAGAAAATTAATTTCTTTTGAACCAATAAAGAAAGATTGTAATTTTTTGTTAGAATTGAAAACTTCATTTTTTTTTATCATTCAAATAACATGCTACACTCACCTCTTTCATGTATGTGATGCGTGACTCAGTTAAGTTAATGGTCAATGAAACAATGGTACTGACCAAAAAGTTTTTTTTGTCATTTTTAGTGTTTTAAGATGGTTGAAATAATGATTTATTTCTTCATTAGTATTGCAAATCTACTGTTCTTTTTCTTTAATTAATGAAAAATAAATTGCAGCACTTTAGTTTTAACTTCACCATGATCTAATAAACACTTCGATAAGATATTGTCAGAATCATACATTTCTGCGATATGCCTTCTTGATAGCTCAATTACGATATGACAACAAGACTAACCTTCATGAGGTGGACCAAGGGTGCAAACAGGTAAACAAACAACTGGATTGTGCTGAGCGAGTGCATGTGGGCCGAGCTCCCTTTAGATCCAGATAGGGCCATTGATTCTGAATCCGCATCCTCACACTCCGATGCTGCGTCAAGTATAATCCAATGTAACGTGTACAGAAGCTTTGTCTCACTAGAGGAGAAACGGTTGTCCGGGTTACCCTGGAGGAATAGTACAGAATGAAAAGGTCAGGAGATGAATATGCGTGCAAGAGGGTCAAGAGTGCCTGATCTCTCAAATTGATAGCCTGCTTTTAAGTTTTTCAATAGTATAAATTTATGACAATAAAATTCCACAATCTTTGCATCTTTTCAAGAAATGTTCTGGATTAAACAGGAACAAAATTCTATCAACTGTTGATTGTAACACTCAACTTTTGGTTATGACTTTCAGAGATGTGTTCATGTCAGCTAAAAGATCAATTGCTGATCACCTAATTTTCATTTTTTGTTAATATCATGTGTATAATAATTATATCTTATTTTAACATCATGGAGATTTAATCTCACAAAATTTAAGAGCATGCATTAAACCATCTAGTCATCAACTTTTATTCTCAAACTGACCATGTTATTGCTCCAATATTATAAGACTCTTATTCATACACTCACAAACCATAATATGTCTACTCATACCTGTTTGCAAGCAGCGATGAGAGAGGAGCAAGCATGCATCAGGTGGGGGAAGGCAGCCTGCACAACTTTCCACCTGGAGACACTTTGAACAGCTTTGCACAGGCTTGGGGACAGCCCATGCAGGATATTCTGAACCACGACTCGTTCAAACGACTGTAGAGTTGTGTGCACATACATAATTATGACATTGACTGTGTCCTGAAAGATTAATCCTGTTCCTCAACTTGGTTACTTTTACTATTATACTTAAAACGTTATCAATGTGTTGCCTTATATTTTAGTCATAATCATTACTGTGCCACTGCAAAGTTAAAGCAGAGGGGTTGGTGGATGTAAGGGTGAGGGAAAAGGTTTGAATTTCAGGCAATATTGTTTTCTGAATTTGGATATTTTTTTCATGCTATTGTTTTCTCATTTTTTCTTTTTTTGTGTGTGTGTTTTTTTTAAAAAAAGAATCCCTCAAGTAGATGATCCTTTGAGTTGGTGAGTAATCCTGCCCATTGTAGATGATAAAAAATATATATAACAAGTAACTGAGATTATTTTAAAAAGGGCCAATGGATAATTTATCACACAAATCTCATAATTCTGTCCCTTACACATGTGTAGAAAGTTATCATATGTGGTAACAAGAGCACAACACCTAAGAGTGTGTATTTTTTTTTCCATCTTTACACAGGTGTTCATATATGCAGGTCTGCATAATGTATTAATTGTAATAAAGATGTTTTACTCTAATGTATTAGTTTTAAGTTAACCCATAAAGCGCGGCCCGGCAGATGACTGCCTCGCTGTGAAAGAACTACTAGTTCCGCTCTGACTACCTCACTGGCTTAGCACCTCCCAACTGGATACTGCAGGGTGCCAACAAAGTACCACTGGTAGTGGGCCTTCATTCATTCTTTACTCCTCCCTTTTCTATCACGCGAGAAACTTGTGAATGGGTGTTTATGCTCTGAACTCTTTAAACACGAGCGGTCGCACAGTGCGACCAGTAAACTTTACAATAACCAGGACACTGCGACCGGTAAACACACGTTACAGTAATGATAGCTATGAATTTCTCAATGTTTCACTTTTCGTCTCAACACCAATTGTGATCATTTTGATATAAAACACTCTAGTTTTACCTCCAATAACAACTAATGGAGACAAAAAAAAAAGATACCCACTCTCCCATTTTACAGCTTTCCAAAACCCTCCGCCAAAATGTGAAATTAAGCCCTAGGTTTTAAGAGTTAAAGGATTAACCAAGGAAATCAATGTAAAGTTTGGAGGATTCTCAGCCTCCCTGTCACAGTATGAGGTAACATGACGGTTATATCACTGATGATAGCCCAGACCTTTTTTAGCAAACCTTTCAGTCAAGAGACGCACTGGAGGGGTGTTGTTCCATGTAAAAAGGATTCGAACAGAAACATACCACAGGCGCAGCTATTTAAAATATTAAATATGTTTCATTGTAATCACCTGCAGGAAAGAAAGTAATTACTGTTTTCTTCTTTATTCCTCCCACACGATTAGTAATAAACGATTATAAATAAAAAGCAGAAACAAACAAGATAGTGAAATCAACTAACTTCTCAGCGCAATAGAAATATATAGTTTTATGAACTTAAATAAAGGCGATATCAGGGCAACACTCGGTTAACCAGGTGAATAGTCACGCCCCACCCCATTTTTTCACACACAGTCACCCGTGCCAGGCCCAAACTGGCCATCTGCCCATCGGACGACCTTCAAAGTGCCGTAGGGGTTAAGATAGTTTTCTAAAAGGAGAATTTAAAACATAATGAATGTCCTCACTTACCAAACAGGAAGCCTCACAGAGATTGCTTTGCTTGGGTCGAATGAATGGGCTATGGGCAAAAGAGAGGGACAAAAAATCATGAGAAGTATATGATAAGTTGTTGTTTTTGTATTACTCTATGAAGTGGTTCATAACACAAGTATTAGTTCAGGCATCATAAATCTTATTTTATGATCCCAATCAAGGCAGTTCCATGCATGCTTAAGTGGGACATGTCTCCATACATCCTAATCACCCACTGCTTTTAATGCCTTAGCGACTTTCCCAGCATCATGACATGTAATTAGGCTGTCTATTGTCTTTTCTGGTCGTTTTTCTCTGCTACATTTCACTTCAATCAATTAAGTTTTCACAATATGTTCCAGCTTTTCTCTTAGCCTGCAGTTCAAATTCAATACACAAAAAATAAGTCTTACCTGGTTTGCCGCCAGAAGAATGTCTGTATTGGCAAAGGAACAGACCTATCTCCATCCATGTCATCTCCAGTTTGTGTCTTTCTTTTCACCATTTTGATTTGAGCTGATTTTTCACCCTTGAATAGCAAGATTGAGATATCAATCATAGGCAAGTATTAGGGTATTCATTTGACGTGTGACAATTGTTTGCAATGTTTATGTGAAAGAGAGCTCAGAGTGAGATAGAGAGACAGAGAGACAGACAGACATAGATGCAGACAGACAAAACAGAGAAAAAGAGGCACAGAGAGAGGGAGAGATATAGACATAGAGATTGAGAGAGTCAGTGAGAGAGAGCGGGAGATAGAGAGAGAGAGAGAGAGAGAGAGAGAGAGAGACAGACAGACAGACAGGCAGACAAAGAAAAGGGAGAGAGAGACAGAGAGAGAGAGAGAGAGAGAGAGAGAGAGAGAGAGAGAGAGAGAGAGACAGACAGACAGACAGACAGACATGCAGACAAAGAAAAGGGAGAGAGAGACAGAGAAGCTCAATCTAGGCTAGCAAGTCTACAGCAGGCTCTTGATTTCTCTTCATTTGCTAGATGCTAGTAAGTACAAAAAGGAAGATCTGATATTCCCTTCATTTGCTATCTCCAGTCTTACTTTACAATTATATATGATTTGCTATCTCCATTTTTTATTTCTATATAATTTGCTGTCTCCAGTCTTAATTTATAATCAAGCCTGATCAATCCTCAGTCCTAATGTAACTACGATTGTCATGTGAATGCTCTCAACACTACAGATAATTATAGGTCCTATGGCCTAGATTGAAAGCTACCCATGTTTATCGTATGTAAAATAGGCTAGATCTTAGATCTATATCTATGAAGAAAGATTATAGAAACTACATAGATTCTAGATCTAGATCTAGAATCTAGATTTTTAGATCTAGAGATCTGGAATCTATAATCTAGATCTACATCTATATTTCTAGATCTAGATCTAGAATCTAGAGATCTGGAATCTAGATTCTAGATTTAGATTGGAGAGTGAGCACTCGAGTCTCGGGTGGTACTCACTCTGTGCAGTAAGTGGCACTGGCATCATATTGTTTTCTGTAAACCGATTGCCTTCTGCTAAGGAAATTTTCCCACTTCTCTTTGTCTCATTACATTAAATCCACACCATCGAACCAGTCCCGAGCTAGACCATTTTGCGCAGTAGGTATGATAGTTGTACCTGTTGCTCACTTGCGCATCTTTGCCTTATTTTCATTTTTAGCCTCTTTTTTCGGTGCTTTCAACCTTGACCTACAAAATTTGCATTAAATGATGGCACACAGTCGAGGCTACCTCGCATGCAGTGCTTGAGTGCGACTTTTATTACCTTGACTTGTTTGTGTGTTAATTTTAAGAAAAGTTACAGATTACATTAAATTTTGTTTGTAAGGAAATAAGGTAGAACTATTGAAGATTTGAGCTAAATTGTTTACATTGTTTACTGTGCATTATTAGAGGTCAGGGGAGCTAAGTTGAGTTGGTTTAACGTCCAACGTCAGAGATTAGTGGAGACAATAATTATCCCTGCTCTAAGACACCCGTCCTAATTCTTGTATTCTTTGATTTTGTAGGGTTTTTTTGTTTTTTATTTATTGATTGATTGATTTAATTTGTGTGTGTGTGTGGGGGGGGGGGGGGCATGAAACATGAAATGGGACATAACAGAGCGAGCGAGCAAGCGGGAAAAACAGAGAGAGAATGAGAAGTAGAGAAAGAAGGAGAGATAACAAGAGAGACGCAGAGAGATCATGAAAGATAAGGAGGGAGGATAAAGTATCATTATTTTTACTAGTAGTAGTAGTAGTAGTAGTAGTAGTAGTAGTAGTAGTAGTAGTAGTAGTAGTAGTAGTAGTAGTAGTAGTAGTAGTAGTAATACATTTACACACACACACACACACACAAACACAAAAACAACAAACAAACAAACAAAAAAGGTATGTAGTACAACGATGTGGTAAGCTTACAATTCGTCCTAAGATATACGAATCAGAAGGCCTGCTAAGAGTTTAAGCTGCATATATGATGCTTTTATGTTTTTGGCTATATGTGTATTAATATGTTCGTATTTTCTTCTATTTGTCTCCATATGTATGTATACCATTGTGTATGTATTTTCTTATACTTTATGTTTGCCTATATATGGAAACTTTGATGTCTGTTTTGGGTTGGCAAGGCTGACCCAGGACACTCCGTGCCAGATTACCATAAGTTGCGTGGGCCCTGAGCCCTGAGCCCTGAAACCTTCCATTATGGGATTGGCAGGTCCTATCGACCAGTTCCACCAGGTACCAGACCTGCCAACTTTAAGCTTAAAAACGTAATTGGTAACGTATTTTCTTACACTGCTTTGGTTTAAAAGTTCATTTTGATGTTTTTTTTAGTTGGCGGCTCTGAGGTACTGGTTTTTGTTGAAACTGCTGGAAACAGTGATCACATTAAAAGGGCAAACAGCGGGCATCATTTCAGATATTTTAAGAGCGTATGTTTGTTTTACTCCTGTTAGCAATTCCCTGGTTAATTACATGACATGCTTGTTGATTGAGATGAAACAATAGGTACGAACACTGAGGGAGTGAATGTGTGATGGTCAAATAGAGAGAGAGAGAGAGAGAGAGAGAGAGAGAGAGAGAGAGAGAGAGAGAGAGAGAGGGAGAGAGAGATAGAGTTAGTAGTAGTAGTAGTAGTAGTAGTAGTAGTAGTAGTAGTAGTAGTAGTAGTAGTAGTAGTAGTAGTAGTAGTAGTAGTAGTAGTAGTAGTAGTAGAAGTAGAAGTAGTAGTAGTAGCTACTCATATTCGAAATTAACAAATAATGTTCGCGCTTTTAAAAGTTGACAATGAACAACAAAATGTTTTCATGATGATATGTATATTATTTGTCCACATTGGATTGTTCATAAGCTTCAAGTTTGCATTTACAATGTATTTTTCTCTTTTAATAAGGGTACGCCTCCTAAGATTTAGTTTCTGGCCTCTTTTGGAAGAGAATGCGGCACCAAACACGTATGTGATCTTCAAATTCACTTGGATCTGTTGCAGTTACGCCACGCCCTTTCTCTCCAAACAGACATTCAGTGGTTTTCTCCGTTTGCTTTATAGGATTTCCACCTTTTGTCTGCCAGATTTGCTTGAAATTTATTTCTTAGATGGCAGGTGCACAACAACAACTGAGAATTAGGAAAAGCCGTATGGGTTGTATTTTGGAGGGCTCTTTCCTCGTCACTTCCAACCGTTGGACTTTGGCACGTTTGGAAATAAACGGCCATTTAAAAAATATGAAAAAGGAATCCAATTCGGAATGTCCATGTAAGTTCAAAGACCCAAAGACAGGGGATGTTCAATGCGTGATTTTTATTGCATGTGACTGTGACGTGTATATTATTAAGTCTGCATGATTTACACACACAAAGGACAATGCTCTGTGTGTTGTGTATGATGCACAGCAAATATTTCCAAAACCAGTGAGTTGCGTTTTGAATCTATTATTATCCTTGTCTTCGTCTCAAACTTAGACATGCGATCAAACCCAAACCGCTCCACCCTAAAAATAAAATCCCAAATTTTACAGTAGGGCCTAAAATTACAAATGGGCCACATAATTTTAGAGGCTAAAACTAATAACATCAAACGCCTAATCAATTTTTAATTTATGAATGTTATCAACCATAATTATCAATCCATCTTTTTTTCACCGCGACTACTGGCCAAAAATCTATGAATAGTTATTGAAAAAATGGGGTGTGTCCAACAGTAAAAAGTAAAAAAATGTTCACACATGTATGGATTGTAAGGTAAATGGAATTTTTTTTTTTTATCGAATTTGACAGTTTTAAATTCTATATTTTTTTTAATTCTTTTTTTTTTTTTTATATTGGCAAGGATATAACCTACTACTAGGCCTAGGCCTACCTGGATGTAGATAAGTAGACATTATATTTTGTACTTATTCTTTTTGGGAATAATTATAATGCTCATTTTCGTGCCCGATCTCTAATGACTCTCGATGTAGTCATGCTCATTAATTACGATTGTACTTAATTATTTTTCCGTTCAAAGACGGTAAGTTTTGTTAGCAGTTGCATTTACACAGAGAATAGAGAAACCCACAGATTAGTTCCGCACTTTTGAGTAGACGACGTCATTTGAAGCATGGAGTTGTATTGTCTTACATTTTCTAAAAATGTTTGCTAATCAGTAAGTTTTTCTATTGTCAGTGTAAATGTAACTGCTAACAAATCTTACATTCGAAATCATCATCCCCATCCTCAGGTTGGCTTGTTCGTTGTATCAGATGTCCAGCACAATCCGTCTGAAAAGTTCCCGGTCCTGGGCCATCCCATCGTAGCCAGTCGCTGGCATCATTTAGGTCCTACCCATCCTCTTGTCGACCTGACTTTTATTCTCTTTGATCCTAATTTTGCTTCGACTTCGAGGATGCTTTTTTTTAAAATTCAACGACCTACATGTTGTATCCCAATGTCCGAACAACAGTGAGCATGCTCGGACAACAGCGCCGAATGAGGGTGATTGAAAATTTAATTTATGGAGGAGAACATAGAAAAATCAGTAAAAAAATCAAATTAACAAAAAAACATAACTACTTTTCGATCAGCTATTTACTTTTCCCTTTAATTAAATTAGTGACTTACTTCGTAGTCTAATACGAATCGCGGTGTGTTCCCTCTTAATCTTTGAAAAATAAATAAAACAACACGTATATGTATATATATTATAATATATATATATGTGTAACACTACTGTGTATTAAATAAATTATATTACTTCTATAATAATAATAATAAATTACATTTATTTAGCGCTTTCCATTTTCAGAATATTTTTAAAAATCTCAAAGCGCTTTACAGTGGATACACTAAATACGCATACATCATATCAATCAGCATGCAATTAAAAATTAAATATTAAAAGTTAAATCTTAACCAAACAATATACATAAGAAGAAATGTAGACGTAAATAGTATGCAGCATATACTCATTATCAGAAAGAATATAATAAAAATGATATAAAATGCAACACTGTAAAGCTGCGTAATAGTATGCAGAACAAAAATTAATGAATTAAAATTGAAACCTTATCTCATGGAAAAAAAAACAAACAAACAAAAAAAACAGACTATCACGAGAGTCATAGGTAAACAAAAGCGCTACCATTTAAAACCGATACTAATTATGCACAGACAGATGCAAGATTTAATAACTAGTGTAAATGGAATTGAATTATACAATCTACGTAAAAGACCGACAGGTAAAAACAAGTAAAATAGGAACTTAAGAACTGAAAACACGTTTGAAAAGATGACTCTTCAGATCTTTTTTAAAGATCTCGAGGCTTGCACTCTCCCTAATCTCTCGTGGAAGAGAATTCCAAACATGTGGTCCCTGAAACTGAAGTGACCAGTCGCCAAATGATTTAAAATTAGTTTTAGGCGTAAAGAGTAAAGTTTTGTCATTTGTAGATCTTAGAGAGCGAGATGCCTTGCTCAGATTAAGGTGCAAAAGTTATTGTAAATATTGTGGGGCCAAATTGTTTAAGCATTTAAAAACAGTTATAGCGATCGTGTATTCAATTCGTTATTTCACGGGCAACCAATGTAATGATTTTAATAGGGGCTTTACATGCTCATTTTTTTTCTTCTTATAAATTACCTTGGCCGCGTGATTTTGAACTTTTTGAGTTTATTTAGTTGGTCCACCGATAGACCAGAGAAAGGGGAACACCGGGCACAGCGTTAAAAGTTTCAAACTTTTATTGAATTTACACCATCATAAAAAAAAAAAACACAGCCGGCATAACAAGTCCGACTCAGGGCAAGCTCAGCACAGGGACATACAGCAGTAGCTTTACAAATAAACTACAAGGCGTTAGATAAAGTACAAGATAAAGAAATATGTAGGGGTTCACACCAACGACGTCCTGTCACTGGCCATCTCTGATCCCAACTGACCAGTCCATGCGCTCTTGGTCAGGGGATCGAGATTGCTCGGCGCACCTCGCGAGCTGATTGTCCAACACGCGACCAATCACGGCTAAGCTAACATCAACAACAACAACAACAACAACAACAACAACAACAAAGTAACATAATAAAGAGAGTGGACATAGAAAGACCACGGGAGTATACAAAGACATATGACAAAGACAAATACAGTAAAACATATACAATTTGAGTGAGGAAAAATACTGTAAAGAAACGAGATACAAACAAACCAATAGCTCACATACCCTTAATTAAGGCAGGCATAGACCAATGCAATCTATTTCACATCTGTCGGCAGATTGCACAGATCGCACTTACAATCTCGAGCGCATACACTGACGCAATCGGCCGCATGACCACCATGCGTTCGAGCGTGCTCATTTGACAACATGTCGTCAGAGGAGAAACTTGCTTTAGCAGCAATCGCAATTTCTGTTGTTGTTAAAAAGAGAAGAAGACGAAGCCGAAGAGAATGGGTAAAACAGTGGCTGTTAAAGCGAGAATGGGTAAAACAGTGAATATTAAAGCGCCAAAAGCCACACCACTTTGCTAGAGGAGCTACGGTTATATCCTAATGATTTTCAGAACTATTTGAGAATGGATTATGACATCTACAACGAGCTCCTAGAGCTCATCAGTCCTCTCATTGTGAAACAAGACGCTAATTTTCGTGACGCTACAATATATTACGCCACATGAGCAACTAGCGGCAACCCTCAGATACCTAGCCACGGGGAGAAGCTATGCGGACTTGAAATTTTCTACACATTATCCCAGAAACCTGCGGGCCATTTAGGTTTTTTTTTGTTGTATTTTCCGCATTGAAATTTGATGCTGAACACGATTTTGAAGTCAATTTTAATTTTTTTTTTTTTCAAAACTTTGATACCCCAAGATTGTCGGCTCCGGCAGGAGCTGGTTGTACAATCGACACAAAATATCAAGCACTGCTAGATATTTTTTGGCCTGCCGTGCGATCGTCTGCCATGAGGCGGATTGTATGATTTTTTGCGCATACACTATGCAATCGGTCTTACAATCTGGGCTCTCGGCGGATCTGTGACTGAGGTAGATTGCATTTGTCTATGCCTGCCTTTAGTCTCTCATACTGGTGGTGGGGGTTCTTCGAACTTAACCAAAGTATACTTGATTGGCAGTCCTAACATGCAGAGGCGGGGATTGGAATTCCCAGTTTTAAAAATATAAATTAATAATAAACGGACATTATTGCCAACCACCATAGATTTATATAAGTTATAACTACCAGTAGCCTAGTTATATCGAACCTGTGGCATGCAACATATTAAAATTAATGTATCGAAATAGATAATATCGAAGCTTAATTTGTTCATTGTAGACCTCCTACATTCACAGACACCAACTACAAAATGTGCGTAATAAATCGGGAATTTCCGGAGCTCAAGGCAATAATGGTGAACACTAGATCTAGATCTACATAGGCCCAAAGATGTTATTAGATAATATTATCATAATATTTAACCTAATATAGCCCTAATTTTATGTTGTAAGAAATATTATTGTTTACAAAGCAGCGAGGCGTCCTAAAATTTTGGAAGCCTAGCAATACGACTGAGTCTAGATCTATATGCGCATTATGATTATATCTAGATCTAGATCTCTCTCCTGTTCTTACTTTCTCCTGCTCCTCCTGTTTTTCCTCTCTCCTGCTCTTACTTCCTCAAGCCCGTCCTCCCTCTGCTCTTCCTTCCTCCTGCTCCTCCTCCCTCCTGCTGCTCCTTCCTAATGCTCGTTTTCCCTCCTGCTCCTCCTCCCTCTGCTCTTCCTCCCTTCTCCTCCACCCCCCTTTGCTCTTCCTCCTGCTCATCCCGCATGTCTTCCTCCTGTTTTTCTTTCGCTTTCCCGGCTCCTCCTCCTATGTATCTACATAGCACTAAAGCCTTGAAGTCATTGCCCCGCAGAGCCCAGGTTAATAAAGCTCAGTTGACTGCCATGCTACATTTCATAATCAAATTTTGTTTTCTTGGCATTAAAATTTAATCCCACCTTTCCACTCTTGCGAAACCTCTCTTTTGCATAAATAATTAAAGTAAGGTAACATGATGCTTGTTGTACACCTATCATTATCATGTGATGGAAGACCTTGCATAGGGTGGGGACATAAGTTCTTGTTGTTTTTTTTTAATTCTCAGTCACAGGTGCTTTGAGTCAGTGCAGCAATGGATAACTGGCCTTGCCGTTCTCTCATTTTTCCTTTCTTTTATCTTTGCAGATTGGTAAAGCAGTACAGAATGAAACTGGATACTTGAGACAATATTTGAAAGTCACAACAATGGCTTCATCAAAAATTTCAATCGAAAATATTATTAATTTGGTAATACTTTCTATTGATGCATTTATAGCTGTATATCAAAGTCTTCTTGATATGTGCTTAACCCCTGATAAGATTGAACCCTACTCTGACTCAAATGAAGTGAGATTGAGGGAATGTGAATCTCAGGAGTGTGTCGCTGAGTTTAAGAACAGTCAAGGTAAATTTTTGATTGAGCATGGGCTTAAAGCAAACTGCAAAGAGGATTTAAATTATACTGAATCAGCGTGTAATAATTATCAGGATTGGGAAAAATGTCTTAACATCCATAATCCTCAAATTAAAGATAAAAACAGCAATACAGCTCATAAAAAGTTAAAGCTCATGAAACTACATGAGATTTTAAGAGAAAATGGACATGAAGCTTGTATTCTTGGACAATTAAGTTGCTATTGTAATAGTGGATTGTCAACACTAAAGAAAGCACAGGATCAAAGCCTTCAAGAAGAGGATATTGAGCTCAAGATGTATGAAAAAGTTTTTTCAGCACACAAAAAATATTCATTGTTATTAATGCCATCAGGGGTGTTTGAACCCTTAAAAATTTTCTTCACAATGGGTCAATATCGAATGGGGAGAGAAGCCACAGTCTTAAACTATGCTAATGTTAAATGTAAAGATAACAATGCTCTTATACAGCTTGTTGTTACACAAAACGGTGTAGAGGAACCGAGAAGGGAAGCTATACAATTGAAACAGCTGTCCACGGATAAACATGCTATCCAACACATCTTGGAGGCAGATATTTTAGAAAAGCCCAGAGATCAGGAAAGTGGTCATGAAGTTTTAAATCATCAGGAGGATATATGTAGTGTCCAACTCTGCAGTGGTGCATGCTGTGATGTTTCACATTCAAGCAAAGAGGTTCAGGATACAATGGAATTCGCAGATAAGAAAGATGCATGGCATTCAGAACTGCAAAATGCACAAATTGAATTTAAAGCTGCTGAATATAAGGAGATGACCAATGACAATCATAAAGCTCAACATTCTCAAACAGGTCACTTCCAAGATAGAACAAATATTGCAAAAAAGGCTTTGGAAGATCATAATGGTGAGTTGGAGAACTCAGCAAGAGTAGGGGATTTCGGGGAAGAGACTGAAGACCTGCAACCAACAGCAGCTGTGAAACCAGTTCTAATTGTAACAACCTCAAATGCCAATTCTCAAACTCCTAAGGAAACAAAAAATTTCGATCACCTTTTACCAACACCAAGAGGTTATATGAACGTCCGTAGAGGCCAATATTCTGGTATCCACAGCACAATTGATACATACCCTGTCTCACGTCAAAGGGGAGTGTCTTTGACTTATATGAGGCATGAGTTACTTCGATTGTGTTCCTTTGCAAGGGGGAGGAATATTGGATCAGACACTCAGAGGTTTACTACACTGGCTCATATTGGCTTTTACAATGTCGGTGGCACAGGCATGATGCGCTGTTTCTCCTGTGCACGAGAATACCAGAATGGTCTGCAAGGAATGCAGGCAGAAGTTGCCCACGAGCAAAGTTGCCAATGGCAACAGACAAATATCAGTCTGGTGAATGGTTCCCTGAAAATGTCATTGGAAGAGCTCAAAGGTTATTTAAAAGACTATGGCTGCAGATTGACACACAACATCTCTCTCAATAATGGTAACAAAGACGAGAGCAATCGCAATCTTCAGCCCGTCCTCAGTCTAGACAGTTCTAGTGTTGGTTTAGCAGAGCTGAGTGAAGGCGGAGAAGGTGAGGGGGATGTTTGTGGCAGTGATCCCATGAGGCCAACAGTCAGGCCGCCATTGAACTCTGGGCTCATGAACGGGACCTCAGTAGATTACATGTTTGGGGGCCACCGTCGCAGCCTTCCTGAAAATCTAAATGTATTGTCTGGCTCGGTTGTGACGGAAGAAAGTCTTCAATCTGTGGCCTCAGCGCAGGCTTTCCTCACCTCAGCCAGCACACGGCCCATATCTGTGCATGTCAGGCCTACAGGGGCAGGTGCAGCACAAGAGACTTCTTCAGATGAGGCTGCGGCCCCATTACCTAGGTTTGATCTGAGCAAGGCATCATACCCTCAGTTTGCCAGCAGTTACTCAAGAAGTCAGACGTACGGATCCTGGAGCAGAGACCACCCGAAACGTCCAGATCATCTCACAAAAGCTGGGTTTTTCTATGCTGGTGAGATATAAACTTTGTTTAGAATTATGCATTATATATATATCATTTTATTTTTATGTCTTGCAATTATCTCTCTCTCTCTATCTCTCTCCTTCACTCTGGCTCTGTCTGTCTTTGTCTGTCTCTCTCTCTCTCTCTCTCTCTCTCTCTCTCTCTCTCTCTCTCTCTCTCTCTCTCTCTCTCTCTCTCTCTCTCTCTCTCTCCCCCACATGATTTTCTTCTGCTGTTGATTTTTACATATCTACCAGTCTTTTCATGCCTTTCTCTCTCTATTCCTTTTTTTTCCTTATTAAAACCCTTAGCCTCTCCTACATCTTATCTGTCTTAACTTCGGAGATAAGAGGGGGAGTTAAAATTTTACTTGGTCAAAATTGAATTGAAAGATAAAAAAGCCACAAATAAAAATCTTACATAACTAGTGTTACAAAAATGTTTTTTTAACATTTGTGTTCTTAACTTGTTTCCATGCACTTTGACTTTTTAATTCTATGCTTGGAAGATTGATATATCAATTTATTTAAGAAAGAATGAAAATTTGAAATCTTTTGTTTAGAAAATATTTTAAAAATTAGTTTTATAAATATTGTATATAAAATTGTAAAATATGAAGCTCTTCTCCTACCCACCCAGATTTATATTCATTTAAAGTCATAGAAATATGATACGGCTTACCAGACTTATGATACAGAAAGTTTTAAGCTTTAAAAGAGTTTTTTTTAAATCTATCCTTTTCTTTAAAGGCTACTCTGATTGTGTGAGATGCTTCTATTGTGGTCTCGGGCTCAAATATTGGCGCCATGAGGATATCCCTGAGTACCAGCACGCTCGATTCCGACCAAACTGCGTGTACAACCGTATGTACATGGGACAGGAGTATGTGGACCGAGTGCAGGAGGATCGAGGTGGAGGTCCTGCGGCTTCCAACTATCGAGGCAGACAGCAGCCCAGTCAGCAAGGAGAGGTGGACCAGGGGGAATCACTCATGGCTCAGGCAGCAGCCACATCTAGTACATCAGTAGGTGTTTGGATAACTGTCTAATGACTCAACAGTGTTGGCAATCATACATAGGAGTATTAAGACCAACTGGTACGGTACACCTCTGTTTGGAAGTAACTTGGGTTTTTTTAATGAGTGGATAATGATGGCATTTGGATATACATGTACATCTCTCTTTTTTTTAGTTCTTGATACCGATACCACAAAAATGACGTCAAAAGAACAAAATATAAAAACATCAATTGTTCCAATTTGTATTGTATTTTTAGAACTTAAAAATGATGAAACATTGTCCTGGTCTGAAGTATAACAAACTAATACTCCATGTATTAGTACAGCTAAAAACTTGAATTTTGGTACTTCAATGATATTTTCAATAGATGTAACTATTACTCTCCAGCATATTTCCATAAAAGGTTAATAATAATTTACCAGTTATAATATATCACCTGGCTTTATTTGAAACTAAATAAAAATAAACTCGCAAGTTGTTTAAAAAAGTGTACAAAATAATTTAACTATCCTGGGCTGAATATGTTCCTCTCACCTTTTGAAGATTGAATGAGAGTGGAGGGGTTATGCAGGGCTTCTGTTAGGTGGTCTTGTGCAAAGGAAATTTATAAACAACCTATACTTCTTGTGATTGTGCTAAATATGTGAACTCGTGTTTATGCCTCCGATGTTTGCGTGACTGGGATGCATATTTTTCAAAAGTTAGAAGATTTTTCTGTCTGTTGGGATCATCCAAACCTGATCTGTTTATAGAAGTCACTGGCATGCTTGCTTGAGTGAATTAACAAGAAACGGAGAGGCCCAAATTCATCTAATCCACTTCTTGGTATCCTGGTTTGTATTATCTGGCTCCTTATTTTTTTTCCATAAAACTGTTTCCATATGTTTCATGATTTATGTAATGTGAACTTAAATAAATCTTTACTTTTAGAATAATGTAACGGCAAACATTGACCCTCATAACTAGCACATTCAAGAAAGTCTCCTAGTCTTTTCCAGATACATTGTAATTTTTCAGTTGTGGTTTGGCCAATCATGAAACTTTCCCTCGCCAACATGAAGTGTTCAAAGCAATACGGTATATTACAATTCATTGTGCCTTTTATAATTTAAGTTTACACACGTTAATCAAGCTGCAAACACCTGAATGTAAAGACAGAATCCTGTTTAATACACTTTTATAGATCCCTTTCTCTGTTCACATAACTATTGTTTCATTGATGCTGTTGCTAGGAGAGGGAGAACAAGGTAAAGCAGTTTATAACTACTAGTACTACTTATACCTTACATCGATTTTGTTTTTCTTTCAACAGAGTACAGAAGTAAGACAGGCGGATGCCACTCGCTTAAGAGGTTTGTAGAATTTATAGTTACAGTTCATCCAGAAATACAGTGTAGATGATGCTCTTAAGATAGTATACGTTTGTGAAATGATTGATATGAAAATTGAAATTAATAAGCTATTCTTTCACAACGCTATCAAAATTATTTTTAAATATTGAAAAATATATTGATTTTTCATTATTCTCTTTTTTTTTTAACAATGAAAAAAACTGCATTTAAAAAGAACATATATCAAGAGCATTAACATTGTTCCTAAGGTAAATAATAACAATTGATTGGTGAATGTTTAAAAATAACCCAGGCTGCAACATATATCATCAATTGATTTCAATTCACAACCAACTTGCAGATAAGGGATTATTGTTTTTGAATAGACTCTGTGCACCATGATATTGCTTAGACTGAGAGAGAGAGCTATGTATTGAATTGTTCTGGATGGATATTCATTGAATTTTGGGTGCCTTACAGGGTAGCACTATGAAAGCCTTCCATAATTCTACAGAAATGCATCTCAAAATTTAAAATAAGGACACATACTAAATTTGAAGACCATTTTTATTTCTAAAACTGTCAGAGGTATTCAAGAAACCAGGGAGCGCGGTGGCCCTGAGGTAGAACATCGGCTTCCGAAGCAAAAGGCCCGTAGTTCAAACCCTTGCGTCAAAATTTGGTACTAGGAAATTAGTATGGTCGTAGACTAGAAATTTTATACGTAAGTTACGTCCGACTTTTAGGCCCACGCCTTCATATGAATACGGCCCTAAGGGCTAAAATTTGGTTGAAAGTCTATATAAAGCCTATAACAAATCAACTATTATGACTTCTCTCTTGTTTTAGTATTATTTAGGTTGTTTTGTGGTTTTATTTTACCGTTCGGCACACTCACGCATTTTTATTGTTTTTCATAATTTAGATAAGTAGGTCAAATGGAATATTCTGCCCAATAATTCATAGGCATCAAGAAATTAATAATAGATTTGAGTTTTGGGTACTTCATTTTTATAATTTGTAATGAAGTTCTACTAAATTTAAAAATGGCGTCTACATTTTAAGACTTTCAATACTTTTTTTACACGTAGCTAGTATACGACAAAAATTTGCCATGAATACCGGCTTAGTCTACGTCAAAAATTTACTACTAGTTACGTCAGTTTGTTAGGCCTAGTTTACGATTTCGCTCTCTACTGCTCACTCTATTTGTGGGGCGAGTGAATGTGACTTGTCTTTAACTATCGACAACAATTTCTTCATTGCAATATTGTTTGAGAAACGGTGTCACACAACTTGTCAGCTTTGTTTATAACAGAGTTTTAAAGTCTTTGGTCTGTCATTTAGCAGTTACTACCCCATCCTACATTACAAAATATTATATTTATAACAATTTTAATGACTGATCTGTAAATATAGACAAGGTGGTATTATCTAGCCCAAAGCTGTTTAGTTTTCTTAGTAAGTAGAGGCGCTGGCTTATTTGTGAGTGGACAAGAGAGGCGTGTGCGTATCAGTCTAATCGATTGTCAATAGTGACACCAATTAGCTGTAGGAGTCAACAGTTTTCACTGGCTCATCATTGATAACTAATGGTATGATGGGCTCCTTCTTTACACTGAAATCAACATGATTTTTTTTTCGTTTTCTTCACATTAAGTAAAAAATGGTCTTCACATCAGGACACGAATGAGCTTATGTAGTTAAAATAGTGCGACTCCTCATCTTTAGTTATCAGGCCCTGTATTGTGCAGTCAGCAAATTTAATTAGCTTTACACAGTAACTGCTAATTGCACAATCATTTGTATAGATGGTAAAAAGAACAGGAGAGATAACACTGCCCTGGGGTGCCCCGGAATTAGTGAGATGAGTATCTTAGTGCGTTTCATTTAACTTTACGTACTGGGGATGATTGGTGAGAAATTCTAAAATCCAAGCAATGAGAGTATCGTCAATACTCACACTTCTGAGTTTTGGAATTAACATACGGGGTTGAATACTATAGTATTGAAGGCCGAGGAAAAATCGATAAATAAATTTCTGCAGTAATTTCTTGGAGTGTTTGGGTGTTAATTATGTAATCAAGAAATACAATCAAGGCATCAGCCACACTCCTCTTTGCATGATAGGCAAACTGCATTTGATCTTGGACATGAGCATGACAAGACTGGATTTCCTTAAGAACAATAAGCTCAAGGCACTTCATAACAACAGATGTCAAGGCCACAGGCCGAAGATCATTCATTTCTTTGATATTTTTCTTTTTAGGGACAGGTAAATTTTTAGAAGTGGTATGGTGCTTTTTTGAAGAGAGAAGTTAAAAACATATGTGTAAATATGAGACAGTTGGGAAGTACACAGTTTCAGTATTTTACCTTTCACACTGCCTGGACTGCTTTTTTCCATTCAACACATTAAATGTTCGTTTAATCCATCTCTCCATCACACCAAAGTCACACAAGCTATCATGAAGCTGTAAGTTGAGTTCTGGCTCAGATATTTCATTGAGTTGTCAGATGTGTGGAAACGAGAGTAATAAGTGTTTAGGTTGTTTACGTACTCTTTTGTTTCCGTGTCACCAACATGCGGTGTTTTGTTCTTATTATTGTTATTTATTATTTACTAGTTAAGAACCCACGCGATTTGTGGGGATAGTGGGATGGGCAAAGCTGAAGGATTGCAGATGATTTGCAGTGGTAAAACTCAAATTAGTGTTTCTTCAGAATCCGTACCTTTAGAAAGTGAAAATGTATTTCAGGGATGTAAATCTGGGCCCTCCTATATGAAGGGGCTCTGCCCCTTCACCCTGCCGGGGCCTACGCAGCCCCTGGATCCCGACAGGTAGTTTCAGAGTGTTTTTTTTGACTGGCATTTACATCCCTGGTATTTTACAAAGAGTTACCTAGCTGAAAAACGCGTACAAAACACTAGTGTAAACACTTGGTTTGTTTTCTCGTTTTTTCTTTTGATTGCAGTATACAGTCTTTTGTTTGGACATTTTTTTTGTAGTCATAAGAAAACTTACCCAACTTCTTGCATTTACAGATCATAAATTGTTTTCATAAATAACCAAGCATTCTATGAAAACGGTAATGTTTAAAATTTGCGCACTTTAAAAAAAAATTGAAAAGTGATCATTAGAAAAATCCAGATGAGACCCCGTTTTTTGAACGCATGTACAATCGAGACGAAGACAATTATATATATAGATTTTAATATCTTTTTGCAATGGTCTGGTAAAATCTTGTTCTGAGGCTTTTTAAAATGGCGGAGCTGTAGTACAATCGAAGGAAAAATAATCATATTTGATTGCTGCTCATTGGTGTAAGAAATGTCATTTGCCCAAGGAGTACAATATAGTGCCAAAGGGTGCAGGAAAATGATTCACAGCATTTTTTGTTGCAGAAAATGCCTTTTAGCCAATTTGACTGTATTTGTAAAGCAAAGGCAAATAAAAGGCTAAAAAGGAATTCTACTCCCCAACCAGGAGAGACCAACATGTCATGGGATGCCCTTGAAGGATACCCAAGCAGATTAGATCAGCAAGGGACGCAGGTCAGTGAAGACAGTGGAATGGAGAGTGAAGACTCAGCTGGTGTTGTGACTAACTACCCTGGTGCAAGCAGTCGCTTGACCACCCCAGTCGGTGATTCAAGCTTAACAAGGAGACAGCCTGGCACAAATTCTAATACGGATACTGCTATATGTGCCTCAACTTCTCGTGAGTGTGTTTTTTTCTTTCTCTTTTCATTCTCTAACTCTTGAAACCCTTACTTTTAGGAAAGGTTTTCGTGAAAAAAATATTTTCTGAAAATTTTAGTGCACCCCTCTCAAAATTATTAAGCTAAAATTAGAAAATTTGTAAAATTACTTGTACAGTGACAAATCTCCCAATCAATAATAATAATACATATTTAGTATGTATTTGACCTCCCGAGTATGTACAGCCGTGTGTGGTTGAACAAATACGTATTTGACGGGATCCAGCTAAAACTTGGATGTTCCTTCGATCGTTGGGCATTGACTTTATGTGGAGGATTAGAAGTTTTTGATACATTAGATTGACAAATGGCCACACAGGTTACTCTAAATCTGTTGTAAACAACTTTAAAACAAAAATAGTTGACAGTTGTTTTTTTTATTAAAACTTTTCAACAGCTAAAATCAAAGCATATCCTCTTATGCAGTGAATGGTCTATACATCAATTTATCCTGACTGAAGAGCAGGGAAGAAAATTTAATAGTAACACTGTAAAATTTCTATAGAATGTTTGAATGATAGAGTAAATAAGATGATTTTTACTACAAGCATACAGTTTTATATGACTATTATCAACAAGCTGCATATACTAATCACACAAGAACAATAAATACATACAAGTTTTCAACGATTGCCCTTAATATCAGTAGATATTCTGCTATTGGTAAATTATATTTGAAGAGTATAGGGAAATAACAACGGTAGTCACAAAAAATTATTTTTCAAGTTACCCCCATTGCCCGATTACTCCCTTGCTAAAGATCGTTACTGTATAACTTATTTTTTTAGTCCTATAATATAAAGGTCTTTTAAAACAGCATTCTGTGACAGAAATATAGACTGTCAAACTATAAAACTTAAATTCCTCAAAACTTAGAATCTGTGACTACCATCGTTTTCCCCTGTGCTCTTCAATTGGAAATAATGTAAACGCCTCAACTGGAACAATCTAATTTTACCCTATTGTGAGATTCATATTTTCTACGCCTTATATATTTTTTCTGTTTGAACGATATTTGTTTACATTTTGTTCATCACATCTGGACTGCAACAAAGATTAAATGTTAGTGAAATTTTCTTTTGAAATAAACTTACATTTGCAGATCTAGAGTACGGTTATTGTCATGGTCAGCAATGAATAAATGTCATTTTAAAGTAAACTATCTATTTCATTCACAAATTCACAATTTTCATCATTTTGAAGAAGTTTTAAACAAAAGCAACTTTCATTTTTGTTTCGTGCACCAACTATACTCCTAGCAAAGACTGTTTTTTTAAACTGTATTATGTTCAGTGACTCTATGACTAACAACACTGTTTTTCATTGCCATTACTGCATATAACTTGATGTTCTTACAATCCTCTCCCTGAATCAGACAACACATATGACACAAGTGAAGCAGCTCAAGGTGGCAGCACTGAGGGAGCAGTCTTTCGTGAGTGCCCCCGTCCAGGGGAATCAGTTCATGTGAGGCAGCAGCTGGCTGAGGTTGAGAACTCGCTGCTCCAACAGCGCGTGCTGTGCCATGTTTGTCAGGCAAGACATGTGGCATGTGTGTACATGCCGTGCGGCCATGTTGTGGCGTGTAAACCCTGTGCTGATGCAGCCAACAACTGCATTATATGTAACCAAATGATTATTGCCACAGCCAATATCTTTTTGTCTTAAGTAGGGGATTACATTTTTTTAGAAATTTTTGATGCACCGTCTCAATTTTCTTAAGGGGAGGGATGGGTGCTGGGAGTGATTTTCTTTGTTATCCACATTATCTAGTTTTAACTGCAACCATTGAAATCGGCTCATTAGAAAATGTAGGAAACAATGTAATATTTGAAAATTTGTCTCATGGTTGCCAGGATTAGGCCGCCATAGTCAGACCTGCCTACTTGTACAATTTGATCGTCAATCCCGATTCCCCGATTTTCACAGAAATATACAGAATTTTCAAACTGTGAAGATATTCAGCAGAGTGATCGTCGATTTTCTGCCTGTGTTTGCCGCTCATCAATAATCAAGAGACCCAAGACTAACCCGTTTCCTCAGCAGCAGAAAGCTCATGACCCACACCTATTACATTTCAGCCGAGTCCGTCTTGACGACATATTTTGTCATAGGTCTATGGTCATTCGCTCTTTATCGAAGCCTATTCTCTTAGATCTTAGAGTCTGAGATGTTCGAAAGGGTACCGAAGCTACCAACCCGTACGCTTTGCTATTTTCGTTTACTTATTCTACCAAATACGCTGATACATTGTTTTAAAAAACAATTGAAAATATACCACCATGCGGGCAACACCGATGTTTTTCACAATAAAGGTACGGTACATGTATTTGAGGTACGGCTAAGATTTTGCTCTCCATCACGAGATGAATAAAGAAAGTTTCCAGTGCTTTGTGCGTGGGCGAAAGAACATTTTTGAACAATTTATTTATTTTATCGATAGGCGATATTTTTCTTTTCTTTTCTCTATACTTGTTAAACAGTGCTATCAAGATTAGGTTAGTCAACAACTTCATCGATACTGATCAGTCCCAACTTGTATTGTTTTGCTTTCATTTGTCCAAATCATCCCAATCTCTCTATCTCGACTTTCACTTCAAGTCATTGACACTGGCAGATATTTACAAGCAAGTAATGACTCTGATTTGCGTTACCATGAGCTCAATATACATTAATTTACAAACAAGTTCCGTAGATCTAGTTTATCGTTTATTAGTTTGATTAATACCATCTTAACATCCAGCCCTTGAACTTCGTCCTTATTTACAACCCCTTCACGTACATGAATCTTCAGCGAAATGAAAATCTAGTTATCTTTTATTCGTCCGATTAATTCCGATGTTTCAATCTTCACATCCAGTCCTCAGGGCCTAATTCAAACTAGCATGAGATCTTGATATAGAAACCTGGTTCTACTAAGGCGATTTTCTCTTCAAGGAGCTACACTGGATCCAGATGACTATCACATTTGAGATGATACCCTGGATCGAATCTGGATTTATATTTTACCAGTGCACCGATGTGCGCAATATAGATAGCGGGTCAAAAGGAAGATCCTATATGGTGATGGGATTACAAAGCGTGATTGCCGAGACTTGGCAGATCACACTATACACAAGACTGAGTCTGTACGCACTTAAGATATCACCTATAATAGTGTTTCTCACCAAATTTTGCTGTAGACACTATAAATTTTCTAAAGAAATGACAGAAATTTTGGACTTTTCTCCTCACTTTGGACCCATCTCTCCCTTTGTCTCTCTCTCTCTCTCTCTCTCTCTCTCTCTCTCTCTCTCTCTTCTCTCTCTCTCT